>CM060937.1:543446361-544046361 GCA_030765085.1 Allium cepa
GTTGGCAATGAAATTCTTGGAATAGTTCATACTTCACATGGCATAGCCAAAAGATGTGTTGTCTCTATCTGGCCTTTTCCAGGGATCAAATGAATCATTAAAAACCTTTGTGAACTGGTTTACTACAGCGGTTACTGAAGTGAGAAATCCTAAAGAAGATAGGATATTCATAGCTTTAGTCCGAGCTATCATCCAGACATGGACTTTGGAATATGGACTAAGATGAAACAACCAACCACCATGAATAAGTTTAACTGAAAGGCAAGTCAGCATTTGAGATTTGAAGAGGTAGACGCGCTGGAGGGCAATATTTCTAGTATGCAACCAAAGAAGGCAGTTCATAGAAATGTAGCAGTCGGTAAGGATGGAAACAATTCTGGAGCCATAATAGGAAATGTAGGGAAAGATGGAAATCAAAAAAGGAAAAACCAGAATGCTAGTAGGCATGACAAGAATGGAAAGCAGATCAAGGACCTAAGATCCGAGGAGTATACGCCATTGAATGACAGCTTAGAGAACATCTACCTTGCAACTCAAGGAACTAAGCGATACAACAAGCCTTCTAGGAAGAAAGAATATGAATGAAAGAAGATTCTATGCTTCCATGAAACTCACGGACACAACACGAATGAGTGCCGACATCTAAAAGATTTGATTGAGGAATTGAGTGGGAACAACATGCTCCTGCAGCACATGGGGAAATCGCAAAACTCTAACTAGCCTGCTGGATGCAGATTCCAAGTACTAGAGAAAAGTAATCCGGACACAACAGAGAAGGATCAAAACAGATAGAATAGAAACTAGTTGTAAGCGCTATTTCTGGAGGACCTCACCCGATGCAGAAGAGGTGGGGGGAGATGGAGCGATACACGAGTTAACTTGTGAGGACCCGCAAATCCGTACTCCTTGAATAGACACTAATCTCCATTGATTAACTCAAGATGAACAGAAATACGAATTCTCAGGGTTTTAAGAAACAGAAAAAGAAAAAGATAGAAGAAAGAGGTAGAAGAAGAGAGAAAAGATAGAACAGAACAGAAAGAAAACAGCAGAACAATATCAGAATCTCACAATCGCATCGGAACAACATATAATAGATAAATGAATAATCTTTAAACAAAGAACTATATCAGTTATTACATTACATCATATTACATTTCATCATCAGAGTGTACAACAACAAACAACAACAAACAACGGAAAGGAAATACTATATACTAGTAATACGTCATGCCATCTAGTTTGCCTCCAGCAACTCTGAATTCCAGAATATCCTGATAAACCTTAAATCTTGACTCCCGCGTGGAAATTGGTGGGCACCCAGAGTTTAGGAAGGAAAACAATAAACTCCGAGTCAGTCATGTGACTGGTGTGAGAACTCCAAACAGTTTATCTTTAAAACAAAGAATAGGATAATTTTAAAATAGATTCGCAATGCTTTTAAAAATGAGACTACCATAAGGCCTCCCGCACACACACACAATGCAAACGCAGAATCGGAGGAGATTTCTCCTTATGATAATCAAAGATGCTTGATACGCATTAAAAAGAAACATTTGATATTATTACTAGCGCATAGTGTAGGGAAAATCATTTCGAAAGTAAAGATATAAATCTTAGCCAACATACGACGATTATCGTATGCCTACTATAGCTACCATGTTCAATAGCATGTTACCGCCACATTCCATGGCAGGTTATACAACTAAACCGTACAAGATCGTATTGTTTCTTTGAATTACCAACAAATGGTCAGGCCAAGGAACTTCCCATCGCTACATGGAAACGCCTCTGGAATGACGTCCCGAGAACCAAACCGGATCTCTGCCAACACAAGGCCGGGTTACCCCTAACTGGGTAACTACTAACACGAATATGCCAACCCCCGACCGTAACCGATCTACATACGAGGATCCTCGATTTCCAACAACCACAAAGTAATAAGTTTGCAGCACAACATAGGTTAAGTATCTGGGCTCCATACCATGATACCACCTCTATCCAGAAGGAATGACATACAATTAAGGGCGCTACCCCTAATAATCTTGCTCCATCCTTCCTGTTTTGACCATTTCCGGGGTGTGAGGTCCGACGAAGTCTCGTCCACAAAGCCACGCTTTGGTACAAAGCCATGCTTTTGGTCAACAAATGATCAAAGTAATGATCACAAAGATAAATGATCATACAAATGATCATATCACAAATGATCAAACAATGATCATTTCATAGCAACACTCAGCATGTCACATTACCAAATTGGGAATATATCGCTGATAACCATCAACTACATAACCTCTGAGCTAGTACGTCTCAGAGAAGGGTGTTAAGCTAAAAGAATAAATTCTCCGCCACCAACAGAAATATATTTGAAAGAAATCAGCTTTATATCTCAATTTGTAATGCCAGACATACTATCCATACAAGTCTGTTCCAGGATCGAACAGAACCGAAGGCACTTACAAAGAAGTCCTTGCAATCCGGATATTCACTAATCACGACCGGACTTATCATCACATATGGAGTCTCTATACCGAGGACCAGTCGATGCATAGACATTCGACGAGTTGTCCTTTCGCTTTTGAAAATATCTGGTCTTCAACACCGGTCTTCAAATGCAATTCATAACGACGTATCACATATTCGGAATGGGTTATACGACCCCAAGGTCCTTTCCCGGCTAACCCGAATAGTGAGCGCTTATTTAAAAATAAGTGTGGCATTCAAATTCAAACAAAACACAACAAATACCCATTCAAAGGTAAATATTGATAGTCAGTTATTGAACTATCAATGGATATGCACAACATCACCGGATTCCAAATAATTTTTCAAATTATTTATTTTCCAAAAATATCTTTACAAGGTATATAATTTTCACACTTCAACCATTTGAAAACAATTTTCAAATCACTTTTCACCTTTTCCACTTTTGGAAACAAATTTCAATCATTTTCCTTACGCGGGAATACTTTCATTTCAACATGGTTCATTTAAACCCATTAAATAAATCCTTAACGATTTACTTTCTATTTACGTTCCAAATTCGTAAATTAATTCCCACACTTCAAAAATAAATCAACGTTTATTTTTAAACAAATTCCCCTTTTCATATATAAATTCTATAGTGAATTTACATTCCAAAATATTTATGAATACACCATTTCAATTATTCATTTTCAATTTATCTTCAAAAAAATAAATTCTCAAAAACGTTTCATTTCTTATTGGAAAAAACATTTCCACACTTACTTATTAATAAGTAATTCACAAATCTATTTATTTTCAACACTTGGAAAATATTCAATATACTTAAATCGAAATTAAGTATATATTTCATTCTTTAAGGAAATCATTATCTTAAACATATTTATTTGGACCAAAACGAATGTTACGTAAAACATCGTTACGACAACCCAAAATCACTAGTATAGGGATTCAAAATTAAGATAGATATATAAATCCCAATACTAAATAAAACATTTCCTTTCGGAAATCATTTACTATAACAACAGTGTTATAGTCCACCATTTCCTTCTATTTCTCGAAAACGTCTATTTCAACAATGAATGTTGAAATCTATGGTTTCGAATCTTAACACATTTTAAAAACATCATTAGATCGTTTTAATTCTATTTAAAACATCACATCCAAAACATTTTCTTTAACATATTATTCACTATTCAAAAACGTGAATATACCTTGTTAACCAATTCCATCATTTCTATACATTTTATTTTAAAGGATTATTCACTGTCTAAAACGTGAATATAACTCCATTAATAAGCTATAACAATTTACTTATCAAAATAAACCGTTTGCGGATTTATAAAACAATGTTTATAAATTCCATTTCTATTTATTTTATAACAACTTCCTTTTATAAATCTCCTTTATTAATCTATCTCAATTTATATCTCAATGATATACTAAAGGTCCATATTATAAGTTAAATACTTAAAATTTATTTGTTTACAAAATCGTTTTTTTTAAGACTTCCCAAATTATAAATCTTATAACTTATAAGATTCATTTATTTACCCAAATCTATTCTTTTAATAATTTTACAAATTTTATAAACCTACTGCTTATAAAATTCCATTTATAACTTCACCGTTTATAATTCTATAAATTTCATTCATTTATGAAATTCATTTACAATTCACTCTAACACTTATAAAAACTCGTTTTATAATTCAAACATTTTTAATTTATAGATATCAATTTTATAAAAATTTTATATAAATCAATTTATATTATTATTTTAAAACGTCTTTAAACTCCTTTATAATTTAATCATTTTCTTTGATTTATAAAATAATCAAATTTCATAAATCCTATATTTTAAACTTTTTATAATAAATTCAAAATTTCCGATTTAAATTATTTTATAAAATCATTAAACCCATAATTTCAAAAATCAACTTTTAACTATATTTCTCAAAAATCATAATTTTTATAACATTAAAATTATAACGTTTATTTATTTAAAATGAATCAATTCCAAAAATATTTTATAACGTATACTTTCAAAAATCATTTCTAAATCCTTTTAAAATTCCAAAATTGGCACAATGATGCTACACACCAAATAGTCAATCACGACAACAACGACATCATATATCTGTATATGATAACCATCAAATATCAAAATATCTGAAATCAAATAAATACTGTTGAGGAATCCAGTTGCATTACTCCAACCTGTTTCCCTGCATCCAAAGATGTTAGCACAATACCAATTCCGTTCCAGTACGGAATTATCGCGGTATATAGGATTCATAAAATATTATCCGCTTAATAGGCGGCGCAATAGGGTCTCATCCGCTATATAACGCGGAAAATCAACTCCAAGTACATAAATAATACCAATTTAAATGTACTGTGAAATTTTCGCGGTATATGTTTTTAATAAATAACATCCGCTTACTAACGGCGTATAATGTCTATTTTAACAATCAATATATAACAATCATCATTCAAACATACATTTCAAGAATTTTAAATCTAATTATTTAAAATTAAAATCGAAACCGTTTCGATTGAGTGAGATGTTCTCACCTTGATTTCAATTTCGTTCCATAGCGTAGTGCTCATCCATATGAACCCAGCGCAACTGGTTTCGTGCGTTTTCGACCTCGTATGAAAAAGATACGAATTTTTAAAGTTACACGAATTTTTAATATAAAATTTTACAACATTTATATTATATTTCTAACCCTAATACCGTCATCTACCATTCGTTTCTGTAACTTTGCATCTGGGCTGCAACATCCATCTTCCTCACTCACGTTTCAAACGCGACAACAAACCCAAAGGCCGCCCATCTAGGGTTGAATTCTGCGACCTCCACGACGACTTCCAGAGCGATCAGCCACCTCCACGTCGAAGCTCGTGACAAGAGCTACCTTCGGCCCCCCATATCAAGAAGCTCGGCCCCCCATTTTTCACGCAAATCGATGATACACGGCCACAAACGCAGCCCCCTAACTCCACCTCTGGTCAACTAAACAACATCTCTCCCGTATGGATTTAAAGCTCTCGTTGCACTCTATAATTTGTTAGTTGAAAGTTTCTTCAAATTGTTTGTGGATTGGAAGTAATTGAGGGAAGAACGAAAGAGAATTTCGGCCATTGAATATTAAACAAGCGGTGGCCTGAAGATGAAACCCTAGGGGTTGTTATATTTTGCAAAAGTGAATTTTTAAGGGGCTTATATAGAAAATTTCTCAAACACTATTCATCCCGGAATTTCCGAACTCCAAACGAAGCGTGCCGGTTAGCGTTCCTAATGTTTACCCCGGGTTTTGAACACAATGGAACGTGTTTCAGGAGCTAATTCGATCATCTGTGCGAGTTATGGCAATAAACGTTCGATTTAAAATTAAATCGATTTAAACTAATTTCTAGGCGTATTAGTTTGCCCCGGACAAACGGTAAATCCGATTGACATGAAATTTGAAACCATACAATAATATCGCATTACGGATCCGATGAAACTGGTTTCGTCGAAATCTGAGACTGTTTGAAAAATGGCTATTTTAACTCGTCAAATTAATATTAAAACAATTTCGATGCGTTTCGAGCTGCCACGGTCAAACGAATATTCCGATTGCTACGAAAATTGAAATCCGATAATAAAAAACTATTACGGATCCAATGGAACTTGTTTCGTCCAATTCTAAGACTGTTCGAAAAATGGCTAATTTCACTAGTCGATTTAAATATTAAAATATTCAATTTTCACAAATTAACTTTTAATTCGATTTTAAAAGTTCTACAACATTGCTATAACTCCAATATGATAAAATAAAATTTTACAAATCATTTTCAATCATATTTAACCCAATTTTCAATTATTTCTGTATTTTCAATTATTAAATTATCGATTTAATTATTCAATTAAATCCAAATATTCAAAATAAAATTTATTCGACTTATAAATTTCACTTATTAATATTTAAAATTAATTAAATATACGAATTTTAATTAATAGAAATTCTGGGTCGTTACAGACTTTCCCCCTTAAAAGAATTTCGTCCTCGAAATTACCAAGTAAGAAAAAGTTACAGAATTTATTAACTTTCCAAAATCCATAGTTAAACTTCTTACAATAACTTTACTAAGTTTTCAAATCATACTTAGTTATCTTTTCAAAAACAACTACTATCGTTTAACTTTCAACTCCAAATCAAAATTTTAGTTTTCACAAACTTTCTCAAAAATTCCCAAATTTTTTCTAACGCCTTAAATTTTCAGAAAAATTCGCCATAGTCTCCTTTGCGCGGCTCGATCCGAAAAAATGACAGTATATATATCACAAATATACATCTCATCAAGTGATGAGGCATCCTACAGGGAAAAAAGTGTAAAAGTACGATATTTAATCCGAGATATGTACCTTATATATTATTAGCGAGCATATACGGCTAATATAGCGCGAAAGCGAGCTCCAAATGCGAAGCAAACGCGATCCGCACCTACTAAACACTCAACAAACAGATGAGAAACATGTATATAGACAATAGTATCGATATACAACATATAGCAACATAATAACTATATATGCCAACATAGCAAATGCAGTAAAAGCAATATATTCAACCATCAGCCAACTATCATCCAACTAGCATTCAACTAACATCCATAACCAATAAATATTCATTCATATTCTCATTAATACTCAATGAAATGGGTTTTCAATTTAATCACATTTGACTCATTAATAGGGGATGTTTTTACTAACATTCATTTTCAATTAGTTTATATTCACTAATTCATATTCAAGTTGGTTCACTTCCAAATCAAATTCACTTCTATTTAAGATTTCAATTACTTCAGCTTTCAATTTCATTAACTCTTAATGAATTATACAAAATCAACTAACTATCATATAACAACCAATGTATATTAATTACAACCAAATTCCTTTGCTTTCAATTGGTTTAATTTAAATTGATTTTCATTCAATTATTCAACTTCTAATAACATTAGATTGTAATGAATTAACACCTACATTCATTATTTCATATCAACTATTTACATTTAATTGATTTACATTCAATCCATTCATTCAATTCAATTACAAAAGTTGAATTTCATTTATATAACTCAAGTTCACATTTATCACTTAACTTCATTATTTTACTTCGATACCAAAATCAACTTCATTCAACATCTCTTAAGTTATATTCCATTTCAACATTATTTGGTTTTACTTAACTTAAATTCCAACTTATAAATCCATTCAGATTCCAATTCTAATGTAAAATTTATATAACTTTAAAATCATTTTTTTATTTATAACCCATATTCATAAATATATTCATACAGTTTCACTTCTTATATATAAGTTTATTTCACAATTGTAAATCACTATAATCATAATTCAATTCTTATAATTCTTTTTACTTATACAACTATTCTTTTACAACATGTTTTTATTTAACTTATTCAAACATCTTTTAATTAGCTTATATATATATATATACTTACATTTTCAACAACCAAACAATCAACTTATATACACTTTAATAATTCTGAAAAATTATTCCTTTATATATAAAATATATTCAAGGTAAAATTATTTCATTTATCCAATTTTAAAACAATATCGTGTCGGTTTATCTTGTTTAAGAGTTTAGAAACCCCTATCTACGATAGTTAGCTAGACTACATCGACAGGAATCTATAAACAATCAACCGATAAGTCAACACAATACAAAACAATTTTATATTCACTAACAAATACGCTCTCATAGCTATTATTACACTCAAACTCATTCTAGAGTACTACTGACTCTATCTCTAATGAGTAATACCCAACAGAGCCATGGTTGTCGCTTAACCATATGCTCCGATACCAGATGTGAGGACCCGCAAATCTGTACTCCTTGATTAGACACTAATCTCCATTGATTAACTCAAGATGAACGGAAATACGAATTCTTAGGGTTTTAAGAAACAGAAAAAGAAAAAGATAGAAGAAAGAGGTAGAAGAAAGAGGTAGAAGAAGAGAGAAAAGATAGAACAGAACAGAAAGAAAACAGCAGAATAATATCAGAATCTCACAATCGCACCGGAACAACATATAATAGATAAATGAATAATCTTTAAACAAAGAACTATATCAGTTATTACATTACATCATATTACATTTCATCATCAGAGTGTACAACAACAAACAACAACAAACGGCGGAAAGGAAATACTATATACTAGTAATACGCAATGCCATCTAGCTTGCCTCCAGCAACTCCTGAATTCTAGAATATCCTGATAAACCTTAACTCTTGACTGCCCGCGTGGAAATTGGTGGGCACCCAGAGTTTAGGAAGGAAAACAATAAACTCCGAGTCAGTCATGTGACTGGTGTGAGAACTCCAAACAGTTTATCTTTAAAACAAAGAATAGGATAATTTTAAAATAGATTCGCAATGCTTTTAAAAATGAGACTACCATAAGGCCTTCCGCACACACACACACAATGCAAACGCAGAATCGGAGGAGATTTCTCCTTATGATAGTCAAAGATGCTTGATACGCATTATAAAGAAACATTTGATATTATTACTATTGCATAGTGTAGGGAAAATCATTTCGAAAGTAAAGATATAAATCTTAGCCAACATACGACCATTATCGTATACCTACTATAGCTACCATGTTCAATAGCAGGTTACCGCCACATCCCATGGCAGGTTATACAACTAAAACCGTACAAGATCGTATTGTTTCTTTGGATTTCCAACAAATGGTCAGGCCAAGGAACTTCCCATCGCCACATGGAAACGCCTTTGGAATGACGTCCTGAGAACCAAACTGGATCTCTGCTAACACAAGGCCGGGTTACCCCTAACTGGGTAACTACTGACACGAATATGCCATCCCCCGGTCGTAACCGATCTACATCCGAGGATCCTCGATTTCCAACAACCACAAAGTAATAAGTTTGCAGCACAACATAGGTTAAGTATATGGGCTCCATACCATGATATCACCTCTATCCAGAAGGAATGACATACAATAAAGGGCGCTACCCCTAATAACCTTGCTGCATCTTTCCTGTTTTGACCATTTCCGGGGTGTGAGGTCCGACGAAGTCTCGTCCACAAAGCCACGCTTTGGTACAAAGCCATGCTTTGGGTCAACAAATGATCAAAATAATGATCATAAAGATAAATGATCATACAAATGATCATATCACAAATGATCAAACAATGATCATTTCACTGCAACATTCAGCATGTCACATTACCAAATTGGGAATATATCGCTGATAACCATCAACTACATAACCTCTGAGCTCGTACATCTCAGAGAAGGGTGTTAAGCTAAAATAATAAATTCTCCACCACCAACAGAAATATATTTGAAAGAAATCATCTTTATATCTCAATTTGTAATGTCAGACATACTATCCATACAAGTCTGTTCTGGGATCGAACAGAACCGAAGGCACTTACAAAGAAGTCCTTGCAATCTGGATATTCACTAATCACGACCGGACTTCTCATCACATATGGAGTCTCTATACGGGGACCAGTCGATGCAAAGACATTCGACGAGTTGTCCTTTCGCTTTTGAAAATATCCGATCTTCAACACCGGTCTTCAAATGCAATTCATAACGACGTATCACATATTCGGAATGGGTTATACAACCCCAAGGTCCTTTCCCGGCTAACCCGAATAGTGAGCGCTTATTTAAAAATAAGTGTGGCATTCAAATTCAAACAAAAAACAACAAATACCCATTCAAAGGTAAATATTTATAGTCGGTTATTGAACTATCAATGGATATGCACAACATCACCGGATTCCAAATAATTTTCCAAATTATTTATTTTCCAAAAATATCTTTACAGGATATATAATTTTCACACTTCAACCATTTGAAAATAATTTTCAAATCACTTTTCACCTTTTCCACTTTTGGTAACAAATTTCAATCATTTTCCTTATGCGGAAATACTTTCATTTCAACATGGTTCATTTAAACCTATTAAATAAATCCTTAACGATTTACTTTCTATTTACGTTCCAAATTCGTAAATTAATTCCCACACTTCAAAAATAAATCAACGTTTATTTTTAAACAAATTCCCCTTTTCATTTATAAATTCTATAGTGAATTTACATTCCAAAATATTTATGAATACACCATTTCAATTAGTCATTTTCAATTTATCTTCAAAAAGATAAATTCTCAAAAACGTTTCATTTCTTATTAGAAAAAACATTTCCATACTTACTTATTAATAAGTAATTCACAAATCTATTTATTTTCAACACTTGGAAAATATTCAATATACTTAAATCGAAATTAAGTATATATTTCATTCTTTAAGGTAATCATTCTCTTAAACATATTTATTTGGGTCAAAACGAATGTTACGTAAAACATCTTTACGACAACCCCAAATCACTATTATAGGGATTCGAAATTAAGATAGATATATAAATCCCAATACTAAATAAAACATTTCCTTTCGGAGATCATTTACTATAACAACAGTGTTATAGTCCACCATTTCCTTCTATTTCTCGAAAACGTCTATTTCAACAATGAATGTTGAAATCTATGGTTTCGAATCTTAACACATTTTAAAAACATCGTTAGATCGTTTTAATTCTATTTAAAACATCACATCCAAAACATTTTCTTTAACATATTATTCACTATTCAAAAACGTGAATATACCTTGTTAACCAATTTCATCATTTCTATGCATTTTATTTTAAAGGATTATTCACTAGCTAAAACGTGAATATAACTCCATTAATAAGCTATAACAATTTACTTATCAATATAAGCCGTTTGCGGATTTATAAAACAATGTTTATAAATTCCATTTCTATTTATTTTATAACAACTTCCTTTTATAAATCTCCTTTATTAACCTATCTCAATTTATATCTCAATGATCTGCTAAAGGTCCATATTATAAGTTAAATACTTAAAATTTATTTGTTTACAAAATCGTTCTTTTTTTAAGACTTCCCAAATTATAAATCTTATAACTTATAAGATTCATTTATTTACCCAAATCTATTCTTTTAATAACTTTACAAATTTTATAAACCTACTGCTTATAAAATTCCATTTATAACTTCACCGTTTATAATTCTATAAATTTCATTCGTTTATGAAATTCATTTACAATTCACTCTAATACTTATAAAAACTCGTTTTATATTTCAAATATTTTTAATTTATAAATATCAATTTTATAAATCTTTTATATAAATCAATTTATATTATTATTTTAAAACGTCTTTAAACTCCTTTATAATTTCATCATTTTCTTTGATTTATAAAATAATCAAATTTTATAAATCCTATATTTTAAACTTTTTATAATAAATTCAAAAATCCCAATTTAAATTATTTTATAAAATCATTAACCCCATAATTTCGAAAATCAACTTTTAACTATATTTCTCAAAAATCATAATTTTTATAACATTAAAATTATAACGTTTATTTATTTAAAATGAATCAATTCCAAAAATATTTTATAACGTATACTTTCAAAAATCATTTTTAAATCCTTTTAAAATTCCAAAATTGGCCCAATGATGCTACACACCAAACAGTCAATCACGACAACAACGACATCATATATCTGTATATGATAATCATCAAATATCAAAATATCTGAAATCAAATAAATACTGTTGAGTAATCCAGTTGGATCCCTCCAACCAGTTTCCCTGCATCCAAAGATGTTAGCACAATACCAATTCCGTTCTAGTACGGAATTATCGCGGTACATGGGATTTATAAAATATTATCCGCTTAATAGGCGACGCAATAGGGTCATATCCGCTATATAATGCGGGAAATCAACTCCAAGTACATAAATAATACCAATTTCACTGTACTGTGAAATATTCGCGGTATATGTTTTTAATAAATAACATCCGCTTACTGACGGCGTATAATGTCTATTTTAACAACCAATAGATAACAATCATCATTTAAACATACATTTCAAGAATTTTAAATCTAACTATTTAAAATTAAAATCGAAACCGATTCGATTGAGTGAGAAGTTCTCACCTTGATTTCAATTTCTTTTTCAGCTTTTATTTCGAATAAAATTAAACGGACGTTTAATTTTACCCGAAATTCTCACTAACTCCAAACGACTCCAATCCCATTCCATAGCTTAGTACTCGTCCATACGAACCCAAGGCAACTGGTTTCGTACGTTTTCGACCTCGTATGAAAAAGATACGAATTTTTAAAGTTACACGAATTTTTAATATAAAATTTTACAACATTTATATTATATTTCTAACCCTAATACCATCATCCACCGTTCGTTTCTGTAACTTTGCATCTGGGCCGCAACATCCATCTTCCTCCCTCATGTTTCAAACGCAGCAACAAACCCATAGGCCGCCCATCTAGGGTTGAATTCTACGACCTCCACGACGACTTCCAGAGCGATTAGCCACCTCTACGTCAAAGCTCGTGACAAGAGCTACCTTCGGCCCCCCATATCAAGAAGCTCGGCCCCCATTTTGCACGCAAATCGATGATACAGGCCACGAACGTAGCCCCTAACTCCACCTCTGGTCAACTAAACAACATCTCGCCCGTATGGATTTAAAGCTCTCGTTGCACTCTATAATTTGTTAGTTGAAAGTTTCTTCAAATTGTTTGTGGATTGGAAGTAATTGAGGGAAGAACGAAAGAGAATTTCGGCCATTGAATATTAAACAAGCGGCGGCCTGAAGATGAAACCCTAGGGGTTGTTATATTTTGCAAAAGTGAATTTTTAAGGGGCTTATATAGAAAATTTCTCAAACACTATTCATCCCAAAATTTTCGAACTCCAAACGAAGCGTGCCGGTTGGCGTTCCTAAGGTTTACCCCGCGTTCCGAACACAATGGAACGTGTTTCGGGAGCTAATTCGATCATCTGTCCGAGTTATGGCAATAAAAGTTCTATTTAAAATTAAATCGATTTAAACTAACTTCTAGGCGTTTTAGTTTGTCCCGGACAAACGGTAAATCTGATTGACATGAAATTTGAAAACATACAATAATATCACATTAGGGATCCGATGAAACTGGTTTCGTCGAAATCCGAGACTGTTTGAAAAATGGCTATTTTAACTCGTCAAATTAACATTAAAACAATTTCGATGCGTTTCGAGCTGCCACGGTCAAACGAAAATTCTGATTGCTACGAAAATTGAAATCCGATAATAAAAAATCATTACGGGTCCAATGGAACTTGTTTCGTCCAATTCTAAGACTGTTCGAAAAATGGCTAATTTCACTAGTCGATTTAAATATTAAAATATTCAATTTTCACAAATTAACTTTTAATTCGATTTTAAAAGTTCTATAACATTGCTATAACTCCAATATGATAAAATAAAATTTTACAAATCATTTTCAATCATATTTAACCCAATTTTCAATTATTTCTGTATTTTCAACTATTAAATTATCGATTTAATTATTCAATTAAATCCAATTATTCGAAATAAAATTTATTCGACTTATATATTTCACTTATTAATATTTAAAATTAATTTAATATATGAATTTTAATTAATAGAAATTCTGGGTCGTTACATAACTAAAGCATGCTCTGAAAGAAACTTTTTTTGCAATTAAGGATGGTGCTCCAGCCAAGTAGAAAAGGACACTCAATGATGACATAGTGTTTTAGAACCGGGACACTAAAGGAATAGAAGCCCTGTCTCTCATCCTGATGGTAGTGACAGTCAGAATTGGATTCATAGTTATATGCTAAGTCGTGGTGGATAGTGGAAGTTCTGCTAACATCTTATTTCGACATATGTTCGATCAGATGATGATCGGTATGAAGGATGTGTCTACTTGTCGAATGAGAATCCAAAGCATTACAAGAGGACCAAGACAGCTAGTTGGGGAGATTGACTTGACCGTGGAGCTCAGAGAAGTTGAACGAATGGTATTCCTTATCCAAACTTCCGTGATTGTGGATGAAATTTCAACTTACAACACATTCTTGAGTCGACTGAACATTACTGATTTCAAGATTGCTTTTGCTCCATGGCGCCTTACCATGAAATTCCCGATGGAGAACAGGGTTGGAGTTATAAAGGGAGATCAAAGTGTTGCTAGAGAATGTTATGTTGCGGAGTTACATGAATCGAAATGAAAAGAAAAGGAAAAGAATATGGAGAATTCTCTCTATGTTTGTGAACCGTCGGCATAATAATTATAGCAGTGTCTCTGGCTTGGGGACCACAGCCGTTTCGACAAGGATTTGGACCTTAGAAAGAAGAGTTTACGGGAGGAACGGGCGACATCATCAAAGATTACGGTGTCAGTGCCTATTGATATGATTACCCAACTCGAGTCTTATAAATAGGGTGACAACTTAGGATAAAAATGAAATATGAATTGATCAGATTTCCTCGTGTCAACATAGACATGTTCACTTTGACGCATTTCGATATGTGTGAGATATCGTTGGAGATAGCATGCCAAACATTCAACATCAATCAAAAATTCAATCTAATGAAGCAAAAGAGACATGGTTTGGGTCCAGAGTGATCCGCTACACTGAAGGAGGAAGTGAATAAGTTTTTTGTTAAAAAGTTAAATGGGAAGTGGCAAACTTGTGCTGATTACTCAGATCAAAACAAAGCTTGGCTAAAGGACAACTTCCCACTACCTAGAATTGACCAGCTCGTGGACCAAACTACAAGGCATAAAATACTTTCTTTTATGGACGTGTATTCAGGATATAACTAGATTATGATGCAAAAACCTAACCATGAGACCAACAGCTTCATCACTAACCTCGAATTATATTATTTCTGAGTTAATGTCGTTCGTTATCCTATAAAAGATTGGCTTAGTAAGTATAAATGACTTAACTCAGCTAAATTTTTGGGTGTACAAAGAACTTCTAAGTTACGACCTCCATAGCTTCTTATTCATACAACCTTCTAATTACTATCAAGAATGGCTCCATAATATGACAACCAATCCATATCCAAGGTAAGTTCATACCCCTCCAAATTTAGAACGTATGTATTGCATATGAAATCAACATTCCATATGTCCAACACTAGGTCTTTACAAACAAGAGAAAGAAGGACCAAACCCCTAATGAGACTGGAAACCTCTATTGGTCTATTGACCATCTGGGTTTGAAGGTTTAAGAAATTTACAACATTCCTAGCTATGAAGGAATGTAATACCCTTGAATTAAATATAGTAAGAATACTAACCCTAGAAATAAGAGTTGTACCTTCTAGAGCTGCTTTCCCTTGGTATCTTGGTGTTTACTAGCAATAACGACAGCTTCAATAGCAAAGGCCTATCCGCTTGATCCTTCCTTATCCATCTTGGGACACTGATTCTTGTAATTCCTTCCTCGTGGCAATTAAAGCAATTCCCTTTAAAGGCTTCCTTCATCAGACTCCCCCTACAGTCTTTGATTTCATGACCTTTCTTATGGCATCTCTGACACATCTTGCCATCCTTCTTAAACTTCCCCTTCGGTTTCTTATTAGCCCAAAAGGTTTTCTTCTTGGACCCTCCTTGATTTTGGGTTGGTATAGTCTTCTTTTCTACTTCCTTTTCTTCTGTATTGGCCATGTATAGCATCGCCATTTTCACCAACATCACATATGTGGCCCCCATAGGCATTTGGGTCAACAACATTTCTCTTAACAAGGAATTTAGGCCCTTCATGAACTTCATGGCCTTTTCATAGGTGTGTCTATTGGGATCATCCCAAATTTAGCCAATTCAGTAAACTTAGCTATGCTGAGAGTAAATCCTCCTTGTCTAATCTGAATGAACCTTTCCATTTGTAAGCTAACCTATTCTCTAGACACGAATCTCATCTTAAATCTATCCTTGAATTCGTCCCAAGAGAATATCCTTCCAGGGTGCTCATCAGTCACAAAATTCGACCAATCCAAAGCTTCCTCCTTGAGGTGCCAAGCTGCTATTCTCCTTCTTAATTGATCACCCCAACCAAGATCTATAAGTATCTCCTCGCAGTTACTAACCTATGATTTAGCATCAAATATCCTTTAGTTCTAGACTATTTCTTCCCTCCAATATTGAGAAAGTCCTTACACAACTTAGGAAAGTCGACAGGATGGGGTGCTGCATTAGCAGGCTAGAAGCAGGTACCACCGGTGCAGTTGGAGGAATAGGAATCTGCTTAACAGTCCTAAGATATTATCTAAACCATTCAGGCATTCCATGAATGGGTGGTCTTCCATGGGTAGGGTTCCTTTATCTGGAAGAAGATTGATTGTCAGTAATATCAACTATCTGTAGGTTGAATCTTTGGCGATGATTTCCTAACATAATATTTATATGCTGAAAGAAAAGTGTTGCCTAGTGTATATGCGTATGTTCAAAAAAAAAGAGGTGTGTCTATATATATATAGTAAGAATTTTGAAAATTCTTTTTGAAAAACCTTTTCAAAATAATAAGTATGTCTCTCATACGTATTGTTTTTCCCCGTTGATTGGGTAACCTTGGCTCTTATACCAAATGTAACAACCCACCCAAGAACAAGCATAAATTTTGATCCAAATAAGGCCCATCGAAACTTGGATCCATTCTAAGGTAAGCAACAGGTAGAACTAAGAAAATAATATTATAGATCCATAACTAAACTTCCAGAACTCACAGCGGATGGAACACAATATAATAGCAAAGTGTACCCATTTATTTCAAAATCATGTATATGTCAAAACACAAAGTACCATCAAATCATATCAGAAATCCATTACAACAATAGTCTAGATACATGGGTACACATAAAAGTAAGTGAAAATGATAAATACTACCACAAGCAAACCACCCCTATCTCTAAGCATCATCTTCACCATTGATGTCCTTTAACCTATATTATAACGAGGAGAGAGTTAGAACAACAAGTGTCTGGTGAATAAAAACCCCGACTCTTACTTTTTCAATATTTGTGTAGTATATTTCAAAATAAGAATATATTTATGAACATAAAACCACTAAAATCATTTAATACTTCTTTTTAAGGAAGGAAGCAGGTCTCCAAAATCTCATAACCCAAATCCCACATTATAATTAACTAGCAATGCAAAAGATAGTACCCGAGCCACTTGATACCATTTATTGGAGAACAGGTAGATTCCGTTCGTTTAATACCTTAATAAAAGCTGACCCCATCATTTAATACCTATTCCTAAAGCGTTCTCCTCAATGGTACGATCTAGCTGGCATCATATGGAATCTCAAGTCACATAATATTTCTTTATTTGAAAAGGCGGACCCTCATCTAGTTACTTGATACCTTATCCAAAAGTGAATCCCTATAGAGATACCACCTAACATGTCCCCTGGGCCATTTAATACTTCATTTGGGGAAAAGAGGCGGGCCCTCAAGCAACCACTTAACACTTCAAGACCCTGAAGCACGCCCCTTGTATTATGGCACGTACTCATAATGACGTCTCACATTAGTTCGACTGTTCGTGGAACTAATAGCCATATTAGTAGGGCAGGTTTCCCCAACAAAGTTTAGGACTAACCTTGCATCATTATAAATATTTATTGTAAAGATATTTCACATCAATAGGTAGTGCACACAACTGCTGATAGCATTAAAGTGAAGGACAGACTTTCGTCGTATAACTCTATTGACCTCGCATCTTTATGACTTATCTCCATATACTCATATTAATACTCATCTCATAGTTTCATAAATTAGGGCTTATTACGGAACTTCCTTATTATGCCTTGGAATAATAATTAGGTTATATAAGAGTTTCCTCTTATCTTCGTCTAACAATCAATTACATTCCTAATGCGGGAAATAAATGAAAATAAACAATTAATTAACTACGCCATATACGCAATAATTATACGTTAACTGCACTAATTGAGACAAAAAACATTGCACCTAATAAATTCTAAATGCATGGATTTTACGCCCTAAACTAGCGTTAAATGTCAATTTCTTAACCACTATTAAAAGTCCTTTTCCTTCAAATCCCCAAGATTTCAACATAACAAAATAAGGAATTCCAATATCCAAAACATGGAATAAATATTCATAACCAAAACTGCAATAACAGAGTTGTAAATAAAATAGAAATTCAATTTATTACACCAGTTCAATGGAAAATTCTAAACAACATGAACTGTAATCTAAACTCCATACTCTATTTAACTCCTCTTTTACAAATAAATAGATAAGAAGAAAATTTGTGTGGAATAAATGCTGTAAACTACGAATAAAATCCGTAAGCTAAACCCTTTATTTCATCGATGAATCACAAATTGAACCAAGGAAGAAGAAGAAGTGGAATAGAGATGAAATTATCAAAAATTGTATAAACAAAACAAATTCCATCGAATTATTGCAAATAATTAAGAATCTCACCACAGAATTAACATTTTGAAATAAAAAGAAATTTTAGGCATTTTATCTATTGTATTATCGCAATCCTAAAATCCCTAAGGCATATTCAAATCTATAGAGATACACCAAACAATTATTGAAAAAGAAATGCTAAGGCTTCCACTCATAGAAAAGCCTTATCCTCGCTTTCTTTGGATTTGCACATCTTTCAATCTTGTCTAGAATCTATGTCTTTTGATATGTATATGTACATACATATATATATATATATATATATATATATATATGATAGGAAAGATGTATTTATTTTTATTACACTCAGAACAATTAGAGAAAGTACTAAAAATAATAGATTGGAGGAAAAAGAATAAATAATTAGAAAAGGGATTGAATTCTTACATGAATTCTCTACGGAGTTTGTGAATTTAATTTGGAGAGATAATAGTAGCAGAGTTTAGTTGTATTCCCCAAAATAATATGAATAAAAGTTGGAGAGGGTATGGTTCTATTTATAGGGGTTGAAATGCACCATAATTGTAAAATGAAATTGGAAGAGAAACGAACAAATTCGAAGCATTAAATAAAGCAAAACCCTAGCTGCCGCCATAAGGAGATGGTTGGCTACCTAAGCTTGACCGGTTAACCCATTTAGGTCGATAACTCCACCATATTTTTGGCAATAATGATTTGTTTCCATTGCATTTTGATTTTAATTAATTTTTACATTATTTATTCTTAATGTTAGACTTTAGTTAATACATTTACTTAGCCCCCAAGATAATTTTGAAATTTAAACCCTAAATTTAAATCCTCATTTGAATTTGAATTCAAACTACATTAATTTAAATTTAAAACTTCAAACACTCATATCTTCTTTGTTTGAGCTATGTTTTTCGTATATTATATATGAAAACAGATCAGAATTTCGCCACGAACTCAATGGAATAATTTCCGTGGTCAATTCCAACTTTTATAAAATTTTCATATTCTACCATATTATGTTTAATTAAATTTCATTTCATTTATTTATTGTTTATTTTATAGGATGTTACATGAGCCGTCGAGAGTTCATTCTTAAGAGTTATCGCATGATGAGTAATGAAGCCTTTGAAGGATGACTGCTCGAAGCTATTGCATGTTTATGTAGAAGCCATCGACGGCTAACTTCTTAGAGCATCGCATAGAGAATACAAAAGCCATCAAAGGTTGACTTCTCAAATCTTTCGCATAGTGATTAAAAGACAAGCTATCAAAGGATTATAATGTAAAGCCATTGCATGATAATGAATTAACTCATCAGATGGTGATATTCTTGTGCTATCATACGCTGATTAATCTACATATTAATAGCATTTCATTTGCTTCATGGAAAGGTACGATTGGATCATCAACACCACAAAATCTAAAAAAAGAAAAGAAGATGTGCCATACATCAGCATGTCATGACCATTTATTTTTAACAAGGTACCACGTGCCAAGAATCTAATGGCTTGAGTTCCCTATAAATAGGCATGTATCCCCACCTAAACAGGGACCGAATTCTAGATTCTCTTCTTCCTTATTTTAATTTTTTTCTCAAGGGTGTGGAAAAGATATTTAAATTAGGATTTCATAGCCATTAAATAAAATTGAAATCAAAGATACATAATCATGGACTTGTACTCTGAACAATTTGCATACTTGACTAGCATGAACTCTCGACTTATGCATATATGTATTAAATTGAATTATGGATCATGGACTCTCTTTTGAATTGTCTTGAATGCTTGAGTTAGTATAAGGCCCAAATTTTAGTCTAACATTTAGTGGTGCTTTCACTGAAAACTGAACTCAAGGACTTAAATGCAAATGTGATGATTGTAGGATTCAAAGCCCCACCGTCTTAGAAATCAACACCACTTACTAACCAATGTGCTAAAGAATTTTATGTTAACTTTTTGAAAGGGGTGTTACATGCTATTTTATACGATCAGTTGCTATCGACATGATAGATAGATTTCCACAGTCTCGATAACATGTCATGCAACTAATTCGATAGCATGTTAAGCTACAAACTCAACATCATGTTAACCTACCAACTATATAGCAAGTTTAAGCAACAAACTCGATATCATTTTATATATTTATAGTTGCAAACTTAATAGAGTTTTATATATGCAATAGCTATAAACTCGATAATATCTTTTACATGCTATAATTAAAGATTCGATTGTATTTTGTACCACGATACTAAGAAGAGCTATAGAATCGATAACAAGCTATACATGCGGTAGCTATAGATCCGATAGTATTTTGTAAAGCGTTAGCATGAAGGGATATAGACTCGATGGCAAGTATTATACACTTGATAGCTAAAGATTTGATAGTAAGTCATATAGATTTGATAACTATAAATTTGGTAGCACATTCAATCTATAACACATGTACCATATTGTTAACTTATGGGCCCGACTAACCCTGATATTAAAGTCAAGCTTTAAAAATGCCTTAAGAAGTTTCTATAAAGAATAAAATTTAAGAAATTAATTTGTCTTAGTTAGAAAATGGTCGAGGGAAATTTAGTCAAATTTTTTTGAGTCCATAAGTAATAAATTGCATGCTTATTCATTTGCGATGCATATGCAAATGTATATGATAAGGATATACTTATAATGTTGAAGTTAATTAGATAACTTTATATTTTCATTTGTATGTTTTGGTCAGTAGTTACTGCCTATATTCAATATGCTCATCTGAACAAAGTCTCATAATACTTATACTATTAGGGACTGGGAATTGATGGCCAAATTAGGTATTTCATTAGTACATATGATGAGGCTAAACTCTTATGTGAGTAGATTTGCATCCAAAAGATTATGAGGATCTAAATGTAGTAGGTGTCTAAAATTGATCATGAGAAAGTGACTTGTTCGATGTCAAGAAGACCAAGTTAGATTTTATAGTACTTGTGTCAGGGTTGGGTCCTGCACTCTAACTGATTAACCGCTATGGTTTCAAGGATATTTATTCTAATGCATAAGGCTTTGGCAATAGCAAGGCTAAATTTTTTACGTACATATCCGAGAATAGAATGGGGATACTCATTATTATTTTCTTACTTCACGAGGATCTCTTCTTATCCTACTAGGAATGAAAGCCATGATTTCACTTGGTTTTAGTTATGGTCTAAACCTCAACGTTTGAAAATCAACACCCGTACTTCATATGTACTCAAATGCCACAGATTCAATCGTTGAAATACGACTCTTGCCGGAGCTTATAACACATTAAGTACAACAACACAGTGGATGAAAACAGTATATAACATTAATAAATAATGTTCTATACAACAAATTGATACAAATGATATCAAATACTATCAGAGATACAAGACCGCAACGGAAGAAATAACAATAACAAGATGGTCTAGACTTTGCAACCATCAATAGTGAATAGGATTTCAAGTGAGACAGTGAGAATCCAATATCAAGCAACTCCAATGCCAAAACTCCAAAGCTAGAAAGACTCCAAACCGAAAAGTGAGAACCACCATCAACACTGAATTGAAGCAACTCAATCCAAATGCGATTGCCAATATCCAGAGATTGAATGCTATCGAATCTACAACTACTATTCGACTATCTAAAAAACACAACTCTAGACTGCCTGTATGGAAAATTGTGGGCACCCAGAGTTTAGGAAGGGAATAATAAACTCCAAGTCAGTCATGGGACTGGTATGAGCAAACAAAAAAGTTTATCTTTAAAACAAACAAAAAAAGAATTTACAATTGAAAACCGCAATGCGTTTTGGAAAATGAAACTGCCATAAGGCCTCCTACCGCACACACAACGCAAATGCAGACTTGGAGGAGATTTCTCCTTATGATTGTCAAACATGCTTGATACGCAAAATCCTTTTAATATTATTATTAGTGCGTAGTGCAGAAACTTTCAAAGTATAATATTAATCTTAGCCAGCATAAAACCATTATCGTATGCCTACTATAGCTACCATGTTCAATAGCAGGTTACCGCCATATTCCATGGCAGGTTATACAAATAAAACCGTACAGGGCTTGCATTGTTTTGTTTGGATTTCCATCAAATGGTCAGGCAAAGGAACTTCCCACACAAAATGGAACGCCTCTGGGACATCCCGAGAACCTAACCGGATCTCTGCCACACAAGGTCGGGTTACTTCTGTAACTAGGTAACTACTGAGACGAGTATGCCACCTCCCGGTCATCACCAACCTTTATCCGAAGCGCTTCTCAACCAACAACCACAAAGCAATAAGTTTTACAGTAACCACAAAGTAAAGTATCTGGGCTCCATACCATGATACCACTTATAATCCAGAAGGAAATGGACATACCCTCAGGGGGCGCTACTCCTTAAATAATTTTGCTGCCACGATTCCTGTTTCGACCATTACCGGTTGTGAGGCTCGACGAAGTCTCGTCCGCAAAGCTACACTTTTTCACAAAGCCATGTTTAATCAACAAATGACCAGCACCACTTCGTATGCCACATTACCATATTGGGAATGTATCACTAGTAACCATCAATTACATAACCTCTGAGCTCGTACGTCTCAGAGAAGGGTGTTAAGCTAAAAGAATAAATCTCCGCCACCAAACAGAATTGTATTTGGTAGAAACTGATTTTACATCTCAAAGTGTAATGTCAGACACACATCCATACAAGTCTATTCCGGATTCGAACGGAATCGAAGGCGCTTCCAAAAAATCCCTTGCAAATCCGGATATTCAATAATCACGTCCGGACTCTCCATCACAAAGGATGATCAAATCTCTATACCGAGGATCAACCGGTGCAGAGACATTTGACGAGTTATCCTTTCACTTTCGAAAATGTCCGGTCTTCACCGCTAATCTTCAAATGCAATCCATAATGTCGTATCATTATTCGAAATGGGTTATATGACACAAAGGTCCTCTCCCGGCTAAACCGAATAACGAGCGCATAATTTTAAAAACATGTGGATATTGAGATTTCAGTTAAGTCACAACTTTAAAACCCAAAACCTTCCTTTCATTTGGTTTAAACCAATTACCATTTTCAAATCTTTACACAAAAAGATTCACTTCACAAAGTTCACCAATCTTCCACAAAGATTCATTCACGGCTTTTCAAAACAATTTCCTTTTTTGGATTAACTCATCCAATCAAAGACTCAATTCATAGCTTTCAAAAACAATTCCATTTCAAATCTTTTATACAAAAGATACACCTTTAGATCCTTTTCAATTTCAAAACAAGGTTCAACAATCTTTCACAATGATTCATTTATAGATTTCAAAACAATTTCATTTCGAACTTGAAATCCTTTCAAACAAATGGGAAATCCCTTCTTTATATGAAAGCTATTGCTATTTTGAAAACAAAGATTTTCGTTCCGGAAAAATCCGATTACATTTGCACTAGTTAAAACCCTTCAAGTTTAAAACTTGGGTTACATTCAAATTGCCAAACAATACTTTTAAAATGGTTTAAAATCCATATTATATAAATTGTATATCCTTTTTAAACCATAATTTCCAAACATAGGATTCAATTTCAAATCTTGAATTCAAATTTAAATCAAATTATTTAAATTTCAAAACTTCATTAAGTTATTCAAAATAACTTTTATCTTCGAAATTCCTTTTCAAAAGCTTTTCATATTAAACCCAATTCCATTTCCAAAACCATTTTGGATTCAAAATTCAACTTTTAAACAAAATAATATTTAATTTTAAAATATCTGTGACTTAACCAATTTCCTCGTGCAATCCAATCGTGTGTGTAAGGTGTAGTCCAGGGGTTTTACACAGTAGTGCAACAACATTCAATCATCACAATTCAAACATATCAATATCGATAGGCGGTATATTCTTATAATGCTTATCTTCATTCATAGATGCACAGATAAATAATATACATTCATCACAGATAAATAAATTACATTCATCACAGATCACACCAAAATAATTCATAGCACAAAGCATAACATATCAGGGATATCAAACAATTCAAACATTGAATAGAATCCAAACATCCATAAGTAAGATCAATTAATTATCTGATTAATTTAAATCAGATCAATCACTAATTTTGGTTAATTAACATTAATTAATTACAGATTATTTTAATTAATTAATCTTTAAAAATAATTTAATTAACCTTTACTTATTTAATTATCCTTTAATTAATTATCCTTAATTAATTAACCCTTAATTAATTACCATTTAATTAATTATCCTTAATTTATTTCAGTAAGTGATTATCCTAATCACTTATATTAATAAATCACAAATTAATTACATTGAGTAATTATTTAATCTCTTGATTAATTAAATTGATCATTAATTAATTACTATTAATTTAGGAATCATCTTTAAGTAATTAACTACCGTTAATTATTTATCATTAATTAATCATCCTTTAATTAGGTAATTATACTAAAATTAATTGATAATTTAACCTTTATTTAATAGCATCAATTAATTAATCATTGATTAAATTTCATTAAGAAATCACTCAAGGCCTTAAGATAAACTCTTTATCTTTATTCACCGATTAATTTCATTGAAGTTTATTTGATAAACCATTGAAATAAATTTTCATAATACACAATTCAACTTAAACCCTTTAAGTTACTTAAAGCTATTACATTACATCCTTTAAACTTATTTAAAATGAACTTAATTTAAATAATACGTATAGAATAAAACACCTTAAGTTGAATAAATTTAAAAAGAATTATTTTAAACCTTAAACCAATTCCAAAACCAAAATAAAACATCTGTTATATTTTAAACAATTAAACAAAAAAAAAATTTAATTCATTTTAGTAAAAACTTGGTAAATTTAAATTCCAAACTGGCATATATCTGAACTTGAGCCACTTCGGGCTTTCACCCGAGTCAAATTCAAAATTTCCTGAGCACGACTTTGGGGTTTTTCCCTTCTCCTCCAATTTATACTTTGTTTTAGTTTAATTTTTTTTTAAACTTCTTAAGCATGATAACCTACACATGAATTACTCAAGTACGTACTCGATCTAGCAACCAGACTTCCCGAGACCAACCCCGATGTAAAATTCTTCTTCCTACAGTAGAGCACTGACATCACCTCACCATGGTGCACGTGCACCATCAATCCGGGCATCATCGACCATCACTGCCATCACAGGCAAGTCATCCACGAACTCGCCAAACCTCCTGACAGCCCAGATTTGGCTTCGTATAACAGGACGCAAATCCGTACTCCTAGAGTCGACACTATTCTCCCTCAATCAACTCGAGATGTACGGAAATACAAACCATTTGGGTTAAAGAATAAGAGGTAGAAGAAAAAAATAGAAAACTACATCAGAATCTAACCATCGCAGCGGAATAAAATATAATAGATAATAAATGATCTTTACATAAAAACAAATACATCTGTTTATACATTACATCATCAGAGTACATCATCAGAGTTCAATACAAACAACAACATAACTCTGGACGGTCATAATATCTCGTCCATCCCAAAACTGAATACACAGCGGATTATTTCATACAAATACAGAAGTATGTATCGCCATCCAGCTCCACAGCATCGTTTCCTGTAATTTATAATACTCGGTCTAACTCGAGCATTATAGTTCAATAACACCCGAGTTATTCTGAAATATCAGCATGATAAATCACACTCAAATTGATTATTAAAGCTTCAAAATCCTTTGAAAATCAAAATCATCTCGTAAGACCATGCCACAAATAAACATGTCGGGTTTTTACCTTAGGATAGCTAAAACATTTCTTATCAAAGTCCTCTGATATTACAATAGTGTCAATTTAAAAATACTCATTAAAATAGCTGAAATTATTACATGATTAAATTCCAGCATACTAGCCATAAAATGGGTTATACAAACAAAAATAGTAAAGGCACGTAGGGAGAATGGATTTCCAACTAATGACAAGGCATTGGGGTACCACCTGTCAAAGTACGTGGCCAAGATCAGCGTACCGAGGATCCACCCTAAATCCCCTGCAACAAAAGACCAGGACTACCCCTTACTGGATAATCCCGAGTAAGATCACCCCGCGGTTGGGATCAGCAACCGCACTACTAAGCCGAATAAAAGGGACATCTAGACAGGGATGACCTCACCCTAATGGGTGCTACCCACTTAGCCTTGCTGCATAATCCCTGATTTTCAGTCTTTCCCGGTTGATGAGGTTAGAGGCCAAGCATTACCTTTTAGAATGTTTCACTTGGAATGCCCATGGTTCACCTGACGATGTTCTGAAAGCATTCATCCATACAAGTCCATCCCGGGGTCGAATGGAACCGAAGGCACTACTCCTACTACATCCATTTTGGAATCACCTCAGGATTAGTAGCGACTAGCCCTTTCACTTCACTGCTCCACCTTCAAATCCAAACTCTTATTTTCCACACGAAAATGTTCAAACCGGATCGAAGTGGTTTTCAAGAAATGAATCCCGATCCCGGTCTCTTTGAAATGATCAGCGCATTGTCCAATATTGATAGTCGGTTATTTAACTATCAATTAACATTCACAAACATCCGTCAAACATAAATAATTTCTCCTGAATTATTTATTAACCTCAAAATATCTTCTCAAGATAAAATTTCCATTTTCAACCGTTTTTGAAAATAGTTTTCAAACCCCACTTTTCTCATGGAATGAATTCCCAAATATTTATTTCCACTGAAAACACCAAACACAAAAAACTTTAGATTTTTAAAATAATTTAAAACACTCTATTATAAAATATCCTTTAAAACATTTAAATAAAAATTACTTTAATACTTATTCAAAATATATACTTTAAGAATATTTAAAATAAAACTACATTGTACAATATAAAACTAAATTTCTAACTTTTAAAACATAATACCAAGCCACCTTTAAATAATTACTGTTATGATAAATTAGAAAAATACACTTACTTTAAAATTTAAACATTTAGAAATAGTAACTTTTCTAAAACATACTTTTAAACAACTTAAACTTTTTACTTATACTTAAAAATATGTTTTGAAAACGTACTTGACTACTCAGGGAAATACCCTTCTCTTACACGTCTTAAAAATAAACCACTATTAATTTTTAAACAAATTTACCCATTTCGTTAGTAAATTCCCACTGTGAATTTATTCTTCCAAATATCCACTGATATATTACTTCACTTTTATAAACCCAGTATATAAATTTCTTTGTCACGTTCTCCTTTAAATTTCCAATTTCAAACACTTAAATCAATTTCCAAATTGATTTCCATATTACTCCATTTTGACATAAATTTCTTTTACTTACTCATTTATTTCAAAACCCATTAATTTCATATTTATAATTCTTACTTATGATTTAAAAAAATTTAACTGAAAATACCAATTTCATATTTCCTAAATTTCTTCTTTATCATTTCAAATAAATTCAAACCTTTAATTTTAAAATAAATTCTTTATTTCTTAAAATAATATCACTTGAGTTTAAAAATAAAATCACTTATTCCTATTTATTCAAAATCTCATTTCCCGCACTTGGAATTTTATTTATCAAAATTCAAAAATCACTTTTTATTCTCTTCCAATTCATTTTTAATTTATTCAAATTTCTATGATTATTTTACTCAAAATTCACTCTTCTATTTTCTTTTCAGAAATCCCATTTCTATAGATTTTGATAACTCAATTCACCAAAATATTTTAAATCAACCGTAGTATCCAACGTTTCCAATTGTCAATATAATTCATCACAGGATAGCAAATAATTATATCACAGAATATTTTAACAAATCTAAATATTTTAAGGAATCCAGTTGGATCCCTCTAGCCTGTTTCCCTGCAACCACAGATGTTAGCATAATAAAATACCAATTCCACTTCAAGGTGGAATATCGCGGTATATGGGTTTTAAATATAATATCATCCGCTATTATGCGGCGCATAGGGTCTCATCCGCTATATAATGCGGGAAATCAATCACTCTAATATATACTATGTATAATATAGCACATCAAATCAACTCAATCATTCAACCAATTATTTAAATTTAACCATTTAAATTTAAATAGCAATCCGGAAGAGTGAGGATAACTCACCTTTGTTTTTAATTTGTAGTCTAAACAACCAGCTTGTTTTCTTCACGATTCAGACCTTGTACAATCATTATATAATTTATTATCATTTGAATTAATTTAATAATCAATTTCCATAAAATAATTTAAACTGACTAATGATTTAATTAAACTATTAATTTCTCTCTTAAAACTACATATAAAAATAAATTATAGATTTAAAAATCTACTTTTTATAAATTCCTCAAACATTTTAAAATCCTTATATATTTCAAAATCTTTTATATATATATAATTAACTAAGATAGGCACGTATTTTTTTTGTTGCAAATTTTCCCTTCTAACCTATATATAAAAATATAGAAATCTGATTTTATTTAAACTGCACTTTCTTTTCCAAAGTTTTATACTTGTATGAAACCGTAATTCCTTTATAAACCTTACTGTTAAAATATATCCCTCTATCTGCATTTCTTCTTCGAGTATAAATACATAAATATAAATTTTAAATTAAATTAAATTTAACTAAAAACAAATACCTAACTGCCGAAACCACCAGATCGTGGCCCTAATCACCGAGATCCATCACACCCAGGTCGCTGTTCCACTTCATTCCACGGCTGACCCATCACATGCAGCCACATCCAGTATCGCACACGACTAGAAACTTTGTCGAACCCCAATATTTTCGATCGTGACTCGAGCTGTAGACTGCCGCCTACCTCCTCGGTGTCCATGCGCCTTCCTTGAGATTCAGCTTCGCGATGCCCTTAGTGGCTCGAATCCATCACCAATGCGTCGCGTGCTCTACTTCTTCTCTTCCTGCATTGGATTGAGCTCGAACCTTAGCCCATCGATCGCGGTGCTTCTTCAAACAGTGAGCCTTCACAAGCTCATATTCGAGTGCCCTAGCATCTGCGGCGATGCGATTTTCGAAGAGGCGAGTGACTCGAGAATTCAGGCCGAGCAAAAGAACAAGAACGATCGATTTTATATTTTTTTTTTTTAAATTGAATTCGAGCTGAGGATTTCTAATATTCGAACGGAAAGGGATTTCGTTTGGCACACTATATTTCATTTTATTTTGGATGAGAAGGAAGGGACTCATATACTGTTTTTACAAAAAGAATAACATATGGAGAAGCTAAGGAAACGTATACGCTTCAACTCGCAGGAAGGCGGCTATGACTTTGACCCTGATGTGAACATATTTAAAGCAGATGTATGTCTTGGCCAATCAACAACGAATATATATATATATATATATATGCCTCGATAGGAGGTTAAGATTTTAAGTTGCAGATTCGAGACGGTTTAAAATTTAAATACATACAAACATATACGTATACATACATACATACATACATACATACATACATATATATATATATATATGTATACGTATATGTAATTATGTATATATTTAAATTTTAAACCGTCTCGAATCTGCAACTTAAAATCTTAACCTCCTATCGAGGCATGCCGCTAGGCGTTTATAATGTTATACCCCTATTTCGAACGCAATGGAAAAGATTTCGAGTCCAAATTCAGGTGTATGGAGAAGATAGCTTTTTGGACCCAGTCATTATGTTGAATTTCGCTATTAATTTCAACGTGTTTATATATTGTACGCTCACATAACAACTCCAAACACTATGAAAATTGAAATCCAATAATAATACAATATACGGATCCAATGAAACTGGTTTCGTCCAAATCCGAGACTGCGCCTCGGAAGGCTATTTTTGAACATCAATTTAAACGTACCCCATTTATTACTTTCAGTGTTATCGATATAAATTTTATAAGCCTTTGAAATATTTTTGATAAGCTTATAACTCCAGATTTTATATTTTATCCAATTCCCAATTATTAAATTAAAGAGTTATATCATCCAGCAAACCGCTATATTAAATTTTGAATCTACTTTATTGAATAAAAACCAAACTTTTCATATTCAATCAATTTATAATCCAAATTAAATATTTAAATCCACTTAAATATTCCAAACTCAACGATGAAAAATCTGGGTCATTATCTTCCTCCCCCCTTAAAAGAATTTTGTTCCCGAAATTGCTAAGGCAGACGAAGTCCCAACCCCACTACTTACTAAAACACACTTAGTGAAAATCTCATATTCATTTTCCTAACCCTTTAGTTCCAAATAAACAATTCGTTTCCATTTCCAAAATCCCTTATTTCAATCCCAATTTGAAATCGTTTTGTCGCTAACAAAAATTTTCCCACAAATTTTCAAAAAAAATTCCAAAATTTTTTCTAACTCCCAAAAATTTTGGAAAATTTTGGCAGAGTCTCCTTTGTACGGAGGAACTGTTGCAATTTGACAAGAGATCTAAACATATATACATCGACCCACACGGTCGGAAAAACAAAAACAGTTCATATTTCCTATTTTTATTGTGTAGGCGTACCTTTATTTAGCATTTTTAAGGAATTGCCTGATGATTTTAGCATTTTGCGCGATCAAATCCAGTCAAACGGCTTCCCGGTACCTGTACTTTCTCAATTCAAACATGTAAGTACTAAATATATGAAATTTATTAACATTTCACTTTCTTTCAATAGCTAAATACATGCATTTCATACGCAACATACACCAAACACTTTCCATGAGCAATTTATATGATTTCAAAACTAATTCACTTGCTTTCAACCAATTCATATGCCATTTCATTCAATTTTAATGGTTTACGATTCAATTTCTTACATTCAATTTATTTTCAATCCAAACAAGCTCATATTCAATTCAATTGATTTCAAAATCAATTTTATTTCACTTCTATCAATTCATAGAGTTTTATTTAATCTCGTTTTCGTCAAACGACAATTTATTTCTACGCAATTGAACTATGTTCATGTGAATAAATAATTACCTAAGCTTACAACCATTTTAAATTGATTGTAACTCAATTTATATTTAATTCCTTCCATTTTAATTCATTCGCAACCATTTTATTTAGCTCGACATATTCCATGCTTGTATGCTACTAACCATTCCCAAATTAATTCAACCCAAGCTTTTATTTAATGGACTTCCATTCTTACTCGAAGTCGAGCTTCTAATTATTTTTAAATTAAGTTAATTTACTTCAATTTATTCCAACTTCAAACTTAGGTTCACTTTTATTTAATTTGATTCTCATCTAATCAAATTCCATTTAATTCAGTTATCCCATCCATTTTATTTTAATCCACCTTCTCAATTTATCAAAATAATATCCAAGCACATACTTAACTCATTTATACCCAAATTGGATTTTATTTGTAACTCAAATCATTTCTATTATAATCCAATTCCATTTTATTTTTACAACATCTCCACTTATTTTAAATCATTATCAATCCAAGTCGAATTCTATTTATAATTCGAGTTTATTTCCAAACTTCATTATTAACTTACAATCTATAAAATTTAACCGAGTTAAATTTTATTAACATACTCTATCAAATAATTTATTTATCTAATTAGCTTACTTCCAACTTTTAAATCAATATTCGATTTTATTGCAAAAATCACTTCATTAAATTTTCCTGAGTTCAATTTTTTTTATAATTCTAGTTTGGATTTTCTTTCCTTTTCTAAAATTCCAACACTTTTATTTCGGCTTATTTATTCCCTTTTTACATTTTTATAAGCTACTCACTTATTAATATTCATATTTCTCCATCCATTTACAGTCAGTCACATTTTCACTTTACTTTTAACTAGGGGTAATATTTTTATTTCAATGCTTTTCAATTCTTTTATAAGCTTCTAAAGCTTATTTATCTCAATTCAATACTTATTTAGTTTATGCTTATTTATTTAAGTAAGAATTTTATTCCATTCAATATTATCTATAATTCAACTAAATTTATTTCAATTCAATTTTATTTAACTTAACTTCAGTTAAACCTAGCATACCATTCTCTTTAATCCACTCAATCACTTGAATTCAAATTAAGTAAGAACTAACTTTCACTTAATATCATCTACATCTCAATTTATTTCACTTTAATTCAATTTCAACTTAATTCAAATACAACTGGGTTTTATATTCAGTTTAATTCAATTTATTTCAATCCAATTAAATTTTATCTCCCAATCCAAATTTATTTTCTATTTTTCCATTCCAATCACATTCAAGATTTACTAATTATTTCTTCCAATCATCCATTAAATTTTCCATTCAAGCCGAAATCAATTAAACTTTTAATAATTTAATTCCTTCACCATTATCCAATTTAAATTTATTTTAACTCTCTTCTATTTTTTCACTTTTAAATTTAGATTACAACGTTCACATCTCTTATTTTCCTTCCTTACTTAAAAATCATCTCAATTTATAAGTTTATAACTTATCTCATCAGAATTTTCAATTCAAATAAGGATTCAGGATTTTTAAACACCCGGCTTTTGTTTCAAATCATTTTGAAATCACCAATATCTCAAAATCAAACTTTTTAATTTTTAAACCGATCCTGGTTTTTATCCCAACAAATTTCCATTAAAATTTCAAAAACAAAACTAGTTCTTCCGAACAAATCAATTTGGCAGCAATCCGTCACTTAAAAACTCGAAAATGAACATCGATGATGCTGCATTCATCATCGAAGTTATTTTCCAGCGACTGAAGTGAGCTCAATGCTATTTCCCTTCCCAAAATTTATTTGAAAAAAAATTCCTTTCAGAAATACCTCCAAAATAATAATGCTATTATTTATCTACAAAACACTTCGAAAAACACTTCCAAAGTCTCCGGGATTTAAATTTCCAAATTTAATTTGAATCCAATTTTAACTATAATCCATTTATATAATTTATGATCGTACAATTTTTCCATTTGATTATACAAGTCATTCCAATTTTTACAATCTTATTTGTTTAGAATATTATCATCCAAACATCCAAGATATATAACAATTTAAGAAAATATTTCTTTTATATCAAAATATTTTTTTGGGTGAAATTATTTCATTTACCCGCTTTCGAAAGCAATATTGTATCGAATTGTTCTATTCAAGTGTTTAGAAACCCCTTCGATACAGTTGTCCAGACTGCGCCGACGAAAGTACATTTGCCACTCAATAAATCAATCAACAAAATATAAAACCATTTTCATATCCACTAACAAATACGCGCTCATAATTATTAATACGCTCAAACTTGTTCTGGAGTACTACTGACTCTATCTCCAATGAGTAATCCCCACCAGAGCCCAAGGTTCTCGCTTGACCTTTAGCTCTGATACCAAATGTAACGGGACGCAAATCCATACCCCTAGAGTCGACACTATTCTCCCTTAATCAACTGAAGATGTACGGAAATACAAACCATTTGGGTTAAAGAAGAAGAAAATAGAAATCAACATCAGAATTTAACCATCGCAGCGAAATAAAACATAATAGATAATAATGATCTTTACACAAAAATAAATACATCTGTTTATACATTACATCATCAGAGTACAGCATCAGAGTTCAATACAAGCAACAACACAACTCAAGACGGTTATAATATCTCGTCCTTTCCAAAACTGAATACACAGCGGATTATTTCATACAAATACGGAAGTACGTATCGCCATCCAGCTCCACGGCATCATGTCCTGTGATCTGTAATACTCGGTCTGACCCGAGCATTATAGTTAAATAACACCCAAGTCAGTATGGAATACTAGCGTGAGAAATCACACTCAAATTGATCATTAAAGTTTCAAAATCTTTTGAAAATCAAAACATCTCGTAAGACCACGCCATAAATAAACATGTCGGGTTTTTACCTTACGATTGCTAAAACATTTCTTATCAAAATCCTCTGATATTATAATAGTGTCTATTTACAAATACTTATTAAAATAGCTGAAATTGTTACATGATTAAATTCCAGCATACTAGCCACAAAGTTGGTTATACAAACAAAAATCGTAAAGGTAAGTAGGGAGAATGGATTTCCAACTAATGACTAGGCATTGGGGTACCACCTGTCACAGTACATGGCCTAGATCAGCGTACCGAGGATCCATCCTAAATCCCTACAACACAAGATCGGGACTACCCCTTACTGGATATCCCGAGTAAGATCACCTTGCAGTTGGGATCAACAACCGCACCACTAAGCCGAATAAAAGGACATCTAGACAGGAATGACCGCACCCTAATGGGTGCTACCCACTTAGCCTTGCAACATTACCCCTGATTTTCAGGCATTCCTGGTTGATGAGGCCTAAGGCTAAGCGTTACCTTTTAGAACTTTTCACTTAGAATGCCCATCGTCCACCTGACGATGTTCCGAAAGCATTCATCCATACAAGTTCATCCCGGGGTCGAATGGAACCGAAGGCACTACTTCTACTACATCCATTTTGAAATCACCTCAAGATTAGTAGCGACCAGCCCTTGCACTTCACTGCTCCACCTTCGAATCCAAACTCTTATTTTCCACACGAAAACCTTCAAACCGGATCGAAGTGGTTTTCAGGAAATAGATCCCGATCCCGATCTCTTCGAAACGATCAGGGCATTGTCCGATATTGATAGTCGGTTATTTAACTATCAATTAACATTCACAAACATCCATCAAACATAAATAATTTCTCCTGAATTATTTATTAACCTTGAAATATCTTTGCAAGATATATTTCCATTTTCAATCCGTTTAGAAAACAGTTTTCAAACCTCGCTTTTCTCATGGAATGAGTTCCCAAATATTTATTTCCACTGAAAACACCAAGCACAAAATTTTTTAGATTTTTAAAATAATTTAAAACACATAATTATAAAATATCCTTTGAAACATTTAAATTAAAAATTACTTTAATACTTATTCAAAATATATACTTTAAGAATATTTAAAATAAAATTACTTTATACAATATAAAACTAAATTTCTAACTTTTAAAACATAATACCAATCCACCTTTAAATAATTGTTGTTATAATAAATTAGAAAAATATACTTACTTTAAAATTTAAACATATAGAAATAGTAAATTTTCTAAAACATTCTTTTAAACAACTCAAACTTTTTACTTATACTTAAAATATGTTTTGAAAACGTACTTGACTATTTAGGGAAATACCCTTCTCTAACACATCTTAAAAATAAACCACTATTAATTTTTAAACAAATTACTCATTCCTTTAGTAAATTCCCACCGTGAATTTATTCTTTCATATATCCACTGATATATTGGTTCACTTTTATAAACTCAGTATATAAATTTCTTAGTCACATCTCCTTTAAATTTCCAGTTTCAAACACTTAAATCAATTTCCAAATTGATTTTCAAATTACTCCATTTTGACATAAATTTCTTTTACTTACTCATTTATTTCAAAACCCATTAACTTCAGATTTTTAATTCTTACTTATGATTTAAAAAAATTAACTAAAAATACCAATTTCATATTTCCTAAATTTCTTCTTTATCCTTTCAAATAAATCCAAACCTTGAATTTTAAAATAAATTATTTATTTCTTGAAATAATATCACTTGAGTTTAAAAATAAAATCACTTATTCCCATTTATTCAAAATCTTAATTCCCGCACTTGGAATTTTATTTATCAGAATTCAAAATTCACTTTTTATTCTCTTCCAATTCATTTTTAATTTATTCAAATTTCTTTGATTATTTTACTCAAAATTCACTCTTTTATTTTCTTTTCAAAAATCCCATTTCTATAGATTTTAATAACTCAGTTCACCGAAATATTTTAAATCGACCATAGGATCCAACGTTTAAATTATCAATATAATTCATCACAGGATAGCAAATAATTATATCACAAAATATTTTAACAAATCTAAATATTTTGAGGAATCCAGTTGGATCCATCCAACCTATTTCCTTGCATCCATAGATGTTAGCACAATAAAATACCAATTCCACTTCAAGGTGGAGTATTGCGGTATATGGGTTTTAAACATAACATCATCCGCTATTATGAGGCGCATAGGGTCTCACCCGCAATATAATGCGAGAAATCAATCATTCCAATATATACTACATACTACTATATATAATATAGCACATCAAATTAATTCAATCATGCAACCAATTATTTAAATTTAACCATTTAAATTTAAATAGCAATCCAGAAGTGTGAGATTAACTCATCTTTGTTTTTAATTTGCAGTCCAAACCAACCAGCTTGTTTTCTTCACGATTCAGACCTTATACAATCGTTATATAATTTATTATTATTTGAGTTAATATAATAATCAATTTCCATGTAATAATTTAAATTAACTAATGATTTAATTAAAATATTAATTTCTCTCTTAAAACTACATATAAAAATAAATTATAGATTTAAAAATCTACTTTTTATAGATTCCTCAAACATTTTAATATCCTTATATATTTCAAAATCTTTTCTATATATATAATTAACTAAGATAGGCTTGTATATATTTTTTCATTTTTATTGCAAATTTTCCTTTCTAACCTATATATAAAAATATAGAAATCAGATTTTATTTAATCTGCTCAAAATCACTTTCTTTTCCAAAGTTTTATACTTGTGTTAAATCGTAATTCCTTTATAATACTTACTGTTAAAATATATCCTTCTATCTGCATTTCTTCTGCGAGTATAAATACATAAATATAAATTTTAAATTAAATTTAACTAAAAACAAATACCTAACTGCCGAAACCACCAGATCGTGGCCCTAACATTCGAGATCCATCATACTCAGGTCGCGGTTCCACTTCATTCCACGGCCGACCCATCACATGCAGCCACATCCAGTATCGCACACGGCTAGAAACTTCGTCGAACCCCAATATTTTCGATCGTGACTCGAGCTTTAGACCACCGTCTCCCTCCTCGGTGTCCACGCGCCTTCCTCGAGATTCAGCCTCGCGATGCCCTTAGTAGCTCGAATCCATCACCAAGGTGTCGCGTTCTCTACTCCATCTCTTCCAGCAATGGATTGAGCACGAACCCTAGCCCATCGATCGCGGTGCATCTTCAAACCGTGAGCCTTCACAAGCTCATACTCACATGCCCTAGCATCGGCCGTGATGCAATTTTCGAAAGAGGCAAGCGACTCGAGAATTCACGCCGAGTAAAAGAGCAGGAACGATCGATTTTATATATTTTTTAAATTGAATTCGAGCCGAGGATTTCTAATATTTGAACGAAAAGTGATTTCGTTCGGCATACTATATTTCATTTTATTTTGGATGAGAAGGAAGGGACTCATATACTGTTTTTACAAAAAGAATAACGTACGAGAGAAGCTAATGAAATGTATACACTTCAACTTGAAGGAAGGCGGCTATGACTTTGACCCTGATGTGAACATATTTGAAGCTGATGTATGTCTTGACCAATCAACAACGAATATATATATATATATATATATATATATATATATATATATATATATATATTGATTTAAATTTTAAACCGTCTCGAATCTGCAACTTAAAATCTTAACCTCCTATCGAGGTGTGCCCCTAGGCATTTATAATGTTATACCCCTATTTCGAACGCAATGGAAAAGATTTCGAGTCCAATTCCAGACATATGGAGAGGATAGCTTTTTGGACCCAGTTATTATGTTGAATTTCGATATTAATTTCAACGCGTTTATATATCGTACGCTCACACAACAACTCCAAACTCTACGAAAATTAAAATCAGATAATAATACAATATTACGGATCCAATGAAACTGGTTTCGTCAAAATCCGAGACTGTGCCTCGGAAGGCTATTTTTGAACATCAATTTAAACGATGTATTTTTAAAATTGAACAAACTACTGTTAAATTCAATTTTACCCCATCTATTACTTTCAGTATTATCAATATAAATTTTATAATCCTTTGAAATATTTTTGAAAAGCTTATAACTTCAGATTTTATATTTTACCCAATTCCCAATTATTAAATTAAATAGTTATATCATTCAACAAACAGCTATATTAAATTTTGAATCTATTTTATTGAATAAAAACCAAACTTTTCATATTCAAAATCAATTTATAATCCAAATTAAATATTTAAACCCATTTAAATATTCCAAACTCAATGATGAAAAGTCCTGGTCGTTACACTTCGCCCCTCCAAATTGAATTCAAACCAGTTAAGCACATCAGGCTTCAGAACACAATCATCGAAAATCACCACGTATCGTCGCCATATATCGTCAACGACCTCGCAATCACTACCAGAGATCCATCGATAACCCATGTTCCTTTCCTTCCGGTGCGATCACCTGAATCGTCTCGACGACGACCCAGCTCCCCCGTGAACAAATTCGATAAAACACCCAATTTAAACCCTTTAATGATCTCTCCCATCATTCTCGGTGATCAGAAAAATTCACAAGCATTTTTTCGACGATTTACTGTACACAAGCCACCTTCACCATAAATTTCAATCCATAATTCGTTGTCATCAACAGGAATTGACCAAAGTTAATATTCCGCTCAACTCGAGCGTTCTTTGTGGATACTCACTTAAAAATTCTAACATTTTTATCAAAAATCATGAATTTGAAGTATGATTTCATTCCTATAATTAGAAATTGAAACCCAACATTTGATTTTTGAATCTATTTTGAATTTCTACTTTTTTTCCCATTCTTGAAGTAAATTCACAATATAAAAGCTTGGATTTATTTTTTTAACATTGATATTATCATGTTTAAATCATCTTTCCTTTAGTGACCATAACTCGAATTTGTATAGATTGTAAGATGTGAATTTTATAAAAAAAAAAAATCAAGCCTGTAACTATAAGAACAGGCATATATGCCTATATACACATAATTTAATTCACCTATATAGATGTATACAACATGCAAGCATATTCAATAGCCAGGCAATATTTCACAGCATATTCAACGTCAATCACAAACATCAAAACAGAAAAGCAGAGACAAGTGAGTTTGCTCACCTTGGCAATAGTAATAGAGGAACAAGTTTTGATAATTTTGAACAGAGACTTGTATTTGAATTTGTTGATCTGAAGTTGTTGTTGAGATGATTTGTTAGCTTCCAGTTGAATTCTTGGTTTCCATTTGAGTTGAACTTGTTCTTGATCAAGTTTGAGATTTTTGAAAGCTTTTGAAACTGGAAGTGTTTCCAAGTTTGCTTGGTTGTTTTTTGATCTTTAATTTGGATTTATAATCTCATTTGCTTTCAGGTTGAAATTGTTTGAGTTACTCCACTGGTGTGCTTTGAATTGTTTTCAGGTTTTAAACTTGGAGATGATCTGGAATTCTAATTTGGACTAAAGCTTGTTTACTTGATTTGCTTTTTTGCTTTTGTTCTTTTGGTTTATCAGTTTTCATGAAGAGAAAGTAGATGAAGAAATTTTTTTCTTTGACATCAGATTTCAAATTTTCAAAATGTAGATGAAGAGAAAACTGATATATTAACCTGGTTTCTTTCTTTCTCTAATATATTTTTATTTTGCCACTTGTTGTTTTATGTTAACACTTGTTAGTTCACATTTTCCCTTAGTCTACACTTGTACAATGAAAGCATTTTTATGTCTAAATCCTTTTCTTTATTTTATTTATAAATTATATTTTAACCCTTTCACTTATTAATATTTCATAAATGTATATATTATGTTTTTCTTATTTATACTTTTATACATTTACAAACTAAAATTTTAAAAGAAAATTTTCTAATCTTTATAACCAATACTATTTCAATTTAATTACTTTACCTTTAAATGTGTATATATACATATATATAACATTATTTATATTCATATAGCTTTTTAAAGAATATGATTTAGAATCAAATTATACATAAAAATCGTTACTTTCTTAAAATAAACTTTTAAATCATCATATTCTAAATACAAACAAGTTTTACTATTATAAAATTATAGATTTTCTCCAATCCAATGTATATTCAAAACTTTTATTTTTAAATTTAAATTTCAAAAATTAATATACAATGAATTTGTATTATAAATGAATAAACAAACAATATCCTTTTATAAATATATATATATATATATATATATATATATATATATATATTATTCATTCACAATCTATAAATATCTATTTTCAACATATATGTATTTTTAAATTCCAATTCAAAATTCTATTCACAATTTACTGAATTTTCAAATCAATTCCTTTATTTATAATCTTTTGATATATATATATATATATATTGATTCAAATTTTAAATTTATACCACAATTTGATTTATAATTAAAATATTATCCAAAGCATTTTTTCTCTAAATTTCCAATTAGAAATTCTATTTAAAATCACATTTATATACATACATATATATATATATATGTATATTAATAAATAAATATCTAATTAATTTGGAAAATACCAAATTAATTCACAATTTAATTTCAAAAATTAAATTAATTATCAATTTAAATTTAATTTAAAAACAAGAATGTTACAAATTCCCCTCCCCCTTAAGAAAATTTCATCCTCGAAATTTGCTAGGGAGACAAACAAAGGATGGATACACAAAGATAGTGAAATAGTTTTCTAGGTCAAATCTTTATTTAGCTTACCAAATTAGAATATCACTAATAATTATGAGAACAAACTCATTCAATACTACCTAGGGTACCCGGGTCATCCAGTCTACGAATATGCAAGGGCATCGATTAGTTCGAATGATAACTAACCATTCGTAAAATATATCGAGACCCAAACAATAGATAAATGAATTTAATATTCCACAACTCTTAACACTAGGTATGGATTCCAAACTCAGGTCGGAATACCACAAATTTTACACCAGCTTGTCCCTCTTCGGACTTGGATCCACACAAGAAATTACAGTAGAATTTCAAATTTCTGGTTTTAATCGAAATCGATACAACCCAATTCAGCTTTATATTCTTGTTTACCAATTTATTTTAATTTGAAATTTGAAATTCATTAAAGTTTAAAATGAAAAGCTAATAACGAGAATACGAATTAAGGACTTATCTATAACGATTCGCGGTGCCATCACCATACCAAAGCTTCTCCCTCGAGCTGCCACAAAGCAATCAAAAAATTGAAATTGGATCAAAGGAGATTGATAGATAAAAGATTGTTTCCTGGTTGTTGTAGGTATTGACCATTGTAGTGGTACTCCCCTGTACCTTATCTTGTCCTCTTCTTGCCCTTATACTTAGTATTAGTGGATAGTAAGAGAATTTACTGAGGCATACAGACGGATATCTTAGGGATACACTCATTCCAGGGTGTACTTCACCCTATCTCTAATGAGTTACCTAATGTGTTATACTCCTGAGCTAAAGTTTCAACATTCAGCTCTGATACCAAAATGTCATGGTCTAAATCTCAGCATTCGAAAATCGACACCCGTACTTCACTTGTACTCGAATGCCACAGATTCAATCGCTGAAATCCGACTCATACCGGAGCTTATAACACATTAAGTACAACAACACAACGAATGAAAACAGTATATAACATTAATACACAATAATTTGATACACCAGATTGATAGAAATGACATCAAATACTATCATAGATAAAAGACTACAGCGGAAGAAATAACAACAACAAGATTGTCTAGACTTTGCGACCATCGATAGCGGAAAGATAACTCCAATAGGATTCCAAGTGAGATAGCGAGAATCCAATATCTAGCAACTCCAAAGTTAGAAAGACTCAAAACCAGAAAGTGAGAACCACCATCAACATTGAAGTGAAGCAATTCAATCCAAATGTGATTGCCAATATCCAGAGATTGAACGTTATCGAATCTACACCTACTATTCGACTATTTGAAAAACCCAACTCTAGACTGCCCGTATGGAAAATTAGGCACCCGGAGTTTAGGACAGGAACAATAAACTCCAGGTCAGTCATGGGATTGGTATGAGCAAACAAAAATAGTTCATCTTAAAACAAACAACAAAAGAATTTACAATTGAAGACCACAATGCTTTTGGAAAATGAAACTACGATAATGCCTCCCACCGCACACACAATGCAAACGCAGACTTAGAGTAGATTTCTCCTTACGATGGTCAAACATGCTTGATATGCAAAATCCTTTTAATATTATTATTAGTGCATAATGCAGAAAACCTTTCGAAAGTATAATATTAATATTAGCCAGCATACAACCATTATTGTATGCCTACTATAGCTACCATGTTCAATAGCAGGTTATCACCACATTCCATGGTAGGTTATACAACTAAAACCATACAGGGCTAGTACTGTTTTGTTTGGATTTCCAACAAATGGTCAGGCAAAACAACTTCCTACACAAAATGGAACTCCTCTAGAGGGACGTCCCCGAGAACCTAACTCGATCTCTGCTACACAAGGCCGTGTTACCTCTGTAACTAGATAACTACTAACACGAGTATGCCACCTCTCGGTCGTTACCAACTTTTATCCAAAGCGCTTCTCAACCAAAAACCACAAAGCAATAAGTTTTGCAGCAACCATAAAGCAAAGTATCTAGGCTCCATACCATGATACCACTTATAATCCAGAAGGAAATGGACAAACCCTCAAGGGGCGCTACCCCCCCCCCCCCCCAAATAACCTTACTGCCATGATTCATGTTTCGACCATTACCAAGTTGTGAGGCTCGACGAAGCCTCGTCCACAAAGCTACACTTTTTCACAAAGCCATGCTTTGATCAACAAATGATCAGCAGCACTTCGTATGCCACATTACCAAATTGGGAACGTATCACTAGTAACCATCAACTACATAACCACTGAGCTCGTACGTCTCAAAGAAGGGTGTTAAGCCAAGAGAATAAATCTCTGCCACCAAATAGAAATGTATTTGATAGAAACTAGTTTTACATCTCAAAGTGTAATGTCAGACACACATCCATACAAATCAGTTCTGGATTCGAACAGAACCGAAGGCACTTCCAAAGAAGCCCTTGCAAATTCGGAAATTCACTAATCACATTCGGACTCCCCATCACAAAGGATGATCAAATCTCTATACTGGAGATCAGCCGGTGTAGAGACATTCGACGAGTAATCCTTTCACTTTCGAAAATATCCGGTCTTCACCACCGATCTTCAAATGCAACCCATAACGTCGTATCATTATTCGAAATGGGTTATATGACACAAAGGCTCCTTCCCGGCTAAACTGAATAACGAGCGCATAAATTTTAAAAACATATGGATGTTGGGATTTCAGTTAAGTCACAACTTCAAAACCCAAAACCTTCCTTTCAAATGGTTTAAACCAATTACCATTTTCAAATCTTTAAACAAAAAGATTCACTTCACAAAGTTCACCAATCTTCCACAAAGAACATTCACGGCTTTTCAAAACAATTTCCTTTTTGGGCTAACTCATCCAATCAAAGACTCAATTCATAGCTTTCAAAAACAATTCCATTTCAAATCTTTTATACAAAAGATACACCTTTTAGATCCTTTTCAATTTCAAAACAAGGTTCAACAATCTTTCATAATTATTCATTTATAGCTTTGAAAACAATTTTATTTCGAACTTGGTATCCTTTCAAACAAATTGGAAATCTCTTCTTTGTATGAAAGCTATTATTACTTTGAAAACAAAGATTTTTGTTTCGGAAAAACCCGATTACATTTGCACCAGTTAAAACCCTTTAAGTTTAAAACTTGGGTTACATTCAAATTACCAAACAATACTTTTAAAATGGTTTAAAACCATATTATATAAGTAACTTGTATATCCTTTTTAAACCTTAATTTCCAAATATAGGATTCAATTTCAAATCTTGAATTCAAATTTAAATCAAATTATTTAAATTTCAAAACTTCATTAAGTTATTCAAGATAACTTTTATCTTTGAAATTCCTTTTCAAAAGCTTTTCATATTAAACCCAATTCCATTTCCAAAACCATTTTGGATTCAAAAGTCAACTTTTAAACAAAATAATATTTAAATTTAAAATATCTGTAACTTAACCAATTTCCTCGTGCAATCCATATTCGTGTGCGTAAGGTGTAGTCCAGGGTTTTACACAATATTCAACAACATTCATTCATCACAACTAAAACACATCAATGTCGATAAGCGGTATATTCTTATAACGCTTATCTTCATTCACTAATAAATAATATACATTCATCACAGATAAATAAATATATTCATCACAGATCACACCAAAACAATTCATAGCACAAAGCATAACATACCAGGGCAAACAATTCAAACATTGAATAGATTCCAAACATCCATAAGTAAGATCAATTAATTATCTGATTAATTTAAATCAGATCACTCTAATTTTGGTTAATTAACATTAATTAATTACAGATTATTTTAATTAATTAATCTTTAAAAATAATGTAAATAACCTTTACTTATTTAATTATCCTTAATTAATTATCCTTAATAAATTACCTTAACTAGTTATCCCTTCATTAATTAAAGGGTAATTAATTATCCTTATTTAATTTCAATAAGTGATTATCCTAATCACTTGTATTAATAAATCACAAATTAATTACTTTGAGTAATTATCTTTTAATCTCTTGATTAATTAACTTAAACATTAATTGATTACTTTTAATTAAGTAATTATCTTTAAGTAATTAACTACCTTTAATTATTTATCATTAATTAATCACCCTTTAATTAGGTAACTATATTAAAATTAATTGATAAATTTAACCTTTAATTAATAGCATCAATTAATCAATCATTGATTAAATTTCATTAAGAAATCACCTAGGACCTTAAGATAAACTCTTCATCTTTATTCATCAATTAATTCCATTCAAGTTTATTTGATAAACCTTTGTAATAAATTTTCATAATACACAATTCAGCTTAAACCCTTTAAGTTACTTAAAGCTATTACATTACATCCTTTAAACTTATTTAAAATGAACTTAAATTTTAAATAATAGGTATAGAATAAAACACTTAAATTGAATAAATTTAAAAATAATTATTTTAAACCTTAAATCAATTCCGAAACCAAAATAAAACATCTATTATATTTTAAAGAATTAAAAAAGAAAATGTTTTAAATTCATTTTAATAACAACTTGGTAAATTTAAATTCCAAATTGGCATATATTTGAACTCGAGCCAATTCGGGTTTTCGCCGAGTTTAATTCAAAATCTCCTAAGCATGACTTCGGGGTTTTTACATTCTCCTCCAATTTATACTTTGTTTTAGTTTAATTTTTTTTTATAAAAAACTTCTTAAGCATGATAATCTACACATGAATTACTCAAGTACGTACTCGATCCAGCAACCAGACTTCCTGAGACCAACATCGATGCAAAATTCTTCTTCCTACAGTAGAGCGCTGACATCACCTCACCATGTTGCACGTCCACCATTAATTCGGTCATCATCGACCGTCATTGCCATAACCGGCAAGTCATACACAAACTCGTCAAACCTCCTGACCACCTAGATTTGGCTTCACCCCTCCAAATTGAATTCGAACCAGTTGAGCGCATCAGGCATCAAAACCCAATCATCGGAAATCACCACGTATCGTCACCACAGATCGTCAGCGACCTCGCAATCACTACCAGAGCTCCATCGATAAACCACATTCCTTTTCCCTCTAGTGCGATCACCTGAATCGTCTCGACGACGACCCAGCTCCTTCAAGAACAAATTTGACAAAACACCCAATTTAAACCCTTTAATGATCTCGCCCATCATCCTTGGTGATTGGAAAAATTCACAAGCATTTTTCTGAAGATCTACTATACACAAGCCACCTTCACCATAAATTTTGATCCATAATTCATTGCCAATCAACAGGAATTGACCAAATTTCATATTCCGTTCAATTCGGGCATTCTTTGTGGATACTTACTTAAAAATTCTAACATTTTTATCAAAAATCGTGAATTTGAAGTATGATTTCATTCCTATGATTAGAAATCGAAACCCAGACATTTGATTTTTGAATCTATTTTGAATTTCTACTGTTTTTCCCATTCTTGAAGTAAATTCAGAATATAAAAGCTTGGATTTAATTTTTTAACATTGATATTATCCTGTTTAAATCATCTTTTCTTTAATAACCATAACTCGAATTTGTATAGATTGTAAGATGTGAATTTTTTAAAATAAAATTTCAAGCCTGTAACTACAAGAACAGGCATATGCCTGTATACACATAATTTAACTCACCTATATAGATGTATGCAACATCCAAGCATATTCAACAGCTAGGCAATATTTCATAGCATCAATCACAAACATCAAAACATAAGTGAGTTTGCTCACCTTGGCAATAATAACAGAGGAACATATTTTGATGATTTTGAACAGAGACTTGTATTTGAATTTGTTGATCTTAAGTTGTTGTTGAGATGATTTGTTAGCTTCCAGTTAAATTCTTGCTTTCCATTTGAGTTGAACTTGTTCTTGATTAGGTTTGAGATTTTTGAAAGCCTTCGAAACTAGAAGTGTTTCTAGGTTTACTTGGTTGTTTTCTGATCTTTGGTTTGGATTTATAATCTCAGTTTGCTTTTAGGTTGAAGTTGTTTGAGTTACTTCACTGGTTTGCATTGAATTGTTTTCAGGTTTTAAAATTGGAGATGATCTGGAATTCTAATTTGGACTAACGCATATTTGCTTGATTTGCTTTTTGCTTTTGATCTTTTGGTTTTTCAGATTTGATGAAGAGAAAGTAGATGAAGAATTATTATTTTTCTTTCTTTGATATCAGATTTCAAATTTTCAAAATGAAGATGAAGAGAAAACTAATATATTAACCTGGTTTCTTTCTTTCTCTAATATATTCTTATTTTGCCACTTGTTGTTTTATGTTAACACTTGTTAGTTTATATTTTCCCTTAATCTACACTTGTAAAATGGAAGCATTTTTATGTCTAAATCCTTTTCTTTATTTTATTTATAAATTATATTTTAACCCTTTCACTTATTAATATTTCATAAATGTATATATTATGTTTTTCTTATTTATACTTTTATACATTTACAAACTAAAATTTTAAAAGGAAATATTCTAATCTTTATAAACAGTACTATTTTAATTTAATTATTTTGCCTTTAAATGTGTATATATACATACATATAACATTATTTCTACTGATATAGCTTTTTAAAGAATATGATTTAAAATTAAGTTATACACAAAAATCATTAGTTTCTTAAAATATAACTTTTAAATCATCATATTCTAAACACAAAACAAGTTTTCCTATTATAAAATTATAGATTTTTCCCAATCCAATGTATATTCAAAACTTTTATTTTTAAATTTAAATTTCAAAAATTAATATATAATCAATTTGTATTTATAAATGAATAAACAAACAATATCCTTTTAATAAATATATATATTATTCATTCACAATCTATAAATATCTATTTTCAACATATATGTATTTTTAAATTCCAAATCAAAATTCTATTCACAATATATTGAATTTTCAAATCAATTCCTTTATTTATAATATTTTGATATATATATATATATTGATTCAAATTTTAAAAATATTCCACAATTAGATTTATAATTAAAATATTATCCAAAGCATTTTTCTCTAAATTTTCAATTAGAAATTCTATTTAAAATCACATATATATATATATATATTAATAAATAAATATCTATTTAATTTGGAAAATACCAAATTAATTCACAATTTTATTTTCAAAAATTAAATTAATTATCAATTTAAATTTGATTTAAAAACAGGAATGTTGCAGTTTTTCTCCGAGTCAATCTGATTCTGTTTAGCTTATGAAAATTAATAGGTTTGTAATGACTCTATGAAAAATATATCAATGTATTTCAACTTAATGGAATGGGTAGATGTAGCGAATGTGTAACCTTTATACCTTATTGAATATTGGCATATTCACCTTTTACCCAATTTTGCATGGTATTTGTTTTATGATCTAACCATTGTGGTTGCAGGTGGATGAAGAAAGCATAGTGGGTTAGGCCTATCTTATCATATCTAATGAATGTTATGATTTCCATTTTAATTGTTAAGAAACTAGTAAGGGGAAAACCCATTTCACTCAATTACGTGGTCTCACAATGTACCTCTTTTAATTTGGGATGACTAATATTATTCATGCTAGACTTTTTTCCGACCTTAAGTATTTTATTTCCCCATATACGATTGTGTGCTCATTTGAGTAGGTCAAGAGTATGGATTTCCATGTTTTAAAGTGAATAAAGCTTCCATAGTCTTGCAGGTGGGAAGATAATATTAGTAGTTGTTCCATTTCGCAGCATAGCTAATTTATATATATGTAATGATGGGATTTACAACCATCTTTAGGTTTGAATTTGATCACTCATGAGACATCATCACACGTTAGTCTTGAGATTACATTTTGTAATTATTATATGTTATCCAAACATTGTATTCATGGGGTTGTGTAATGGAACTTGTAATGAATTAATGGAAATGTTTTGTTGTGCTCTTGATTTTGATGATATAATAACTTATCTCATTTTATCACTGGAAAATAATACTAAAGATGAATGCATCATCAATAGTGTCTACTTTTGGATCTTAAAAATTGGGGATGCTATAGGATGGTTGATAAAGAAGGTAATTTTTTGTGTTTTCCAAATGTAAACAATTGAGAGAAATAAGTTCCTAAAGAATGTCATAGATCCTAATTTACCCTTCATTCTAGAGATATGAAAATATATCAAGATATGAAAAGGAGTTTCTTTTAGGAAGGAATGAAAAGAGAAGTAGGCATTTGGGTTAACCAATGTTTGAATTTCCAACAAGTAAAATCCAAATATCAAAAGCCAAGTAGACCACTTCAACCTTTAGCAGTACCATTATGGACATGTGATTCTATATCGATGGATTTTGTGGACGAGATGCTAAGGTCAAATAAGGGAAAATAAAGCATATATGTTGTAAGATTAACAAATAGTGCACATTTTATCCTCGTTGAATCGATTGAAGTAGCACCAAGTTTCGCAAGATTTTTCACGAATAATATTGTAAGTCTTCATGTAATAATGAGTAGCTTTAGGTGATTAGGAACCTTTGCTTACTTGTGAATACCATTAGAGTTTATAGGATGTATTAGATACCAAGTTGAAGATGAGTAGTGCTAACCATCCCTAGACTGATGGGAAAACAAAAAGGGTTAATAAGGCAATTGAAGCACTATTATGGGCTTGTGTACTAGACTTTGGAGGGTTATGAAAAGACCATTTTCATTTCTTTGAATTTCCTATAATAATGGTTATCAGAATGATATAGGAATGGAAGATTTCAAACCTCTTTACAGAAGGTCATACAATTCACCATCACGTCGATTTTACGTAGGAGATAGACCAATAATTGATCTAGATATGGTAAAATATGCAACTGAGAAGATTAAGCTGATCGAAGAATTGATGAAGAAAGCTAAATCAAGGCAGAAAAGTTAATCCGATCAAAGGGAAAGCATTTGAGTTTTCAATTAGAGATTATGTTTTTGTGGAACTGTCACTTTTGAAGGATGTTATATGATTAGAGAAATCAAGGAAATTATCACCAAGGTATACATGATCAAAATCAAAAGGACAAGGAGGCGATTCCTTTAAATAAATTATGGTGGAACTCTGGAATCAAAACAACATGGAGCATTCAATGGTATTCCGATTCCTCCATAAACATCAACTAGAGTGAACAAATATCGTTCCTTCCCAAAATCTTCAAAAATCTTTTTTGTCCTAATTCATGGGATTTAGATCCTAATAACAGCTATTCAATCAAATCAAATATATCAAATTCCATGAAGGAATAAACTAACACTAACATTCAAACAAATTCCATAAAGGAAAACTATCACTTAACATTGTTTCAAAATGACTAACAAACAAATTTTAATTTAGTTTCGAAACTTTCTTAATTATCCAAAAGTATAGATAATTATCTAAGCATATCGTTTTGCTCATTAGCCTTTCATTATTGCTTAGAAGATTGTCCCAACTCACTTGGAAAAAAGGAAAGTTATACTCTATATTTTATTAGTTTCTAAATTATACTTCAAAAAAAATTCAAATTCACTTATATTTTCACTTAGTATTTTATTTGGTACTAAAATTATTTATAAATTATCTCATAAATTCTCGCCTAAATGTTAAAATATTCTAAAAAGTTATTTCTTTATAAAACATCAAATAAAAATTTATTCGTCTTTATTTACTTGTATAATATTCTTTTATATCCTAAGAATACATATAAAATTCATTTTAATTTTTTCAAAGATCTTGATGGAGCACAAATCAAATTATGGTTTCTTAAAAACTAAGTCAACTTATTAACCTTTTTAACTTAGAGTGTTAAAACGAATAATATTTACGGGTTGACCCAATCAGCAAACATTTTACACTACTTAAATGTTTTAAACAACCATAAGATTTTAATAAAACAATGTTCATCAAAACCATCTTATTTAATTTAACCCAACTTACCTGTGTTAAATTATCCCTTATCTTATATAAGGGTAAAATCTTATTTATCAAACCAATCTCTTATTACAGATACTTTCTATTTTTGGAAAACAATTCCCTTTTAAGGGAACTTAAAAATTTGATACCCGGTTTTGATCTCAAAAACTCATTTTTTTGAAAGCATGCTACATATATTTTTATATATAATAACTTCAAATAATTTATTTATCAAAACTCACTTTGGGTTTATTCGGATTTGAACTCATTTCGATTGTACAATGGTAATGAAAATTATTTACCAAGTATTCCACAATGTTTGCCTAAGCAAACATCCGATCGTCACTTAGAAGATTATTCAAATTACCACAATTATTCGAATTACCACAAAACTAATTGAAATAAATTTCCTCCTAATTATCTCAAAGAAAATGCATTCCATTTCAGATTTTATTTCTCAATATATTTTCTATGTTTAAATATTTTCAAAAGTATAGTTATTTCATTTCTCAAAAATTCCTTTGGAATTATTTTCCAATAATTCTAGGATTTAGATTCAAATTTTTTTTAAACAAATTTCTCAAATTAAATTTATATATAATTTCTTACATAAATATCTTTTCATATTTAAATGATTCATCTTTATTATAATCAAATTTTCTCAAATGTTTATTATCTAAATATTTCATCTTACAATTTAGATTATATTTATAACTATAGCGACCCGCAGTTTCGTACCCCTTTTGAGTTGACAATAATTCACTCTTGTTCAACCCAAATTGCATGAAAGAGTGAATAATTAGGGTAAAGAAGAAGAAAGAGGTAGAAGAAAAATAAAAAAACCATAGAATCTCACAATCGCAGCGGAAAAATAATAATATATAATAACATATTTTTATACAAAAGAATTTGTATATGTATATACATACAACCATCAGAGTACAAAAATCAATACATCAATCTGGACAGTTACAATCACTTGTCCACACACAGCGGAAATATAAACCAAGTACAGAAATACGTCTAAACTCCTCCAGCTCTTCTCTTGAGCTCCATAGCATTCTAACCTGAAACTATAATACTCAATCTGCCCCGACCATTATAATAAAATAACATCCGAGTCAGTCTGGAAAATTAGCATGAGAAAGCACCCTCAATTTGAATTAATAATTTTTATCAAAATCCTTTGAAAAACAAAGGTATCTCCGAAGACCCCGTCACATATAAACAAGAAGGGTTTTTCCGTTACGATAACCCAAACATTTTATAGAAAATCTAGTGATATTATAATAGTGTCTAAATACAAATACTTATTCAAATAGCCAAAATTGTTGCATTGATTAAGTTCCAGCATACTAGGCTCTACAAACAGAGCCATAAAGACTCGTATTGGAGAATAGAATTCATACAATGACTGGGCCACTGGGGTACCACCCATCACAGTACACCTCTAGAAAAAAGTTCCGAGGACCTCGTCGGGATCCCCTGCTACACAAGATCGGCCTACCCCTAAACTGGATAGACCGAATATGTTATCACCCATGGTGTACCTATCCTTAAAAAAAATATAACGCTCCCTTTTTCATGCACGACCATATCCATACTTTGTATATTTTCAAGGATATCTATAAAAGTGATAACATACCGTAATTAGGTGCGAAATACATAGCCTTGCTGCATCTCCCCATTTTAGTCATTCCCAGTTGATAAGGCTTGAAGTGAAACACTACCTTTCAAGAAACAATTCCACTTAGAATGATCATCGTCCCAAATGATGATGTTCTGATAGCATTCGTCCATTCAAGTTGTCCTAGGTCTGGACAAACTGGAACGTTGTCTTCACTATCTTCACAGTATCCATCCTTAACGTTCAAACCGGATTGAACTGGTTTTCAAATAATTAAATCTGATTTCGGTCCCTTCGAAACGATTAACGAAATTGGCCAATATTGATAGTCAGTTATTTAACTATCAATAAATCATCCATAAGCAAATGCTATGCCTTATTTTATAATTCTTCTAACACTTATTTCAATATATCTTTACAAAGATATATATTCCAATTTCTTCCAATATTTAAATATTTGGAAACAACTCAATACTTACCCATAACAGGGTATTTTCAAATCATCCAATGCTTAGAAACATTTCCAAGTTCCCTTTAAAATTTCCTTACTTAGGAAAGTGTTTCTACACAACTCATCTCGTTGCTAAAATATTTCCCAATCTTCTATTTTGATACTGAAAAATAATCTTATTAGTTTTCTATCTCTCCAAATTCTTTACAATTGACTTGAAAATCCTTTAATTCATCTATAACGGATTCTTCATATCTTCGGAATTCACTAATCCATTTCCTTTAAAATTTCCCAAAATCGATTTATACTCGTCTAAAATGTCAACTACTCATTATAACTTCCTTTTTATGTACTTTAATTCATTTTTGAAGTTTCCATGTTTAATACTTTGGAAATTTTCTTAAAGTTCCAGAATTCGATTATAAGATTCCCTTATGGGAATCATCTCCACTCAATAATTTCGTTTACATTGAGGGAATTTATAAGTAATTTTAAAATCATTTCAACTCTGTGCATATATATAATAAGTATTATTAAATAATAAAAATTAATTTTTAGGACATGCTTAAGAAAATTATTTAAATATCACACATCTTATATGAACATTAATAACTCCTTTTTAATTCCTTTTTAAATAAAACCAATCGATTTTTGAAGCTTATCTTAAAAAAGATGGAAATTTATTTCAATAAATATTAACTATTTTAATAATTTATTTTCCTGAAACATTCCAATGCTAAAAAGCTTTAACTATATAGTTTATTAAATAGGAATTCATTTAAAACAAATTTTAAATTCTCAATAATAATTTATTTTTCTTAAAAATAAAATATTTCGATTTCAATTTGTAAATCCCTCTCGATCCATATCATTCACAAACATTCTCCATTCAAAAGTAGATTCCGTTATTTTTGACCGAACAATACCCATAACTTGATATAAATCTACAATATAAATTTATATTTCCTATTTATTCACTGATAACCATTTTTCCTTATTTATAAACATCGTTATAATTTATAAACTCCTTCAATTCTCACTTGTATATATATTTAAATCTCGTTTATAAAATCTCGTTTTATAAATCCATTTCTTAATAAAATTCCATTTACTTTCAAATCTATCTTTAATATTGATTTCAACTTCTTCTCCATAATCTAGAGATATTACTTAAGAGTCTACAATTAAAATCCTTTATATAATCTATTTTAAAATCTCTACTTAAAATATTTTCTTTTTCTTTTCCTTACGAATAGTTAAGTACAAATTTTCTTAAAACAATCTAAATTTCAATTAAATATTTTTATGTTCAAAACCTCCTTTATATTGCTTAGAATTCAAAAAAATTATGGTATTTAAAATACCAAAAATTCAGGCCAGTGCTACTATAGCATCCAAAATTTCCAATCACTACAATAATCTATAATAGATTATTCTAACAAAACCATATATCACAATATATGAAATTAAATCCCCTGTTGGATCCCTCCAACTTGCTTTTCCCGCATCCACAGATGTTAATACAACATAAAAATACCAATCCTACTTTGAGGGGGATATCTCGGTGTATAAGGTCATCTGCTATTACGCGGGGCGCATAGGATCTCATCCGCTAAATATGTGGGAATATCACTCCAACTACTAATATATATACCACTATATATATAATATCATATCATATCATATCATTCAAAGGATAAAGGTTTTATAAACTCAACCAAGCATCCAAAAATTAATTTTAACTATTTAAAATTGAACTTGGCAGTCCAAATGAGCGAGAATTTCTCACATTGATGTTCCAAAATTGTAATCATTCAAATTTCGATTTTTATTCCACTACGTAGTATTCGCTGCTGCGAATTCAATCGTGGCCCGACATATATTTTTTTCCTCATATAAAAGTTATACAAATCTCATAAGCATTTGATTTTAACAAATTAATTAAAATCATTAACAGCTAATTAACCTTAATTAATTTAAAATTTAAATTAACTTAACCAAAAATTTAAAATTAACCTCACCTCCTTATCTACTCGCACACACTACCAGGCTCGAGACCACCACCTCGACCATCACATCTGAGCTCACCGAACCTCTAGCTCCCACAGGCAAGAAATCCATTAACATCTGCTTGCTGCTTATACTCCTCCCAAATTTGAATTCAAAATCTTTACCACAATCAAGTCATCGCCTTCCTAACACAGCCAAACCCATACGCATGCCTCCAGATTGCAACTCGCTCCAACCTCCTCCACCCCGCCATCACGTCGCCCTCCCATGCCATTAATCAAATCGTCGCGCCTGTACCATCCCCCTTACGACATCGCATCGCCCGTCTCCAATTCGCACTCACTGCTTGAGTCTCCTCCGACCTTAAAGCCGCCGTGCCCTGACGCCCCACCACCAGTCCCCTTCGTGCCTACACGCGTTCGCCTCTGGCCGTGCCCACGCTATCGTCGCCCTTCTCGACCTGAACCACCATTTCCCCTAAATGTGATTCTACTTCTATCACGACACTTCCCCTCGTGCGCGTGCTTCTCATCGAATCGCGATTTTGGTCGCGTGATATCCCTTCTTTTTAATCACATATGAATTCGATTTCGTTTTCTTCTTCTTTTTTATAGATGTTCTGTTCCACTTCGTATAGAGGAAGGGAAGTAAAGGGGTTCACGAGTTAAGTAAAAAGAAGAGGAAGCTTTGTTATACAATTGACAGATTATACGGGGCTCAAGAGATAGAATTGTTTAACATTGAAATTATATATATAATATTATTTATTTCTAAAAAATATCTCGATTAACGCAACTCAAAATTTCGAATCCTTATCGCAAGCATACCGCTAGGCATTCATAATGTTATACCTCTACTTTGAACGCAATGGAAAAGGTTTCAAGCCCTAATTCGACCATATGGAGAAGATAGCTTTTTGGACCCAATTATTATAGTAATTTCGATATTAATTTCAATGCGTTTCTATCCCATACGATCAAACAGTAATTCCAAACACTATGAAATTTGGAATCCGATAAAAGTACACTACTACGGACCCAATGGAACTAGTTTCATCGAATTTCGAGATAATGCCCCGGATCGCTATTTTAATGTGTCGATTAAATCGACGATTTCCAAAATTTGCGAAATCGCTTGAAATTTTCAATTTAAAAAAAAAATTCTAATTCAATTATAATTCCAAATCCAATATTTATAATCATTTAAATATTCAAAATCAAATGATGAAAAATCCGGGTCGTTACATCCCTCTCCCCTTAAAAGAAATTCGTCCCTGAATTTGCTAAGCGGGGAAAAACGCTCCAAACCCATTATCTTTTTCCAAAACCCATTTAGTGAAAATTCGATATTCGTTTTTCCAATATTTTAGGTCCAACCAAACATTTAGTTTCCATTTCTAATTCAAAATCCTTTCTTCAATTTCAATTCAAAAATCAGCCTTTTTAAGTTAACAAATTATTTTAAAAAAAAATTAAATTTTTCTTTGACTCCCTAAATTTTCAAAAAAATTTGGCAGATTCTCCTTTGTATGGAGGACCTTTCGCTATATGACAAGAGAGATAAAAATATATATCGAGCCACATGGTCGGAAAATAAAATTCATATCAATATTTACATTTATGCAGTAACCTTATATTAGAATTTTTAAGCATTATTAAGCAAGCAATTTTACTTCATATGCAGTTACACAACCCAAATCTAGCCCGATAGCCTCCGGTACCTGTACTTACTAAATTTAAACCACGTAAGTACCAAAACATGAAAATTTACTAACATCACATTCATTTCGCTAGTTAAACACAATATTTCATAACTGAACATGTTAACATATATTTGAAAGCAACTATATGGTTCCGATGCTAATTTAATTACTTTCCATCGATCCGTATATTACTTCATTCAATCCGAAATGATTTACAACCAAACTTATTTGCATCCAATTCATTTTTATCAAACAAACTCATATCCATTCCAAATTGATTAAAAATCAATTTATTCACATTCTATTTACTCGTTGAATTTTATTTACTTTCGTTTGCGTCGAACAACAATTTTTCTATGCAAATTCGGCGCTATTCATTTAATAAAATAACCATTAAAGCTTATAGCTATTTTAATTCCAAATCAATTTACATTCAATTTGATTCCATTTCAAACTCAATCCATTTATTTGCACCTCATTTATATACCCATTTTTTGTACCAAAAATGGGCATAACACTCTTTGGAAGTTATTGAAGAGATAAAAATGAAGAATATAAATTTAAAAGGTGGATTATCTAACAAAAACTCCAAAAAACTGAAAAAGAAATGCACAGACACAGGCGATTTAGCGTGGTTCGGCGTGTTGCCTGCGTCCACTATGAAGTTTTATGACTTTACTAATTATTTCTCGATGAATACGCATGATTATAGCAAGCAATAGTGAACAATTCAGAAATTCGAGTACAACGGCAGTAGTAGAGTGCAAAATCGAATCCGGCAGAGTCGAATTCGGCAGAGTCTGGAGCTTGAGAATCAAAAGATCCTTCTTCTGTAGGCCTTGGGGCTCTATTTATAGGCATAGGAGGCTGATATCTCCCTCAAACTTCGAGAGACTCCGTCTAGCACATGAGTGGGCCCATGCGATCGATCCCGTGGAGTTTTGACTCGATCTGTGATCGATACAAGTGATCGATACGAATGCAATTCGTATCGATCAAGATTTTGTCCAGTGGAGTCGAAACTTGGGGTGAACGTTCTTTTGCTTGTACGTAAGCTTTTGTGAAAATTTCATACCATTTGGACTTGTGGAACTCAAGTTATGATCGATACGAGATGTAGTTTTGCGGAAGGCCGCATAGTGCGAATCAATCAATTCGAATCGATCCCTTCGAATCGATGGTTACACGTGACCAGGTGGTGACGTGGCACGCACTCTTCGGATCGATCCACCTTCTACGCCAAATTGACCGAATTGTCCCTTGAACTTCGCCACGTTCGTATCGATGACCGTTGCCTCGCTCGAGTCGATGGAAGTAGCTTCATTCGTATCGATAAAAATGGCCCTGTTCGTATCGAACCAAGTAGCTAAGCCAGTATCGATCTCGTGGCCTTGTTCGTATTGATTCGAGTTACTCCATCTCGAAGGATACGAACAATGGTTCCATAATGGATGCGAATCAAGGTTCAACTAATCGATACGGACATAACGAGCCTTGATGGATACGAATTGTACAATTGCCATATGAAGTAGGGTTGAATAGATCGATACGAACAAACGCATTCCCTCGATGGATATGAAATGGCACATCTTGATGGATTCGAACAAATGCCTTTATGATGGATATGAAACAGACATTGGCCGATCGATACAAAATGAACTATCTGTTGATGGATACGAAGTTGATCGATACGAACTACGTCGTGATTATGGATACGAACCTGATCGATTCGAACTATAGCCTATTGATGGATACGAAAGTGAGGCTATTCCCCCCGACTTGCATCAATCGTAACTTGAGCATATGAACTCGGATTGACTTGAAATTTGGAATGTTGGCTTTTATGGCTTCGCTTATCGTGTCTTGTCAATTGTAGCCTGATCCTTACTCGAACAAAAATCATCGACATCCATAGTGAACCTTTGTGTACTCGAAATCCAGGGCGAGCTATCCTTCGTTTTCTGTCAGTTCCTCGATATCTCAGCCTTGCCAAAAGGCGAGATAACATTTGCGCTCCAAAGTACGTCTTATGGAAACATGACGTGCTTTGAAAAGCTGCATCCTTCACTCTAAATAGTTATCGTCTTTTCGTTGAAGGTTGTAATCTTTAACTGGTTTTCTTTAGTAATGTAAACTATCGACGGTCGACTGTTGTACCATATATTATTGTAACTGATTGATGTATGATAGTTATTAGCTGTTTGTGCCGTAATCGTTATTAGATGAGTATTTAATTCCTAGGAATGTTGACAATTGAATATTAGTCCGACATATATGTATATATGTTGATCTAATTCTCGTTAACGTTGTATGTTCATGAGTCGTTGTCAGTTTTCTCGTGTTAAATTCCATATAGATCCTCCCCTGAACCGATGTGAAATTCCAGTTGCAACAATGCTTGATGGTTGTTTTTTGGGTGTTCCTTCGTATCGATCCTCTCCTGAATCGATATAAAAGGTTGAAAGATTGCTCTAGTATTGATCTACTTTGAATTGATGGATACGAAATGGGCATTTTGTATCGATGGATATGAGCTTCGATTGATACGAAATTAAGTGATCGTATCAATGGACTTGTGCTGTTGAGGGTCGAATGCCGATAGGTACGAATCGGCAGTTTCGAATCGATAGAATTCAATGCCTCCAGATTTGTCTTTATTGTGTACTTCGTATCGATGGACCTAGTGTCGCTGGATACGAATAGACAATTCACTATTCGCATCGATGAATGTTGTCCTCCGCAAACTGTGATATGATGGATTTGAACTGCGTAGATTGAATCTCTGCATCATGGGTGGAGTCGAAAATAACTGACATGAACAACGGCTTCGAATCGATGGTTCCTAGTGATAGTTTCGCATCGATTATGGATTCGAGTAGGGCGTTTGAATCGATATGGAAGTGGACCTTATGACCAGTCGCATTGACTGGGAGGCGAATTGCCTTTTCACACTTTGGTCCATATAAATACTGTGGATTTAATGATTTTTCACTTTTTTACTTTCACTTTGCTTTTCGCCTTCGTATCGCTCTAGAAGCTTGGAAAAATAAGAATTCTGCTCACCTTCAAACCGAATCAGACCTTCAATTCCTCGCGTCAACCGTTAGATTTAGTTAATCCATTAAACGAATTCAACATTTAAATTACGGGCCTTGAAATCTTTGCCATCTTATTTGCTTTTGTGATCAATTCTGATGGAATCAAGGCCAGAGATGGGCCAAAGTAAGGTCGAGGACGGGGCATGGAAATGGAGCTTAGGCCATTTGGAGAAGAAGGAGTTGTGGAGGAATGGCCTGACCATTGTTTCGTGTCGATGTAGAGTAGGGGCACTCGAATCGGTCCAGGTGACTTGATTTCGCATCGGAGTTCGTATCGATCTCGGAAAGGCTAAATAGGATGATGAGGTTCGCCTCGACCGAAGACGGTTGGATCTCGTATCGATCTGAAATGATCGATTCATGGAACTGGCCCCTATGATCGATATGAAGTTATGGCTCCAGCGATCGATACGATGATTGGGGCGGTGATTGATACGAAGCCAAAGGTTTCAGATCGATGCGGGACCAATGGATCTGATCGGTATGAAGCTATATGCCCTGATCAATACAAAATTTACATTCTCTAGTTGATGCGAGATACACTCCCATTATCGATACGAAATGTATCGGTTCGATACGAAACGTATCGGTTTGAACATCATTGATACGAAACGTATCGATTCGAACCAGATTAATACGATCGATGCGAAGTGAGGGTGTCGAGTGGTCGATCCAAGCCTGAATCTTAATGGATACGTAATCTTGTGTAATCAAATACTTGACTCCGACGAGGTTCAGCCTTGCATAACCGGACTTGATTGTAGAACTGAATATTTGACTGCCTTTCGAAGCTCGTCGATGGAACTATAACTTAACAAAAATATAACGTACTCTAACTTGGATCAATCGTTAATGTCTGGATGGAATGGTTGTGACGGTCAGCGATGACGGTCATTCCAACTGGATTTCGAAGTCTTGTCGTTTGCATACTTTCTTTAACTTTGTAGAATCTTTTCAAGTACTTCACAGCACTGCACAACGCATTCACACACTTCACACTAGGGGATGCACGGGCTTACTATCGTCTAATGATGATTTCTCTCAAGTTAATTAGTTATGGAACCCTCAAGCTCATAGCAACAGGAAGCTCCGAGTTCAATTCCTCCAACAATCGAGATACTGGCTATTGAGGCTGAAATCGTTGATCCACTCCAAACGAGCCACCTGGTGCCTCTTTCATTGCTAGTCTGATAGAATCTGTTCCATCGAACATCTCCGAAGACATGTTGGGATGAGTATGCTTGAGGCATGGCCTGTCATTCGATGATGTGCTATTGTCGGGACCTAATGATAGACCGCACTGCCCACCGGAAGGATATACTGCGTCCAATTGCCATGCATACGCAGCCGGGATGCTCCCTTTGTTTAACTAATATATCAAAGAAGTGTTGTTTTCCTTGGGATCGCTCCATCTCAGCTACATCCGAATGGATATGCTCTACTGAACAACTTGTTCATCGTATTCATGGAGCACCTCTTTCGACCACCACTTCCGACTGATATCAGATATCTATTCAACTTCAAGAGTCAGGGAGATAGCCCATCTTTCACGTTCTTGGAGGCAGTAAGAAACTGTCAAGTAGTTACGGGATCTTAGACTAGGTTGAGTTACTTCAAGACAGAGTGGTTTTATGTCTGATGTCCCCCGGGGTTTGCCAGTCGATGGCTATTCCAGCGTAAGTATTGTAGTCTTCTCAAATAGCTGATAAGACAGTTATGATTAAAGCCAAACTTATATCTCTTTTTTTATAGAGGTAATTCAGCGACCCGAAGGCGTTCATTATAAGGAGATAGTTCGGACTCTCCAAGAAATCCCAAGCGAAGAGAGAAACATTGATTCGGTTCTGACAGACAGGAACCTGAGAATTCTCGGGCTGATTAAGCGAAGACAAAGTATAAGACTCGAGGGGACACTGAGGACTAGCTCAAAGAAATGGGTTAAGCACAAGATGCCCTGACTCGTTATAACCGAGGAGGTTGATTCGGAGAGAACACACACCAACGACGAACTCTTAGCTGGGCCTTCGGATGCAGTCCTAGATTCCGAAGGGAAGAGAAAAGGCAGGCAGCAGCTTTTAAATGTCCCAAATCCGGGAGATGGAAATCTATGGTCATATCTTGGCCTGCTTCCGGAGTTAGAATTTCGAAGGCTTCTCCCCCACGAGCGGAAAATCTCTTCGAAGGGCTCGCCGATACACTAATTTCGGACTATGTGTCCTTCCAACATGATGCCAGATTGGAAGAACTTCAACATGCCTTAGATTTAAGTGAGTCTCTTCCCACTAGCATGGTCGACACTTCCGGTTGGTCGAGGGGTTTCACACACATACACACTTCACAGCACCACACGATTTCTGACCATAAGCTACCTACTTTGGAAGATTACTAACTCTATTCTTGTTTTACTTTGCAGATATAATGTCTGGTCGAAGCTCAATGCTGGGTAGTCTACAGAAAGCTCGTCGATCTTCGACTTATTATGAGCCACACGGAAGAGAAGGAGACAGGAATTATGACCAGCGGTACTCCAGTCAAGAACGATATGATAGAGATAGGGAGTTTAGGCATCGATCTCGATCTCATTCTCCCCTCCTAGAATTCCTGTACAACCTCCAATTCAAGTCTCACATCCTCCGGAAACTTTGCGGCACAAGCTATCCTCTCATGCTCCAAGGTCTAACTCTCATCAACGCAGAACTAAAGTGGCGACTCCCGTACGCGCAAAGCAGGCCCCCGCTGAGCCTTCAAGGGAAGGAGCGATCAGGCTCGCTCAACTAAAGAAGAATTCCCCGATATATGCTTTGACGGATATGTCTTTCCCCCACGTTTAAAGAGAATTCCGACGGAGGCTGAGAATACTGTTCATGATTATGTCGCAGACATTTATTTCCAGGATAAAGAATGGGCGAAAGCTGCGAGAAAAGCATCGAAAGTGGCTTTCGATCGGGCTACCACGATTGAAAAGTTGGAGAGAGAGCTTGCACAGAAAGACCGGATCATTCAAGTGCTCAACACTGAAGCCGAGTCTTCCCGAAAGTCCAAAACAGAAGCTCTCAAGAAGGCTGACGATGCTAATTCGGCCATGGATAGGGTGAGGCAGAACATTATGCCATGATGGAGGATATGGGCCATAGGAACACCACCGTCACCGCTGAGCGCGATGCGGCCCTCAAAGAGCTCAACGAGCTTAAGTCCAAGTTTTCTAAAATTATCAAAGAGAGGGACGCCGCTAACACTTCAGCGTAGGAGGCATGTGATCAGGCAGTGGTGCTTCAGGGTGAAAGATAAGCAGCTGTGGCAAAAGTCCGCTTGGTGGAGGCTGAGGTTGAAGAGAAGGTTCGGCTGGCGGAGAGCAAGTTGGAGGCCGATATAGAGGAACTCCTCGTCGCCTACAATGCCAACGTGTTGAAACATAGAAACCTGGCTTGGCTCGGTAATTACTTAATACATCTCTATAATTCCTAGAACCTGTTGGTCGAAGAGGAGATGGAGGTGCATTTGGGTAGAGCATTTGATGAGTTCGAGCTGGAGAACCGTATATTGAATAAGGATGAAAAGAAGGTTCTCCACGACTCAATGATCTCACACGTAAGAGAGAAGCTTGGCGCCCAGAACCAGGAGATTGGGGAAGGCTCAGGCGTCGAGCATCATGCCACAAGTCCGGAGATTACTGTTCCATCTCGATTTGAGCCTACTTCGGTGGTTGAGCCTCAGCCTATCCCGGCTTATGACCTAGAATAGCCACGTTTATCCATTAGTAAGGAGCACACTTCTGAAGCTGCCCAGCCATCCGCGGGTCAAACTGAGGATGTACTCTGAAAAAATCTTATGTGTGTTCGAAATGAAGGACTTGTTCTGGAGCGTTTTCTAATACTTTCTCTTCTTTCTTTGTTCAGTGACCGGAGTTATATCGACAGCTCCTCCTGCAATACAAGAATCACATCAAGCGTAGGAGGCCATTACTACTGAAGCGACCACTATGTCAACGACCGTGCCAATCGAAGGCACGCAAGGGAATTCACTTTCTTTTGACAAGCAAATGATGAATGAGCTTCTAGGTCGACACAGTGACCCCTTCGCAGACTTGCCATTTGTTATTAGTGGATTCATGCCCGCATCTGGTGCCTCAACACAAAACACTACTGCCCCAGTGAAGCCCGATCTATTCGCGAAGAGGAAATATTGGCTGAAATCAATGCTGAGTTGGAGGCAGCGGCACATGGCGGTAGTTTTGAAGGTAGGATGGCGTCGCCCGACCCAGCTCCACTTAGAATGATATCACATGGGGGCACACTGGTTGATACCGGTGTGTCCATTCCTTCCCCAGTTGTGGATCCGACTCCCCCGACTCCTCCAAAAGGGAGCATTCCTCTAGATTCAAGTTTGGAGGAGGATGTCGACATCAAGCCTCCGTTTGGAGACAGCCCGCCAAAAGGCAAGAGATCGAAATGAAAGATCATCAGCGGCTCCAGCGGGCTTACGCCGAAGAAGATGCCGAGGAAGAAAAAAGAGTGAATAGACCTCTTCGGCATACTTTTTGGTAGATATGAAGTTTACTTTTGGTTTCTTCTTCGTAGGCCGTGTATAGATGCGGGTTCGGCCCCAACTAGTAGGAATTTTGGAAAAACTTGTATATGAACCTTCACTTACAATTAGTTTAAGTGAAATTTTGTTTTCTTTCTTCAACTTTTATTCTTGTCTTTTGTGCTTAAATGTTGCAGCGTTTGAATTTATATTCAGTACACCTGTGAAGTTTCAACTCTTGGGTTGAGTTCGTTTTATATTCCAAGTCTGAAAAATCATGAGCACAAGTCATAACTGGAGATTCAGTTGGACTTTTAACGTCGCACTACGTCGGCCAGTGATTAACACTTAAGCCATGCCCCCAGTTTTGGGAAAAAGTTGCAATGATCGGCTAGCGGTTGTAATTTGCCTCTATTTTTTCGGGTTTAACATCGTTGGATCAATGCTAAAACAAGTGAAAGCCGAGCGGTCGAATCACACTCGCTTATTAATAATAGTCACATCCGTGCTTTGGGGATCTACATTTTCATTTCGACGATCAACCACGCCTATCGAAGTTTTTCAGTACACGTCCACGCTCTGGGGACTTAGGTTAGATTATGAGTGGTCGTTCGCACTCGAGTTACATTTATACTCTAACCATACTCTGGGGACTTAGAGTTATTTGCGATCGATAAACTGGTTCGCACTCTGGGAATCCAAAGACTATCGATGATAGTAATCCAGTTTGCGTGCTGGGAACTTAGACTTAATGTTTATACTCCAATTCACACTCTGAGAATCTAGAGTTAATGTTTACACTATGGTTCGCACTCTAGGAATCTAGAGTTGATGTTTATACTCCAATTCGCACGCTGGAAATTTGGAGTTGGCCGACAGATGGTCAGTCACATCTGTTTAGGCTTTTTAGGAGTTCGTACGCACTTTGGGAACAATGGATTTATCAGTATCGTGGATGGTCGGTTCATATCCACCCCGAGTTGACAAGTGAGATCGTTAGATGGACGGATCCATCCACCTTGAACTTGGTTAGGATACGGTCGAAGTCGGTAGGTAGACGGGTCCACCCTATCCAGAACTTCATTTATGATTTTTATACTCTAACTTGCACTCTAGGAGTTTGGAGTTGGCCGATAAATGGTCAGTCACGTTTGTTTGGACGTTTGGATTGCATTCGCACTCTAGGAATGATGGAATTATCAAGACCGTGGATGGTCCATTCACATCCACCCTGAGTCGACAAGCGAGGTCATTAGATGGATGGATCCATCCTCCTTGAATTTGATTTAAGTACGGTTGAAGTCATTAGGCGGATGGATCCACCCTCTTCGATACCGCATTTATAAGTTTTTACTCCAGTTCGCTCTCTGGGAACTCGGAGTTAGTTAGAGGGTTGTCGTGTATCGATCCAATTTAGTCTTTAGTGTGATGGCTTGCCCCCGAGCTTGGGTTTCATTAGTGAGTGACCGATCGTATCACAGCCACTCGTTATTTGAATAAATTCCATCGTATGATGGAACTTAGCTCTTCGTGCGTCGTGATGGTTGAATGTTGCATTCAATGAATCACAGCTCTAGCTCGAAGAGATGGCAATTTATTGCTAAAATGGAAAAATAAGGCAAAGTCAGTTGCCTTATTACAAATTCAAATTTCAAAATGCAGAGACAAATTACAAAGGATTAATAGGCTAAATAAATAAAGCATGTCATGTGTAGTAGTGATGAAGATCTTCGTTGTTCTAGGCTTTTGACAAAGTAGGACTGCCGCTAAAAGCATTTATCACTAACCTCCCGCCGGTATGTGCAGGTTCCTCCTGTCTTGCCCGATTGGGCGTATCATTCTAATTTGATGGGCCCGCCCCTCCAGGCTGTGGTGCCCGCACAAACTGTTCCAGTTTCCTTTCTCTAGTCAACTTCTCCATGAGATCTTGCAAATGACGACGTTCATTTGTATTGTGGCCGTAGCTTTCGTGAAACCTACAAAATTTTCCCGTCTGGATTAGCCTCTCTGACGATGGTTTTAGTGCAGGTTTCTTACACTGAACGGTATTACAGGTTTGTAAATACACGTTCTCCAGTGATGTATCCAAGGGAGTGTAGTTGTCAAAATAGGAGTTTTGCGCTATGGGCCACGATTCTGATCTCATTTTCTATTTTGATTCACGTTCTCCCTTTGCTGAGTTTGTTTGGTTTGAATGTTCAACTGAACTTTTCTGAAACTCTCACCGGACTGCTTGACCGCAACACTGCTTTTATCCCTTCCATGCTCGGCCCTGCACCATCTTTCTTCCTAGACTGTTTCGCATCCTCCCTTCTTAGGAATCAGGCTGCCTTGGCATAGAAACAGTCCAATGATGCAGGTGGTTTTCCGGCCAACCAGTTGCCGAATTCAGAATCGGGGTCAATTTCTTTAGTCAAAGCGATGAGAATGGAGTTATCATTTGGATTGCTGATCTTTGACACATAGCATGGAATCTCTCTAAGTAGCGTCTAAGCGTCTCTCCAGGAGCTTGGATGACACCAGATAGAGTGTTAACATCTTTCGGCCTTGCGACGTGCATGCGAAATTGTCAACAAATTTAGTGGCCAACTGGTCAAAGGAAGAAATGGATCGAAGTGGCAATCGTATGAACCACATAGTTGCAATGCCCCCCAAAGAGATGGAAAAACCATGGCATTTCATTTCATCATCTTCTCTTGCAGCATTCATCAGCCATTCATACTTCAAGATATGCTAATTTGGATCTGAACTCCCTTCATAAGTTGGCAGAGCCGGCATTCTGAATCGCCGAGGAGGTTTAGCATAAAGTGTCCCATCTGTGAAAGGGGTATGACTTAGGGAGATTCCCCAGTCGTTGTTAGTAAGTCCCTAGCTTTCACGGATCATTTGCTGAATCATAGTTGGAATATCCGGCGTCTGGACATTCTGTGCTCGTTGAGCCAAAGTATGGTCGGGCTCCACGGTGTGAGGCTAGACCGGGCGCTGTCGACGGTCCACGTCTTGCCTCATTGGCTCATAGTCTTCAGGGAAGCATGGTTCAGAAGTACATCCATGCTGATGTTGGTTCAGATCTGGCTGATTCCGGGCATCAACCCTTGGTTCTACAACGGCGGCTGTAGTGCGGTTGTCTGTGCTATAGTGTGGAACTGTACCTCCCCGAGAGGAGGGTCCGGTCTGAAAACTGGTCGATGGGCCAACTCTCAATTGCCCAACGGTCATTGCAGGTTGATGTCCAGCGGCTTGTATGTAAGTCTCTTCTAATCGGGGACGTGTGGATCTGTGATGATAGTCAGATGAAGCAGAACTTTCTGTGGAGGAGTAAGAAGCATGATCCCTCTTAGATCTTTTGTGCCTTTGGTGATTTAGCTGGTTGGTCGACTCAGCATTGGTGCGTAACTGCTCAGTTAGCTATTGCCGACTTTGGGTCAATTCCTGAAGCAACATTTGGAATTCTTGTCTCGTAATCGGGCCTGACGGATCTGAGGGTCCGGTAGCGTTTTAGTTGGATGGAGGCAATTGCGCGAGATTCTGTCTATCCCGGCCTTCCTGATCGGCAGTATTGGAGGTGGTCCTTGTGCTTACCATTACGAGAGATGAAGTCTTTTCCTAGATTTTATACAAATCTGAATAGGTTGGAAGGATTCAGGAGTAGATATCTGGATCTTCCTCTTAGATTTATGCAATTCGGTATCGACGGTGGATACAAGAAGCAGGAGAAAAGCTGCGTTTTCTCAGTGAAAGAACCAAAGTGTTTGTACCAAAAATAGGCACAACACTCTTTGAAAGTTTTTGAAGTGATAAAAATGAAGAATATAAATTTAAAAGGTGGATTATCTAATAAAAACTCCAAAAAACTGAAAAAGAAATGCACAAACACAAATGATTTAGAGTGGTTCTGCGTGTTGCCTACATCCACTATAAAGTTTTATGACTTTGTTGATTCTTTCTCGATGAATACACATGATTACAGTAAGCAATAGTGAATTACAATTCAGAAGTTTGAGTACAACAGCAGTAGTAGAGTGCAAAATCGAATCCGACAGAGTCTGGGCGCTTGAGAATCAAAAGATCCTTCTTTTGTAAGCCCTTAGGCTCTATTTATAGGCGTAGGAGGCTGATATCTCGCTCAAACTTCAGAAGACTCCTCTAGCATGTAAGTGGGCCCACGCGATCGATCCCGTGGAGTTTCGACTCGATCTGTGATCAATATGACTGCAATTCATATCGATCAAGATTTTGTCCAATGGAGTCGAAACTTTGTTTGAACATTCTTTAGCTTGTACATAAGCTTCTGTGAAAATTTCATAGCATTTGGACTTATGGATCTCAAGTTATGATCGATACGAAATGTAGTTTTTCGGAAGGTCGTATAGTTTGAATCCATTAATTCGAATCGGTCCCTTCGAATCGATGGTTGCACGTGACCAGGTGGCGACGTGGCGCGCACACTTTGGATCGATCCACCTTCTACGTCGAGTTGACTGAGTCGTCCCTTAAACTTCGCCACGTTCATATCGATGACCATTGCCTCGTTCGAGTCGATGGAAGTAGCTTCGTTCATATCGATAAAAGTGGTCCTATTCGTATCGAACCAAGTAGCTAAGCCAGTATTGATCGCGTGGCCTTGTTCGTATTTATTCGAGTTGCTCCAACTCGATGGATACGAACAATGGTTCCATGATGGATGCGAAGTAAGGTTCAACTAATCGATGCGGACATAATGAGCCTTGATGGATACGAATTGTACAATTTCCATATGAAGTAGGGTTGAATAGATTGATACGAACAAAAGCATTCCCTCGATGAATACGAAATGGCACATCCTGATGGATTCGAACAAACGCCTTTATGATGGATATGAAATAGACATTGGCCGATCGATACGAAACGAGCTATCTGTTGATGGATACGAAGTTGATCGATATGAACTACGTCGTGACGATGGATACGAACCTGATCGATTCAAACTATAGCCTATTGATGGATACGAAAGTGAGGCTATTCCCCCCGACTTGCATCGAACGTAACTTGAGCATATGAACTCGGATTGACTTTAAATTTGGAATGTTGGCTTTCATGGCTTCGCTTGTCGTGTCTTGTAAATTGTAGCCCGATCCAGACTCGGACAGAAATCATCGACATCCATAGTGAACCTGTGTGTACCTGAAATTCGGGCCGAGCAATCCTTAGTTTTCAGTCAGTTCCTCGATATCTCGGTCTTTCCAAAAGGCGGGATAACACACATTATATTCAATCCACTTTATTAATCTTGGAATCATTCCATGTTACTTTACTAAATAACCATTTCATAAATTTATTTAAGCCATGCTTCCATTCAAAATATTTACTTAAATTAATCTGTTATTTTAAATTATTACCGCCTTATAACTGAAAGTTTATTTTCATTTCAACCTACTTCCATTTCATTTACTAATTAATTAATTAGTTCAGTCATTTAATCCACTTCAATTTTAAGTCCATTACCCAAATTCATTCTCGAATATATTAAATTCGTATCCAAGGCCAGATTCAATTTATTTACACTTTAAACAGAATTTATTTATGACTTAAGTCATCCCTATTTCAATCCATTCCTATTTTATATGACGATATTTCCAATTGTATTATATTCGCTTACAATCAAGTTGAATCTTTATTTATTACTCTAGCTCCATATTTAGTATTCACTTTTAATCCACAATCCAATTAACTTAACCAAGTTAAGCTTCTTTTTTGTATTTAATTAACTAGTTAATTTATCTAATTAGTTCACTTCCAATTTATAATTCAAGATCTGATTTTTTTTTTCAAAAATCACTTCATTTAATTTTCTTGAGCTCAAACTCATTTATATAATTCAAGTTTGGATTTATTTCCTTCACCAAAATATCAAACCATTTTTATTTTGGTTTTCTATTTCACTTTGCAATTTAATAAGATATACGACTTATTTTCCAAATTTCCATCAATCTTGTACTCGAGTATATTCACATTTTATTATTAACTCAATTTTATACCTCACTTTATAGCTTATGAATACTTTCATTTCATTAATTTCAAATTTTTTAAGATATATAAACTCATTTATTCACACTTCCAATAATTTCTACTTAAATTTTATTCCACTTAAAATTTATAACTTATGGTTATATAATTATTTCACAATTTATATTTACTTCAATTCGATATTATTTCTAATCCAATTCAAATTTTATAACTTATAGCTATATGATCACTTTATAATTTGCATTTACATATTTAATTCGATTCCATATTATTCAAAACCAATTCACCTTTTTATTTAAATTTCAATTCCTTTTAACCAACATTTCAAAACCATATTTGAGTTATTCACACTTAATTTAAATTTCACTCCAAACAAATTTATTTTTAATTCATTCAGTTTCATTATATATTTCAATTACTTCGCTTAAGCTAACTCCAATTTCGTTAATACACTAAATTAATTCAATTCAAATCCAGTCAATTAAATTTCTAAAATTTAGTTTATCCAACTTAACTTAAGTTGAATTTCATTTTAACTTTCTCACTTTAAAATTTATTCCAACTTCAATTTTTCACAGTTCCCTCCTTATAAATATCATTTTCCACAGGATTTCAGAATTTTTAAACACCCGGTATTTATTTAAATCACTTTGAAATCATATATATAAACACACACACATACACCCTTTTTGGTTTAACAAACCACTTTCTTGGATTTTCAAAATTCACATGTTTCCATTCCAAAACAATTTCCCTTTGGAAATTTCCAAACAACACTTGTTTTCATAGAAAATCTCCATATCAATTTATTATGGTAGCAATCGATCACTTAGAAACTCAAAAATAAATACTGATGATGTTGCGCAGTCATCACCAGGATTATTTTCCAACGACCAACGTGAGTTCAGTGTTATATCACTTTCAAAATCCATTTGAAACAATTTTTTTCAAAAATATCTCCAAAATAATATTACTACTATTTATTTCAAAATACTTTGGAAAACATTTCCAAAAATCTCCAGGATTTAATTCTTTCAATTTCTGGTTTGAATCTATTTTTAATTTTTAAGTCACTTGTGTAATTCATTTTTCAACAATCCAATTGGGTTTTTATAATCATTCCAAATTTTAAAAACTTATTTTGGTTATATAATAATAATCAAACACATCAATCTACTATAATAATTTATAGAAAATTATTCCTTATTTATCAAAATATAATTTTGGTAAAATTATTTCATTTACCCGCTTCAAAACCATATTGTGTCGAATTACTTTATTCAAGTGTTTAGAAACCCTTATTGATGTCGTGGCGTCCCGCTACTTAACCAAAATTTATATACCACTCAACAAATTAGTCGACATAATATAAAACCATTTTATATTCACTAACACATACGCACTCGTATCTATTAACGCACTCAAACTCATTTTAGGGTACTACTGACCCTATCTCTAATGAGTAATCCCCACCAAAGCCAAGATTCTCACTTAACCTTCAGCTTTGATAAAAATGTAGCGACCCGTAGTTCTGTACCCATTTTGAGTTGACAATAATTCACTCTTGTTCAACCCAAATTGTACGAAAGAGCGAATAACCAGGGTAACAAAGAAGTAAGAGGTAGAAGAAAATTAAACAACACAGAATCTCAAAATCGCAATGGAACAAAATATAATATACAATAATAGATTTTCGTACAAAAGAATCTATATCTGTTTATACTTATAACCATCAGAGTACAAAAATCAGTACATCAATCTGGACATTTATAGTGATTTATCCTCATACAGCGAAAATATAAACCAAGTACGAAAATATGTCCGAACTCCTCAAGCTCGTCTCCCGAGCTCCATAGAATTCTAACCTAAAACTGTAATACTCGATCTTACCCGATCATTATAATAAAATAACACCCAAGTCAGTCTGGATAACCAACGTGAGAAAACATATTCAATTTGAATTATTAATTTTTATCAAAATCCTTTGAAAAACAAAGGTATCTCGTAAGATCGCGTCACACATAAACACAATGGGTTTTTCTCTTACGATAACTAAAACATCTTATAGAAAATCCAGTGATATTATAATAGTGTCTAAATACAAATATTTATTCGAACAGGCAAAATTGTTACATTAATTAAATTCCGGCACACTATGCTCTACAAACAAAACCGTAAAGGCTCGTATTAGAGAATGGATCCCAAACAATGACTGGGCCATTGGGGTATGCCCATCACCGTACACCTTTAGAAAAAAATGTATTGAGGACCTCGTCGGGATCCCCTACTACACAATACCAACCTACCCCTGACCTGGATAGACCGAATATGTTATCGCCCTGGTGTTCCTACCCTTAAAAAAAATCAAGCACTCACTTTTTCATGCACAACCATATCCATAATTTATATATATTTTCTAGGATATCTAGAAAAGTGATAGCATACCCTAATTAGTTGCGAACCATTTAGCCTTGTTGCATCTCCCCTATTGTAGTCATTCCCGGTTGATGAGGCTTGAGGCGAAACGCTACCTTTTAAGAAACAATTCCACTTAAAATGCCCATCATCCCCAAATGATGATGTTCTGATAGCATTCGTCCATACAAGTTGTCCTGGGTCTGGACAAATCGGATCACCATCTTCAGTATCTTCACGGTATCTATTCGTAATATTCAAATTAGATTGAAGTGGTTTTTGGATAATTAAATCTGACCCCAGTCTATTTGAAACGATTAACGAAATTCACCAATATTGATAGTCGGTTATTTAACTATCAATAAAACATCAAAAAATAGACGCTAGGCCTTATTTTATAACTCTTCAAACATTTCTTTCAAAATATCTTTACAAAGATGTATATTCTGATTTCTTCCACTATTTAAATATTAGGAAACAACTCAAACTTACCCATAATAGGGTATTTTCAAATCATCCAACGCTTATAAATATTTCCAAGTTGCCTTTAAAATTTCCTTACTTAGGAAAGTGTTTCTACACAACTCATCTCTTTGTTAAAATATTTCGAAAATCTTCTATTTCAATACTTGGAAAAGTAATCCTATTAGTGTCCCATCTCTCCAAATTTTTACAATTGACTTGAAAATCCTTTAAATCATTTATAACAGATTCTACACATTTACGGAATTCACTAATCCATTTCCTTTTCCCAAAATCGATTTATACTCGTCTAACATCTCAACTACTCATTCTAACTTCCTTTTTATGAACTTTCATTCATTTCTGAAGTTTCCATGTTTAGTACTTTGGAAATTTTCTTCAAGTCCTAGAATTCGACTATATGATTCCCTTATAGGAATCATCTCCATTCAATAACTTTGTTTACCACCTTGATGGAATTTATATGTAATTATAAAATCAATTCAAACTTTGTGTATACATATAATAAGTATTATTAAATAATGAAACTTTACTTTTAAGACATGCTTAAGAAAATTATTTAAATATCACACATCTGATATGAACATCAATAACTCCTTTTCCATTCCTTCTTAAATAACCAATAGATTTTCGAAGCTTATCTTTAAAAAAGATGGAAATTTATTTCAATAAATATTAAATATTTTAATAATTTATTTTTCTAAAACATTTCAATGCAAAAAAGCTTTAACTATATAGTTTATCAAATAGGAATTCATTTAAAAACAAATTTTAAATTCTCAACAATACTTAATTTTTCTTAAAAATCAAATATTTTGATTTCAATTTATAAATCCCTCTCTATCCATATCATTCATAAGCATTCTCTCATTCAAAAACAGATTCCACTATTTTTGACCAAACAATACCTGCTACTCGATATAAATCTACACTGTAAATTTATATTTCTAATTTATTCACTGAATTATTTTTCCTTATTTATAAACATCGTTATAATTAATAAACTCCTTCGAGTCTCACTTGTACATAAATTTAAATCTCATTTATAAAATCTCGTTTTATAAATCCATTTCTTAATAAAATTCCAATTATTTCCAAATATATCTTTAATATCTTCTCCATAGTCTAGAGGTATTACTTAAGAATCTACAATTAAAATCCTTTATATAATCTATTTTAAAATCTCTACCTAAAATATATTATTTGATTTTTCTTACGAATAGTTAAGTAAAAATTTCCTTAAAATAATCTAAATTTTAATTAAATATTTTATTCAAAACCTCCTTTATATTCCTTAGAATTCAAAAAAAAATGGTATTTAAAATATCAAAAATTTAGGACAGTGCTACTGTAGCATCCAAAAATTCCAATAGCTGCAATAACCTATAATAGATCATTCTAACAAAACCATATATCATAGTATATGAAATTAAATCCAACATGTTTTTCCTACATCCATAGATGTTAATATAACATAAAAATACCAATCCCACTTCGAGGAGGATATCGTGGTATATAACGTCATCCGCTATTATGCGGGGGGCATAGGGTCTCGTCCGATAAATATTCGGGAATATCACTTCAACTATTAATATATATATACTACTCTATATATAATATAATATCATTCAACAGATAATGATTTTATAAAATCAACCAAGCAAATTAATTTTAACTATTTAAAATTAAACTTGGCAATTCAAATGAGTGAGAATTTCTCACTTTGATCTTCCAAAATTGTTAATCGTTCTAATTCCAATTTTTATTCCACTGCGTAATATTCGCCGCTGCGAATCCAATGTGGCCCAACTTGTTATTTTTTTTCCTCGTATAAAATTTTTTAAAATCTCATAAGCATTTGATTTTAACAAATTAACTAAAATCTTCAACAGCTAATTAACCTTAATTAATTTAAAATTTTAATTAACTTAACCAAAATTTTAAAATTAACCTCGCCTCCTCATCTTCTCACACATGTGACCAGGCTCGAGACCACCGCCTCGACCATTACATCAGAGCTCGTCGAACCTCCAGCGCCTACTGCAAGAAATCCATCAACATCTGCTTGCTGCTTATATTCCTCCCAGATTTGACTTTGAAATCTTTACCATAATCAAGACATCGCCTTCCTGACATAGCCAAACCCGTACACATGCCTCCAGATTGCAACTCGTTCCAACCTCCTCAACCACGCTATCGCGACGCCCTCCCGTGCCATTACATCGAATCGTCGCGCATATACCTTCCCCCTCACGACTTCGCATCGCTCGTCACAAATCGCGCTCATCGCTTGAGTCTCCTCCGACCTTAAAGCCGCTGCGCCCTAACGCCCCATCACCACTGCCCCTTGCGCCTGTGCGCATCCGCCTCTAGCCACGCCCATGCAGTCGTCTCCCTCCTCGACCTGAACCGCAATTTCCCCCAAATGTGATTTTACCTCTATCGCGACACTTCCCCTCATGCGCACGCTTCCCATCGAATCGTGATTTCGATCCCGTGATATCCCTTTTTTATCACATACGAATTCAATTTCCTTTTTCTTCATATAAATGTTCAATTTGATTTCGTATAGAGGAAGGGAAGTGAAAGGGTTCTCAAGTTATGTAAAAAAGAAGAGGAAGCTTCGGTTATACGATTGACCGGTTATAGGGGGTTTAAGGGATAGAACAGTTTGACATTGAAATTATATCTATAATATTATTTATTTCTCAAAATATCTCGATTTACGCAACTGAAAATTTTGAATCATTATCGAGGTGTGCTGCTAGGCATTCACAATGTTATACCCCTATTCCGAATACAATGGAAAAGATTTTGAGTCCTAATTCGACCATTTTGAGAAGATAGCTTTTTGAACCCAATTATTATATTAATTTCAACGCATTTCTATCTCGTACGATCAAAAGATAACTCCAAACATTACGAAATTTGAAATCCGGTAATATTACACTATGACGGATCCAATGGAACTAATTTCGTCGAATTTCGAGACTGTGCCCCGAATCGCTATTTTAATGCGTCGATTAAATCGACGATTTCCAAAATTTACAAAATCGCTTGAAATTTTCATTTTAAAAAACTTTCTAATTCAATTATAGTTCCAAATCAAACATCTAAAATCATTTAAATATTTAAAATCAAACGACAAAAAATCCATGTCGTTACAATAACTTTTTATTGAAGTTTAATTCTTAACCCACCAATATTAAAAAGTGAATTTTCAAGCTAACATTTTATCCGAGCACTTTATAGTCAAATTGTGAAAATTTAATTCACAAAAGGTTTGTTTTAAATTAATGCAATAAATGTTCCTAAATAAATCAAGCACCATTTAGCAATTAACAACCAATAGTCTGTGGTTCTCATTTAAGTTATGCATAACGAACAAATAATAGTGATAATAAATAAATATTGTCATATCTAAACAAAAAAAATTATAATTATACAAAGTTTGGAGAATAATCCTTTTATACATGTGTGTGTGTGTGAAATATAATCCTAGGAAAATATTTAATAGGCCAAAATTTTCAAAATTTCAATACCCTGTTCGTTGGCCATTGTCGAATGTTTAGAAATTCCTATCGATACCACGGCATCCCACGTCTCGACCAAAATTCATAAAAACTCAATAGACCAATTAACATAATACATTTTTATAACATTAACAAATATGTTCTCATATATGTAATACCGTTACCCTATCTCTAATGAGCCAAACCCTACCAAAGCCAAGGTTCTCGCTTAAACTATGCTCTGATACCAAATGTAATGACCAGCCTTTCTCCCATTGAAAGTAGATACCAAACACTACCACCGCATTCAAATGTCTCTCATCCAGTCGACGAAAGGGAAAATTGTCAAGGTAAATAAAAAAGAAAAGAATAGAGAATAAAGCAACAGAATCTCACAACAGAATCGACAACATATAATTTAACAAGGATAGTAGAGACTGTCACTCCAAACATACAGAGTATATCAGAGTTAAAAAAACTTTATCGGCTGGTCGGTTATAAAATCCCAACCTTAAAAATGCTGATAGGTATCCTATATAAAACGGCGGAAATAAAATACGACGACAGGAAAATCTCCAGCTCCCCTCCATAATCACTAAAGCTTCAAAAAGAATCTGGGAAATGCTCGATCTGACCCGAGCATTATAAATAAATAACACACAGATCAGTCTGGAAATACCAGCGTGAGATAACTTGAATAATAAAGATAATATATAAGTTCTGTGAGACCACGCCGCTAACGCGGAACGGGTTTTTACCTCACAAGAATAACATTCATACAGGCAAGAGCAGAAATATATTTCAGGAAAACATATCCAAATATGAATGAGCATAAGTAATATTAAACCAGACTTAAAAAAGGAAAATAAACCGAGAAAAATCCAAATGGGACAAAATGGATGAAATAAGGAAAACAGTCCAACTTGCTGGAACGGACTAAGTAAGGTAATAGTCCAACTCGATAGAATGGACTAAATAAACACTAAAATGTCGTGGTGAGTATTTGGCTCTACTCGTGGCAATTTAAAGCTAAAACAAATTCAGGGGTTTCGAATCAAATAAGGAAAGGAAAATTTCCAAAAAATGACTTGGAAGGTGCAACCCTCTTTGAAGTATACCTCTAGTAATATACTTCTGAGAAGCTCATTTGCTCTATGACACTTCTCGGACAATGCCAAGCTGAACCCCGTCAGACCTTACCGAGTATCCGTATATTTCAATATCTAAGTGCACAACCGAATCCAAACTATATGAGATGTGAAAATACCCTAATAGGAGCAACCTTACATAGCTTGGCTTCCTCTTGCGCTTTTGGTTTAATCATTTTCGACAAAGGATAGCAACACTCAATGGAGCAATAAATAATCTTAGAATGACGATAATAAAGTAGCTAAAGTAACCAATAACTGAGATAACAACTATCGAGGATATAAAATGATCGTATATGGAACATATGTCTTGTATACTTATCACCACTAATTGAATTCAAACTTATACTTTTTCTTAGTTAACTAGGCTGATTAATTTACTTCAATAACCATTAATTAAAAAGGGTAAATTACCTTCAAAACATCATTAATTCAATTAATTAATAATGTAATTAATTAAATTAACTGAATAATAATTTAATATTGCTATTTGAAAGAATTAACTTAAAACCTTATTAAAGGAAAGATTAATTAAGATTAAACAGATTGATTGACCTTCAAAAGTCATTAGTTAATTAATTTTGAAAACATTAATAATTAATAAATTAATAAATCCATCATTATCAAAAGATTAATTAGCCTTAAACATCATTAAATAAAATGATTAACTAAATTTAAAACATCATTAATTAAGTAATTAGTTAAATTTGAAACACATTATTAATAAGTTATTAGTTAACCTTAATCTTATTAATAAAATAGTTAATTAGTTAAATTAATTAATCATTATTAAAATAAATAATTATTATTGGAAACATCATTAATCAAAAACTTGCTTAACTTTTAAAATAATTCCAAGTACGATAATGAAACCAAGTGGTTTCGATAAATGTTAATTTTCTGAAAGTGCCCATATAGCGCTATCACTATACGGGCATATCGGAATTCAAGTTTTTATCATTTGCAATACAACCATATATTGCATAGCAAGGGTATAAGCATATATACATGGTGATTTATAATAATACAACATGTGTCAAGCATTTATTAACAAATGCATAAATTTAACTACTAAAATTTCATGTGTCTTATGATTCGCTAACTTTTCAAAGCGACTAACTTTCAAGCAACAGACCAATCCAACGACCAAACATTATTTCACCAATACTATAATCATTCAATGGCTACAATATAAACACAAATATAGTTTGAAAACATTTGGTTTGAAAGTGGAAGCTTTACTCACCAAAACGCTTACTACTTAAATCGAAATCGCACTAACTCTTCTAACAACACTAGAACTAAGCTTTTCAATGCACTTGACTTGGATTTATGAACTTGTGTGGGCTTAAGCGGTGCAGGTGGCTCAACCTAGACTAGGTATGGGCTCGGCCTTGGAGTTTTTTAGGTGGCGGAGGAGTGTTTGTAGATGAATATATGGACTTTTAAGGTGAAGAAGCTATATCTTGACAACTTTAGACATGGATTTGGTAGCCATGGATATTCCTGAACATGAAGGGAAGAGAAATGAATACGAAAATGAAGATATAAAGTGAGAACCTGTGGAGATGGTGGGTATTTATAGGCAAGAGAGGGTATTTATAGGCAAGAGAAATGGAGTAATAAATTAAATTAACTTTAACATTTAATATATATTAATATTGTCATGTGCATGCTTCCATGCCTTCCCCCTCTGCTTAGGTGCACCCGCACCCACCTATTGTCCACCCTCCACCATGACTTGTACTAACCTAGGTAGCTTAGTTTTAATTTTATATTTTTTAAGTCAAATTTTGTTTTATTTTAATCTAAGCATGGTTTATTTATTTTAACACTATCATTAACTTATCACATGACATATGTGCATGTGTGTACATGTGTATATGAGTTATACAAAATGTTCATAATGTTTCTGATGACTTTCTTATGCCGAAAAGTCAAAATTTCGAAAAACGTTTTTTGGTCACATTTTCTATTTTTATTTAAACTAATGACTATGATAAACAAAATTGAAAATGATTTTTAATATCATTAGTTAATATTTAAAATACATTTATTTATTTATTAAAATCCATTATTTAAATATTTAAAAATGGTTTATATTCAAATATAAAGTGATTAATTTATAGGTCGTTACACTCTCCCCTTCTTAGGAGAATTTTGTCCTCGAAATTAATAGACAAAAAGAAAACCCAAAAGGTAATTATTATACCAAGAAATTCATATAACAATGCAAATCAACTAAGTCATAAAAGAACATACATTATGCATTCAAACAACTAACCTGACTTTACAACAGGATAAGTTTCTCAAATATGATCCTCCATCTCCCAAGTACAATCAAGGGGATCATCACTCCACTGAACCTTCACGAGCTTCACCACCTTATTCCTCGATCTATATTCATCCCGACCTACAATATGAACTGGGTATCAAATTACCGTCAAATTCGGCTCTATCTCTAAGTCTTCCTGAGCAGATGTCTTAATAATCAAAGATAGAACATAAATATGCTTTCTCAGATGAGATACATGAAAAAAAATTATGGATTTCAGACAATCTTTTAGTAAAATCTACTCTATAGGCCAATGGTCCAATTCTTTCCAGGATTTTAAATGGTCCAACAAATCTGGGTGCTCGCTTTCCAGTTTTCCCGAATCTTACAACTCCTTTAATCAGAGAAACTTTCACAAATATCAAATCTCCGACCGTTAACTCTAAGTCCCTTCTCCATTGATTGACATAGCTTTTCTATCGATTCTAAGCTTCTTTTATACTTTTCTTGATCATAGAAACTTTCTCTTATGCTTCTCGAATTATCTCTGGTCCAAGAACTAATCAGTCTCCAATGTCAACCAAAACATGAAGGTGATTTACATGGTCGTCCATATGAAGCTTCAAAGGACGTCATGCCAATACTGGCTTACTAGCTGTTATTATAAGTGAACTCTACCAAATGTTGATGATATTCCCAAGAACCTTTAAAGTCCAAAATGCATGCTCTTAAGAGATCCTCTAAAATCCGGTTCACCCTTTTGGTTTGTCCATCTGCCTGGGGGTGATAGGTTGTGCTCAAATACAACTATATCCCTAAAGTGGCTTGCAATGCTCCCCAAAATCGACTAGTGAAGATGGGATCTTTATCAATGACTATACTTACTAAAATTCCATGTAGTTGAATGATCTTCCTAAAATAAACCCTTTCTAAAGAAGCTACAGTTCTTGTTTTCTTCATCGGAATAAAGTGGGCGCTCTGCACTAATCGATCTATAATTACCCAAATGCTTTCATTACCTCTTCTTGTTCTAGGCAACATCGATAAAATCCATGGATACCTGCTTCCACTTCCAATTTAGAATTTCTAATAGTTGAAGTAACCCAGCAGTCTTTTGCTGGTCACTCTTGACCTGTTAACAATTTGCACACCGACTCACAAAGATCGAAATGTCTTTCTTTATCCCTTTCCACCAAAAGATCTTCTTCATATTCTAAAACATTTTAGTTACTGCGACGACCCGCAAATTCATACCCTTTGAATCGACAATAAACCACACATGTTCGACCTAAAAAGCAAAGACAGACGGAAAGTCAAGAGAAAGAAAAGAAGAGAGAAGAGAAGAAAGAGATAAGATAGAACCAAACAGAACAATACAGAATCTCACATCGCAGCGGAAAACATATAATATCATATAAATGATCTTTACAAAATTGAAATTGTATATACATACATCAACCAGAGTTCAACAATCAATCACTAATCATCAGCCTGGACAGTTATAATAACATGTTCTCGCAATTGCCGATAATATACAACAGCAATGCGTAAAGCGGATAATCAAAATAGATACGTGTATACGAAATGAAGATCTCCAGATCTCCTGCTGAAGCTCTAAAAGCACCAAATCTAAACCTGTAAATATACTCGGTCTAACCTGAGCATTGAAAGAGAAGAACACCCAGATCAGTCTGGTAAACCAGTGTGAGGAACACACTCAATTGAATTTATTAAATTACCAAACTTTTCCTTTCAAAATAAAAGTGTCTCAAAAGACATGCCTACATATAAACATCGACATGTTTTTACCTTACGATAACTAAAAGATTTCATATCAAATCCGATTATATTATACTAGTGTTTGGTATACAAATAATATTAATCATAGCTGAAATTGTTACAATGATTAAGTTCCATCATATAGCCCAAAATGGGTAATATAATCAAAATGGTAGGTACGTAGTAGAGTTTGGATTTCCATATAAATGACCAGGTGAAGGGACTACCTTCCAATGGATACACCTCTAGATGGATGTCCCGAGGAACCATCACAAAGCTCCTCTACCAACACAATACCGGCCTACCTCTATAACTAGGTGGTACCAAATATGTCATCCCCTAGTCGTTATCGACCTTTTTCGAGGGCCCTCATAGCATAAAAACCACAATAATTTACATCCCGAACATCATAGCGGGAAGAAATATATCTATAAGAGGATGATCTTAATGGGAGTGACCCACTTAGCCTTGTCACATCCAACCCTATTTTGGTCATTTTCGGTTGATGAGGTCTGAGGTAACGATTACCTTTCACATATCACATATCACATCATTTTGAATGCCACACGGCCATTTCTGTTGACTGCTAATTGCCTCCTACAAAAATACGACCCTTAAGCTAATACGTCTCAAGGAGGGTGTTAAGCTAAGAGAAGTTACCTTCTCCACCACCACTGATGTATGTTTGTAAAAACCAATGTACGTAATATTTAGAAATGCAATGTCAGACAAAATCCATACAAGTTGTCCAGGAACAGAACAAACCGAAGGTACTTTCCTACCACATCTTGTCAGGAAATTCCTAGGATTAGTAGCGAAATAGTCCTTGCATTGGATATTTCAAAACAAAGAGACTATTTCAACTGTATGTATATGGGATTTTAACCCCAAACAATCAACAAGCAGTCCTCCACTATGAAAATCCAAAATATCAATATCATCATAACCAACCTGCACAATTATCTCTTAAATGTTAGTCCGAAGTGGTTTCCGGATAAACCAATCCTGGTATCTTCACATCAACGATGCAAAAGCATTTCTCAACCTCACACAGGAACTAAGTCACATAGGCATATCACATCTCCAACTTTCAACTTGCTATCCTTCGGCTAAGAAGGAAACTCGATAGATTGGAGTAATACTCCACACTACATGAATCAACATCCTCAATATAAATGATAATTAAGCCTACACAGATGGCTACGTACTAAATATACGACTAAATAGTTCCCACATCAAGTCGAGGAACTAAAATGGCCAAATTTGGTAGTCGGTTATTAAACTATCAAAGCAAACGAACAAATATTTAGCACCATAAGCAATCACTAGGCTCTTTTAATAAATATTTTATTAATTAAATCACTTGTCAAATATTCACTTTAAAATATCTTCAAAATGATATATTCTCAAAACCATTTCAATATCGGAAAACATTTCCATATACTTGTATAAAAATAAGTAATTCACAATCAATTTATTTTCAACACTTAGAAAATATTACATATACCTAAATTAGGATTAAGTTTATATTTATCCTTTAAAGAAAACATTCTCTTAAACATATTTTTTTGGTTCAAAATGAATGTTGCTTACAACATCGGTACGACAATCCAAAATCACTAGTATAGGGATTCAAAAATTAGATGGATATATAAATCTCATATACTATACGAACATCTCCTTTCGAATATCATTTACTATAACAATAGTGTTATAGTCCATCATTTCCTTATTTCTCGAAAACGTCTATTTCCATTCCTTACCAATTTAATTTTTTTATAAAACATCTAGTATCAAAATCACTTGAATATCCTTTTTAAGTTGGACATCATCCCTTTAACATTTTTAAAATTCCAAAAATAGGCCCACGCAACAGCATAAATACATCAATCATGGCATTCAAATCATCATATATCATATGATAATAGAATATATATCAATATCTGTAAATAAAATCAACAGGGGTGAGGAATTCAGTTGGACCCCTCCAACCTATCACCTGCAACAAATATACATATTAGAAAATATGCACAATATCCACTTCGAGGCAAACGTGCATACAAAGGGTCATCCGCTCATACACGGGAACGTATAGGGTCTCATCTGCTCCAATAAGCATGAATATATCCAATTATCAATCAATATATAGATAATACATCATATCTTATCCAAACAATCATTAATCAACATAAAATAAATTTATTCTCACTTATATAAAAATATTAGTGAGTAAGAAAGAGTGAGTTATACTCAGTTTGGTTCCAATCTCAGTTGTAGTGTTTTATTCCAAATAAAATTAAACGAGCGTTAATTTTACCCAAAATTATCACTGGCTCCAATCAACTCCAAACCAGTTCTAGAATCTAATGCTCATCAATACGGACCCAAGCGACTTGTTTCGTCAAAAACGGACCTCATATGAAGAAGTTATAGCATTTAGAATTTTATATGAATTAATATATAATTATTTTCCTTTTTCTTTTTAATTTATAAAACCCTACTCAAATCTGGCCGTGCGTTTCTTATCAATCGAATCTAGACTACCCGCTCCATCTTCTTCCCCCTCCCACGTTCAACTTCGTACGCAATAATCCATAGCTGCCCTCCTTCCACCAATTATCGCGCCATGTACGATCGCCTACTCGCCGATCAGGTACCACCGCTCCATAAGCCTACCTTCATAACCCCTTGGCTGAAACCACGATCAACTATGTCACGCCATGCCCTAGAAAAATGAGCTCGAACAAACGACGTTCAATCCCCTATTATCATTGATCCATAACGTCATTTTCGATCATCACCGTTGAATTGGAAGATCTCGATATGCTCTACGCTTTTGTATTTGGACGGTTATCGTAAAAGTTAACAGATTCTGAGATATCGAAGTGGAAGAATCGAAACTCCTGACATTGAAAATCAAAGTGGCAGCTATCCCTAGTTAGGTTAGGGTTTTGGCAAAAAAAGAAATTTATACGGCCTTATCTAGAAAATTTCACGACACTACTCATTCGAAAAAAATTCAAACTCCAAATGAAGCGTGCCGCCTAAAATTTATAATGTTTTACCGCTATTCCAAATGCAATGGAATATATATCGAAAGCCATTTCGATCGTATTTGGAAGATAGGTTTTCGAATCGACTTATTTAAATTAAAATTTTATTTAAATAAATTTCTACGTGTTTCAGCTTGCCCCAACTAAACCATAAATCTAATCAACATGAAATTTGAAATCCTACAATAAAATAATAATATGGATCCAATGAAATTGGTTTCGTCGAAATCCGAGACTGTGTGAAAAATGACTATTTTATACGTTCATTAAATGGTCAATTTCTATAAATTAACTTTTAATTCAATTTTAAAAGTTTACGAACATCATTCTAATTCAAATAGGATTTAATTCAACTTTATAAATCATTTTTATTCACATTAAATTCAAATTCCAAATATTTCTACAATTTCAAATATTAAACTAATAATTTAATTATCCAATTAAATCACTATATTCGAAATATAAATTATTCAACTCATAAAATTTACTATTGAATATTTAAATTCAATTAAATATGTGAATTTTGAATGACTGAAATTTTGGATCGTTACAGTTACTCCTGGTGGATAGATAACTTTAACCGATGGCGCTCTCTCAGCACATCCTTCTAATTCCATTAACATCTGGCACACAAATCCATCCACTCATTCTTAAAATGCCTCGAGAGTCTATCTAAAAATTAGAGATAGTTCCATCTTCAACATCCTTCTTCAACCGAGCTAGAATAGGGACTTCTTCTTGGAAATGGTATTCTCTCCATTAGTCCTGGCTTAACTTCCAAATTTCAATGGTCGCCACATTCCTACTCAACGCATCTGCAACGACATTTGCTTTCCCTGAGGTATAAAGAATCTCTAGGTCATAAGATGTGAGAAATTCCAGCCAACTTTACTGCCTTAAGTTTAAGTCCTTTTGGTTAAAAAGATACTTTATTGACTTATGATCCGTATATAACTCAAATTTTGCATCCAAAAGATAGTGCCTCCACACCGTTAATGCGAAGACTACTGCTAACAACTCTAAATAGTGTGTAGTGGAATTCTTCTTATGGGGTTTCAACTGTCGGCTCGCATATGCAATTACTTTACCATTCTGCGTCAAAACCTGTGTAGTTAATGCCCCGCTATTACCCTGCTACAACCCCGCTATATCTCATAGCGGATTTCTGCCGCTACGATTTTTCCATATAGCCCCAGAATATAGCATTTCCGCTTTAATCCCCGCTATTTCCGCTATATCCCGTTATTTCCGCTATATTCCGCTATTCCCGCTATATCTTTTTTAATAAAATGAATTGAAAATTTGCATTTATACATTGCAAAATTATGAAACTAATTTATTTGATTTAATTTTTAATATATTTTCAAAAATGAAAATACTCTAATATTCTACCAAATTCAATTATGTTATATAACCCTTTTTCGTTTATTTAAAGTATATTCACACATGTTTTTATTTAAAATTATTTATGTATTAATTATAATTCAATTGAATGATAATTTTTCATTTAATTACCATTTATATATTTGTAAAAACATTAAGTACGAGTTTTTTATATGCTATTTTAGAGCCATCCGCTATATCCCGCTATATCCTCGCTGTATCCCTGCTATGACTTTTTGCACCTCTACCGCTTTGAATCTACCGAGCGCATTAACTGCACAGGTCAAAACTACTCCTAATCTAATCCTACAAGAATCCTTGTAAACTGTTAATTCTTCACTCCCATTTGGGATAGTCAAGACAGGAGCGCTAGTCATTTTCTCCTTTAACTCATTGAATGCTTGATCGCACTTATTTGTCCAAATAAACTTAGCATCTTGCTTCGTCAATCTTGTTAGATGAGAAGAAATCTTTGATAAATCTTCTATAGAAACCTACCAATCCTAAGAAACTCCTAACCTTGGTCGCATTTTCGGCTTTCTTCCAATCTTGAACCGCAACTACTTTAGCTGGGTCCACTGATATGCCTTCTCCCGAAACTACGTATCATAGAAATCTAACTTTGGATTTCTAGAAAGAGCACATAGAAAACTTTTCCTTTAAAAAATAACTTCTTAAAGTACTAAGAACAACATGGAGATGATACATGTGTTCTTCCTCCAACTTAGAATAAACGAGAATGTCATCAATAAAGACTACGATAAACTTGTTAAGAAAATCCTGAAACACTCTATTCATCAAATCCACGAAATAAACGGGTGCGTTAGTCAATCTGAATGGCATGACTAACCACTTGTAAAAACTATCAACGGTTCAAAAAGTTGTTAAGGGTACACTCTCCTCTACTACCCTTAATTGGTGAAAACCAGTGGCAAGATCCAATTGAGAAAATATCCAAGCTTCATGGAGCTGGTCAAAATTTCATCAATCCAAGGTAAAGGATACTTATTCTTGATAGTTTTCTTATTCACATCTCTGTAATCTATGCATAATCTAAGAGAACCATCGACCTTGGTAACGCATTATTGGTGATCCCTAACTCGATATGTTACATCTGATCAAACCATTATGCAATAAATCAAACGTCTGCTTCTCTAACACTCTATTTTCCTTTGGAGCCAGCCTTCGGGGAGGTTGAACAATCGGTCTGGTTCTTAGAACTAAATCACTACGGAATTCCACTTCCCAATGAGGAGGTAAACCTTGCACTTCTTCAAAAATATCCTTGAAGTCCCGGACAATTGATATATTCCTTATCTCCTCTTTGGTTACTTAGAGGGAATAAAGGAAACTGCTCATTAATTCATTTGGTGTTCCAAAATTTATTACAATCTCAATATTTCTAGCATCACTAACTCTAGTAATCCTTTGATTATAATCTACGATTGCTGTAAACTTAGGTAGCCAATCCATCCCTAATAATACCTCAAAACCCAGAACCAGAGAATAAACAAGTCAGAAAAGAAAGGCCGGTCTCGATAACAAATAGGCACATTCAAACATATGGTATCAAGATTGGTTAAACCCCCAATTGGGTTCGAAGCACAAAGGGAATTATGGAGAATAACATATTTAAGATTCAACTGGTTCATTAGGTCATATGAGATAAAACTATGAGGATGCACTGGAATCAAATAACACTCTAATAGGAATATCAAAAATGGATAACGTACCTTGCAATACCTGCTTTCCTTTTAGATCTATAGAAGTAAATTGTATTTCCTTAATAGTAAAAGCTCGTCCCTGTGATCCCTTCTTTGAAAAAGAGCACCGGTTCTTCATATGTCCATGTTTGTGGCAATTGTAGCATAATGGTAAATTAGTCTCTGGGAAACTATTTGCAAAGCGGCCCATTTTGTTACACTTAAAACAAAGAATCTTGGTCAAGTCTAACTGCTTGTTCTGTGCTGGAGCTCCACCTCCACGCTTCTATCCTGACCACTTCTTCTTCCCTTTGGACTTGAAAAACGATTACTAGCAACTAGTATCATGGATAAAGGTTGGGCATTGACTGCTGGCACCACTCCTTTTTGAACTCCTTACTCGATATCAAGGGCTTCAAACCTCAAAGCCATACTGATAAAATTGGTAAAGGTACCGTTGAGATGATTGATCATTTCCCGATGGAATTCTAGTCGCATTCCTTTAAGGAGCATTTCATTCTTTTCGAGTGACATATTAATCAATCCTGGTCCAAAGTGGGACAATGCATTGAACTTATGCTCATACTGCGCCACTGTCATCTCACCTTGTTTTAAATCCATGAAACTTCTGAACAACTGAGTCCTTCTTGCTTCTAGGATAAAATGAACTTCAAAAACCTCTTTAAACTGCGCCCATGATAAATCTTCTTTTTGGGTATTCATAGCGACTGAATCCTACCAATCCATTGCTGCTTTCTAAGCTAACGCGATGCCGACAATCTCATTTTAGCATCTCCTAACTGAAGATCCTCGAATATCCTTTCACAAAAGCATAGCCATGTTTGAACTCCCAAAATATCTTCAGTCCCATAAAAAGGCTTACCACCTAAAGCAGTGTAATTCTTGCACAAGGTCGTAAAGTTCTAAGGCAGCTAAACTTGCATCACTGCTTCTTCTACTGACTTTATAACTAGCACGTTTCTAAGAGCTCTGCCATTTGTAGCTGTGTCGGTTCTAGATCCCCATCCTTTTCTTCCTCTTGTACTCATTTTCAATAACCTGGATAAGTGATAAGCATTATTAGAATACAAAGACAGGGTCAAAGGTGATAAAAGGAAAATTGCCAACACAGGATCTAAAACCAGATATTCAAGGGAAAAAAGGAAATGCTCTCTCAAGTTAACTCATTCTAGGTCTCAACTCACCTTATCTCTAATGAGTTGTACCCTAAATCAGGATAAGGTGTTTGCTCAACCGAAGATCTAATACCAACTATGATGACCCACCCTTCTCACCCCTAGAAATAAGACTTAATACATCATCGGTGTTCGTGTATCGTTGCCTAAGCATCAGAAAGATGAATCATCATGGGGTAAAATAAAGAACAGAATAGAAAACATCGTAATAAAACTGCTAAATAAACCATATCAGTCAATAATACATCAGGTTTCTCCTTAACAGAGAGTCATTAGAGTTACACAAAAGTACTACAAATCAGCTAAGGTAGTTATGACAACATGCCTTTACATATGCTGAAACAAAATACACTTGCACAACTAGATGATACAGTGGAATAGATAACTAAGAAGATGAAAGCCTCCTACTCGAACGTCGTCTTCAAAAGAGCCCACGAAGACCTGCTACTCTCGGACTACTCAAATAAAATGAGTACCCAAGAGTTTAGGGAAACAAACAACTCTAATCATGCGATATGTATGGTATGAGTAAAACTTCAAACAATAGATGTGAAACTAAATACAAACATGTGATCCACGCCGCTGAACACGAAACGAGTTTACTCTCTCATAAATCAGCATCCAATTGTAAAAAATGGATAAATAATTAAACTCCACGAAGAGTGGTTGACTCTTCCTGATGCAAATAAGGAAATAAATTTGAAGGTTCGAATCAAATCAGAAAAGGAAAAATCTCCAACAAATGACTAGGAGGTTGCACCTCTTGAAGTATACCTCTTATAATATAATTTTGAGAAGCTCATTTACTCTATAACACTTCTTGGAAGCCTCCAACCCGGACCCAGCCAAACCTTACCAAGTATCTGAATATATCACATCTAATAATGCTACCGAATCCAATCTAGATGAGATGTGAAAGTATCTTAATGGGAAAAACCCCACATAGCTTGGCCCCCTTCCATGCTTTGGTTTTAGTCTTTTTCTATAACGGATATCAAAGGTCAATGGAGCAACACATCGTATTAGAATGATGATAATAAAGAAGCTGAAGTAACCAATATTTGAGAAACCAACTATCGAGGATATAAAATGATTGTATATGAAAATTAAGTCTTGAACTTACCACTACTCATAAAATTCAAACTTGTACTACCGGACAAGTCATGGTAGTGTTACATCAAAGTCATGTCTCATGATCATCTTAACTTTCGAAATAGCAAAGTGCTAATTACACAAATAAATCGTTTCCATATAAGTAAATCTTTTTATAAAAATTAATTTATTTCCATAAACGAATCAAACCTTTTCTTTTCAAAACCCGAATTCGTATTTGGCTTCACATTACAAGTATTAGCTTTAAAATACATTGTTAAAGGAGTTTAGTAACTTTGAAACATCATTATAAAAAAGGATTTAACAACTTAAATTATTCTTATTTCATTGATTAATCAACTTTAAAACTTCGTTAACTAAGCTGATTAATTTACTTCAATAACCTTTACTTAGAAGAGGTAAATTACCTTTAAAACATCATTAATTCAATTAATTAATAATATTTGATTAAATGAATTAAATAATAGTTAAATGTTATTTAAAGTGATTAATTAATTTAAAACTTTATTTAAGGAAAGATTGATTTAAGGTTAAATAGAACCTTTAAAATTCATTAATTAATTTAAAAAACATCATTAATTAATAAATTAATAAATCTTAATCCATCATCAAAATATTAATTAGCCTTAAACGTCATTCAATAAAATGAATAATTAAATTTAAAACATCATCAACTAAGTAATTAGTTAAATTTAAAACATGTCATTGATAAGTCAATTAGTTAACCTTAATCCTTATTAATTAAATAATTAATTAAATTAAATAATTAATTAAATTAAATAATTAATTAAATTAAATAATTAATTAAATTAAACAATCATTATTAAAATAATTAATTATTATTGAAAACATCATTAATTAAAAACTTTCTTAACTTGTAATACAAGTATGATAATGAAACCAAAAGGTTTCGATAAAAGATGATTTTCTGAAAGTGTCGATACATCGACTATCGCTATACGAACGGTTTAGAATTCAAGTTTTTGTCATTTGCAATGCAACCATACATCACATAGCAAGGATATGAGTATATTTTCATGGCGATTTACAATAATACAACATATACTAAGCATTTATTAACAAAGGCATAAATTTAACTATTAAAATTTCAAATGCCTTATGATTCGCTTACTAACTTTTCAAAGCGATTGACTTTCAAGCAACAAACCAATCCAACAACCAAACTATTATTTCACCAATACAACAACCATTCGACAGCTATAACATGAACACAAATATTGTTTGGAAACATTTGGTTTGAAAGTGGAAGCTTTATTCGCTAAAACGCTTAGTACTTAAATCAAAATCGCACTAACTCTTCGAACAATACTAGAACTAAGCTTTTCTATGCACTTGACTTGGATTTATGAACTTGTGTGGGCTTAAGGGGTGCAAGGTGGCTCGGCTAGGCTAGCTATGGGCTCGGCCTTAGTGTTTCTGAGGTGGAAATAGCTTCTGTCTTGGTGGAGGAATGTTTGTAGATGAATATATGAAGTTTTAAAGTGAAGAAGCTATATTTTGACTACTTTAGATATGGATTTTGTAGCCATTGATATTCTTGAACATGACGGGAAGAGAAATAAATATGAAAATGAAGATGTACAATGAGAATATGTGGAGATGGTGGGTATTTATAGGCAAATAGAGTAATAAATTAACTTTAACATTTAATATATAATAAATGTTGTCATGTGCATGCTTCCATGCCTTCCCCCTCTCCCTAGGTGCACACGCACTCCCCTGTTGTTCACCCTCCATCATGCCTTGTGTACCACCTAGGTAGCATAGGTTATGGTACTGTACTTCCTTAGGTTATTCAGGTTTTATTTTATATTTTTTAAGTCAAAATTTTTGTTTTATTTTAATCTAAGCATGGTTTGTTTATTTTAACACTATTATTAACTTATCGCATGACATGTGTGCATGTGTATATGAGTTATACAAAATATGCATAACATTTCTGACGACTCTCTTATGTCGAAAGGTCGAAATTTCAAAAAATGTTTTTTGGTCATATTTTCTATTTTTATTTAAACTAATTATTTTGGTAAACAAAATTTTAAAATGATTTTTAATGTCATTAATTAATATTTAAAATATGTTTATTTGGTTATTAGAATCCTTATTTAAATATTTAAAAATGATTTAGGTATTCAAGTACAAAACGATTCATTTACGTGCCATTACAGCTCTGCTTTGATTATAGTCAAATCATTTCATGATGTTCCATCGAGTGACTATAGTTGGATCGAGTGAAAGCATTGGAAGTGGAGCACTATTTAAGAGAGGACTCGTCTCCTCAGATATATGAGATTAGTATCACGGTCAACTCAAGTCAACTAAAAGTCAAAGTATTTGGTCAGAACATTTCGGTTAATGATGATTGTTATTATTGAACAAAGGAGATTGTGTTTGAACTCTTAAATTGAATACGGATGACAAAGTAAAATTAGTTTGTTGCGGTGTAAATCTCAGCATCTATACATGGGCATTGTCATACCTTATATAGAATATCATATTACCATGCGCACACATGTACATATGTATATGATACACTTGTGTACTTATACTAATAAAAATAGATCAGATAACTTTCAAACTACAATTTATAAATCTAAATAGAATACATACTTTTATTTAAATTATATTTAGAAATATTCTAAATAAATTAGACTTCATAGACCAGTAATGATCCAATGGAGTAAATTTTTTTGAAACTCACTCATATCTTCCGCTGTGGACTGACACAATTCCAACAACATGAAATACTAAATTTAAAAATTATCCAAATGAATACTTCTTTCAACAAACTAGATAAAGGCAATTAAATAAAATTCAGTTATTTGCATAATAAATATTCAACCTATACATGTGTGTATTTTTCTTATACAAAAAATATTTGTGCACAAAAAGTGTGTAGATCTCTAAAATCCCTAAAAAATATTTAGACTTTTGGCATTGTTGTTTATTACATTGCTTGTGCACTATAATGTGTGTAACAAAAATATAATCTAAAATGATCTTAATTAACAATAAATATATTAGAAGCATATACTATAAAATAACGAATCAATAAATATATTACTTGATGGATAGAAGGGAACAAAATTAATGTGCACGTAAATGAGGTAAATAGATGTATTTGATTGCTATTGTTCTTTATATTCATTTCTGATCCCTGCAACTATTTCTTTGCTTCATTCTTTTTATGGTTTTTTTTATTCTCATAAACTATTATAATTGTATAGCACTGTACTCTAGTATTTATGTTGACCATGAATTAAAATCTTGTATTTTTAACTAATATTTAAATGTTTGGATATTTCTAGGACAAAAATGTCATTTATTTCTAGAATATATTGGGGTCCATAGTTGTACCAACTCCAATAAGTCCTCCGAGTTCATTTTGCATACTTGACTCTAGAATATATCGGTTAGAAGTATTATAGTTAAAGAAATGACGGTTAAACAAAATCCGTGAAGACTACACTACTACACAAGATGAGTAAACTTTGGTTGAGCCTTAAGCCACATAAGAATGTTTTAAACAATTTATGAAAAGAATAAATATTACAAAAATGAAAAACGTAAAAGGTATCGTTATACTTAATTTAGAAACTAAACAATGGTAAGAAAATAAGATTATTTTTTATTTTTGAAACACCACCGACTGCTCACGTATTGGCTTGAATAATTTGCTAATTTAAGTACATAAATGTTGACTAAAAAATTACAAACCGTGGCTTCTATTAACTCGTGGTGTGTGTGCATTTACCTTTAGGATTTAGAATTTTTATAATAAATTCATGGGGATTTTAGACTCAAGGAAAAAATTGAAGAAAAATTTAGCCTCGGGACAATAAGTTTGTTTTATATGTTGAAGGACACTTTCTAGTGTAAATCACAGAATGTTAGTTCTAATTATCATTTTCTGTTTACACTAAAAAATGTCTTTCAGACTAAAAAACAAACTTATTGTCTTTCAGACTAAATATTTTTTCAACTTCTTCATGTGTCTATTTTTCTCATAAATTCATCTCTATAGATCAACAACTTTTGTAGCCCAAAATATTGTCTATTCTAATTCATTTTAAAGTGCTTTGAACCTTTTGACGTTTGTAGTATCTTGTTTATGAACTGCCAATTTATTTCTAAATAGATAAATATGGATAACACATGGAACAATATCCATTTAACAAATGCCATCAATGTGCATTCACAAAGAGATGTGCTAGTTTTCAACGTACAGTTCATTATTTACTTGGAAATGAACTTACTAAGGTCATCTTTTTAAATTCAGTTAACAAACAGTAGTATCAAGTTCATGTAATTTACCAATGTTTAAGCAGTACAACTTTCATGAGTCAAAGGGTAGTAGTATAGGGCTAATAAACTTGTGTATTAAAAGTTATATTAGGGTAATAGCTAATAAACTTTCAGTGAATTGAGTATCGGTGGTCAAATACTGTACCTGTTGCTTACTGATTTTGTAAACACAATCTGTAAAAGGTCGTGTAATAAAAGTTTAGCTAACAACTATGCTGATGTGAATTTGTGAATATTACCCCACATCGAGGGTTTTAATTAAGTACCTTAAATTTGCTCATAATGTTTGATTCAAGCTACAAAAAAACGAGCATGCAGGGCCAAAAATAATATTCTACTTCTTCCTCCTCTCTTTTGGAGATGAAAAAAAAAAACTAATTAGGATAGTTGGGCTCTGGAGGCTGAGACTATTAAGGGAAATAAGAGGACTAATTTTAACAATCTTGTGATAAATGAAAATTGATGAAAAGATAAAACTGGAATTAATGAATAGATCATGGGAAAATTGAGAAGTAAAATGAAATGGGGAAATGCAAGGCGGCCAATTGAAAACAAAATTCCGCCTAACATTTCGTTTGATAGATGACATTTTGGTTTTTGTTTTTTGTTTTTTGTTTGTTTTTTTTTTTTTTACACGTTTAATATGATAAATATTAAGTTGGCTTGAAACGCTGTACTTCTTCGCTATAGAAATCGATTTTTCTTAAAGCATCTTCCGATGTATTGTCGTTTAAAATATATATAGCAAAGGTAGTGCACATTTTTAAGAGGATGCGAAAGCACTTGACATTCATGATTTATGTTTTTTTATCCAATGCAAAAATGTAGATCCGGAAAAAACGCTTAGGTGTAATTTTCTCAAAAATAAAAATAAAAATAAAAAATTGTTAAAACCCACTGGTGGAGAGAGAAAACGTGACGTGTCATCTGAAGTTGAATGTCTGAAACTAGACATTGGAAAAGACAATGTCAAGTAGTTTCTCAATTACATTAACAAAAAACATTAGCATTGGAGACAACATTTTAATAGAAAATGTTAAGTAATGGTGTGGTATCCAAATTACAATGAGTTTACACTTGGATTGAAGATGCCTTTATAGTGAGAGATTGCTCCTTCGGTGTCCTTTGGTTCGAGCTTTGGGGGTAAACTCCCTTTGATAATTCGGTCACTGGAGCAGCAGCGTAATAGACCTTTTGAAATTAAATCTTATTCATTGTACGTACATTCAAGACTCCTTTTCAATACGCTCGCGTATTCAATCAAATCGGCTCATTTTATTTTCGTCCACATGTCATGTTATTAACTTCTATTTTATATTCTATGAACTTATCACAGATATACTACATGTGCATCAAATACGCATGTTTACGTATGCGGTAATTCATTAGTGAAGTTAACGAAGTACGTGCAATCATTTTAGTATCATTGGACTTACGGTTCTGTACATTTACCAATTTCAATCCTAAAAGTTCACCAACTCTTATATCGCTTCCATTGAATGGTTGCATTGCCCTTAATCGTTGGAAATACAGTTCACCGGTACCATATGATTCATAATCATACATTAAAGAATTATTTCTCGGAGCCGTGGCATAATTCGTATTCCGAAATATTCGTAAGATTTAAAATACTTCTATATTTTTTAATGCATCATTTTGTTATGAAACCAAACATTAATTATCGTTATATTTTTATCTTATAACGAATTTTCATAAATATTTATAATATTTACATTAAAATAAAACTATATTTATTTTCAATCAATACTGAAAACAGTTGTTATTTCATAAATAATATTTGGTATGTTAACGAAAATAATTTTTGTGCCTTGATGTGTCCACTACGAAATGTTATATGGTTTGCTCGCACTATCTCTGTCATTACTATAATAGCTTACGAGATATGAAGTTTCATTCAATCACTTATCACAAGATTTTAATTCATACACTTCAACTAATTTACAATCGAGAGTTTTAAATCAAGTATATTGAACTTGATGAAATGACTTTAATAAAAAATAGTTTTCTATATGAAAATACATTTGGGATAGAAATCACTTCTCATTCTAGTATTTCATATAATTCTTGCTTTCAATGTCTTTTCGTGAAGCAGAGATGATCATTCACTCTCGTCATCTTAACCGTGTCTAAGTTACAACACTCTCATACATTCTATTTCCTTTCCCAATGGTCAAACCATTTAAAAAAGGACCATTACTACAAGACCGTAATGAACCTTTACGAAAATGCATTCGTTTATCCATATATTTAAGGGTATCGAATAAGTTGAATTTTAATTGATCAAACCGACATTTTAGTGATCAAACATCTAGGTACATCTTATAGCTCTTGGTTTAGTGTTGCATCTAACACAACAAAATCTTTACTGTTATCAATCAATTTGAATGCACGATCATGCATTATAGTATATTTGCTTACTTCGAATGAACTAATTTCATCAAAGTTTCATATACTATGAATCGTGACTATTAACCGTATAATATTTATATATGACCGAATATGGATCATATATCCATATTATAGTATAGCTTAAGAGATCAAACTCATATAATACATTACACAATATCAGACAAATAAACTCTTAAGCGGCCAATGTACAAATGTATTTAACAGTTGTATTATTTGGCTCTTGCATGCGTCTTGAAGTGAAAAGATGACAAAAAAATAATTAGCAAGTGTATATTTATATTTATTTTGTCAATCTTGATTTAGTTCATTTGTTTATTTTACTTGATAAACATTATATCAATTTATATTAGTTACACAAATTTATCAATTCAGATTATTTAACTTTACATAGCAAATGTTCTTACAATATAAAAAGGTTAAATATAACCATTTCATTTATCTAATAAGGCTCCTACTAGATTTTTATGTTTCTCAATACCCTAAAAAAATAGAAAAGTCTTTCGATTCCTCCAGTGGGTATTAGGACTTGCTTATCTTGAATTTCTGACCTTGATTTTGCTCAGCAAATCGTAAGCCCGCAACCGATGGATAATAATTTATTGGTTGTATCATATACAATAAGATTTTTATGTTTCTCAAAATCCAAAAAAAGTAGAAAATCTTTAGATTCCTCTAGTGGGTGTTAGAACTTTATCTCCTTGTGTTTTTTTTAAATGGTATTTAGATACAACATGTCACTGGGACAACATAACACAAATCACTTGTCAATATATATTCGAATCACGCTACGCAAGTTTCAAACTTGTGATCTCTCACACCAAAGTCGAATCACTTAATCACTGGGACAATGGTACTTGTCTACTCTCTTTGTGTTTCTGAGCTTGAGTTTGCTCAACCAATTATATGCCCGCAAGCAATGGATAACACCTTATCAATTATATCATAAACAACTCCTAACATGTGGTCTTTTTCCTAATCTCAATCTCGGACTGAGTTTGCTCAACAAATCAAAAGAGATTATTCATTCATACCCGTCATTTCTCAATGGCCTAAGTATAATGCGCTTACCTTGAGTTTTCTTAATAAATACATCCATGTATTTACCATATATAGTCAATATATTAATAGTACTACACGTAACATCTCTATCTTGAGTTTGCTCAACAACTAAAGAGTATGCAAGTAATCTATTAATATATAAATGGTAAAGGATAACTTATATATTAAGGATTCATAATCTTAACATACACACACATGCACACACACAAGAAGTGATATCAATTTAAGTAACAATGCATTTCTTATGAAATATCATTATGATTTGAGTGCTAGATGCATCTGAAATCACAGTGTACGTACTACATGTGTGTACTTATTTCTCATATTTAATTAACTTAATTTAATTTATATAAAATTTGTAAAAAAAATTATTACTCTATTAAAATAATTAAGATAGTTAATCAACTGTAAAGTTTATAGGTTGTTTATATGTACAAATCAATATATGTATACATTTTAAATAATTACTTTAATGATTTTATTTATAAAATTTTATATACGTAATTTAATTAAATATTTTAATTAATTTTAAATTTTAATTTGATTTACCATATTTTTTAAGACAAATAAATAACTACAATAATTATAGTTATGCACAGCTATCAATATACATACATATATCTATATTAATCAGTTGGCTTTTAATCATTATTTTATTTCATTTAACTAGTCATATTAATTAAATTTTAAATTCAAAATTTTTATAATTGATTATTTAATTTTCTCAAAATAATTTTGAAAGTTATGAATGCTTTTTATAACTTTTATAAAATTTTCTTTTTATATTTCAAACTTAAGTTTTAAATCAACGTATAATTTTAAATTTTCAAATGAATTTCGAGAATTAGTCTAAGGCACACAAAAAATTAGGCGTTTACATCTAAGATAACCTCCGAGCTTACTTCATTATTCACGCCAGGCCAGTAGTTAGGTAGGGCTACTACTCAAACTTACCTTAAACGTTACTTTCTAAACACCATACCAAATGGATAAAATTTAATCAATTAGCCCTAATATTGCTAATTTAGACCGCATAGACTATTTGGGCTTTGATATCATTGAATGAACTCAGCCAATGAGCAGTGGGTGAAATAATATATTTCAATTTTTTTTCTATTTTTGGATCTTTTAGGTCTATAAAGTCTGAAGACATTTTAGATCCAATTTAAATATTTAAAAAAAAAATATTTATTCATAAAAGGTTTTATTTATTTGTGTGAGTTGTAATTTATTATTGTATCAAATACACTAATAAGTGTATAGTGCACGTGCAACAAATATAAAGTGTTCATGATTAATGTGCATGTTTATAGGTATTGGGATTTACACCGCAATAGACATATTTATCACTTTATATATGCCTTTATTATAAACATTTTTTATTATTATTTAAACTAACAATAGTGTGTGTGTGTGCACGTGTATTATATTCACATGTTAAAATTGATTTTGACTATTTTACATGTTTTGAAATCTTAAATTAACAATCTAAGATTTAATATTGACATAAAGAGTTCAATATTAGATTTCAATTTTTTATAAAAGTCAATTTATAAATTTTGAATTAAAATAATAAATTATAATGTATATGCGTATAATAAAAATCTATACTTAAATTCAAAATAATGAATACACACACACACATAACTTATAATCTTATATGTTTACAATTTAAAGTTAGCAAATTTATATTTATTTTTGACTTAGAAAGGAAATCAACAATAAATCTAAAATTTGACACAAAGTTCCTTTTGCATATTCAAAAAAATAGTATATATATGTGTATGTAACTTGTAACCATGTACGTTTTACAATCAAAATTAATAACTTGAAATCCTATGGAAAAGAAATCAACATTAGATATATGATTTTACACAGAAGTCCATTTTTATAAATCTAAATCAGTTTATAAATACGTAACAATGTTATATCAACTAATTAAAATTAGTTTCAAATATGAAAACATTTGATTTTTCCATTAAACTTTTAATTTTTAAAATAATAGCAAGCAGAAGTTTGGACAACATAGGAAAATATACATTCCTCGTATGAGATATGAGATTTAAACAATAATTACAAGGTTTAACATACATTAAAAGGAGATTGGATAATTACCTTATGATGCGGCCAAATAATCACACCTTGAATGAAGAAAACTCTTAAATTTGATTGAATCACCTTGAAAAATTGCAACAATTTGAAGCACCGCTTTTGTATTTATTTATTTGATTTTGTTTGAATCCTTTGGAAAAATTTCCTTCCATGAAGACATGGATTTTTGACCACGAAGGGAAGAGAGAGTAGAGCAGGAGAATAAAGGAGCTTTCAAGAGAATAAATAAATTGCTTTAAAAAAATAATGAAAACATTTCTCATTCCTCTTTAATTCTTCATCATTCTCATTCAAACTCCACCCATTTCATATTTTCGACAGCAAACAGAATAAAGAAAAATGGAAGAAGAAAAATGATTTCATAAATGTGTTTTACATGAGTCATAAAGAAGAGCAGATAATGGAAATTTGATTTCTTCCTTTAATTGCTCCTTTGCTATTTTCAAATCATGTTTGAAACTTTTCCCTTTCTTCCCTCTTTGGTCGACCGTATTGGAGGCATCATGGGCCTTTAGCAACTCTCATATCCACTTAGTATTTAACTGATTGAATCAAATTTAATTTTTTCCATTGATATCGCATATTGATACATGCTTACGTAGCTTTATATATGCACATTTCATTAAATACTAATAGAGTTCAGATATATAAAATATAGAATACTTAATATTTCATAAATATTAATTAATTAAACTAAATTACAATAATTATAAATTAATTAAATTATGTGGTTTTTCAAAGAATTCGTCAATACTGTCATGTGACTCAAAGTTTAAATTTGGTCAACGATTATATCGAATGATTCAAATATTAATGTTCACATATCACTTTAGCTGGTAGTGTGGCATGTTGACTAAATTTATCGTTTACATAACTTTTCAGTAAAATCCTATTTTACTATTATGTATAAGCAATACCTAGTAGTGACAGTTGTTTACACTATTCTCTTCGTCAATACTATATCACATTGGGATTTATGAAATTTAGTTTTGGTCAAAAATCCAACATCATCCACATTCGACGTGATTAGTCCAAACATGAAAATCATGGTTTAACAATAAAAATTATTATTAACTGTGCTACTCTAGCTAGAGACTTTAATTTTGAGTTGACTACGGTTGACCATGGTACTAACCCCATACAATCCGGAAGACGGATTCTCTATTGAATAGCATTATACATCCAATACTTCGACTCTGACCCAACTATAGTCATTCGATAGACATCGTGCAACGATTTAACTACAATCAAAGTGGAATGTCTATATTGAAGTTTAATGATATTCTCAGGTCGAGAGAATTATGTAATATCGTCGGTTCAAGATTCTCTATTCGACCTTAGTTATATTAGCCAATAGAAAGCTCTCTAGTGAGTCGTTTCATAGTTATCCAATAACTATCAGTACGTAAGCTCTTGGTGCATCCAATAGCCATAAGTAACACACTGTCCAATATATGAAGAGTGTTACATACTATGAACAAATGAATATATATATCCTTTCTTGAAACATCTAAATTAGAAATATTTAAAATAATATATTATTTTTGATGTGAAAATTTTCTCAAGGTTACTGATTACAACACATTATAATTAGTATCACATAAAATACTATTTAAGGATCTTATATTTAATATACTTAAATTAAATAATTAATTAACTTATCACGATATGACAAGTACATAATAAAAAGAAAAACATCTTTTATTATGGACAAGATTTATTATCAAGTTAGTGCAACAAATTACATAATTTTCCCTAGGTATACCCCTAACTCTATTATGTACGTCAGTTTCAACATGTATACTATATTCACATTAACAAAAATAAAAAAAATTATTTCTCATATGTATGTGTGTGTGTGTAAGACACGTGTATTAGCTACACAAGTTAAATAACACACAAACGATAATAACTATTTAATTTCTAATTTATTTATTTCACTGAATTTACCGTACGTTGCGTAACAAAGTTCTCATTTTAATGTTAAAAGTATACATACTATATTTTACAAAAATGCCATGGGAAACGCATGGGTCACACCCTAGTTATAATAATACATAAGTGGAAATTTGGGACATATTCCTCTTTCTAAAACTTATTTATTTTGCATCTCTCCCTTCTAAAAAAACTATTTTATACATCCTTGTTTCTATATATTTTTCTCTTTTACATCTCTCATTTCCAAATTAAAGGTGGTGGTTAAGGCATGTATTACATGTGGTATAGATTATGAAAAATGATAAATAAGGCACATGTTAATGTTAGCAAAATTACTCAAATACCACCTATTTTTCTAGGAATATGGATGTATTTTATAAAAAGAAATTAAAAGGAGACCAGCACCATTGTCCTAATGGTTAGACTCTTCGACTTTGGTGCGAAAGGTAACATGTCTGAAACTTGCGTTGCATGATTCGAACATATATTGGATGTAGTATGTTGTATACTACCTATAACTTGTAGTACAAATACGTACTACCACTTAAGTACCCAACTTCAAAAGTAAATGGAAGGGACTTAAAACTTAGTTTTAATAATTATTAGAATGTACGCCAAAATTTTCCAACTAATAAATTGTGAGGATTTGATAATAAAGCATCTAAAGAGAATTAAGTAGAGGGTAGGAAATGTTTTTGCTTTACTCTTATTTAAATAGTTTGTAACCCGTGTGTTGGATACGGTAATATTGTAAAATATGGTATTTATACTTTTAATGCTAAAATGAGTACTTTTTTATGCAATGTATGATAAACTCAATGAATTAGATGATCTATGAATTATAATTGTTATTATTGTTTATGTGTAATTTATGTTGTGTATGATATATACGAGAAATAAAATAATTTTATCATTTTTGTTAATATGAATAGAGTATACTTGTTGAAACGGACATATGTTAGTGATTTATTAATGAATTACAAATATTATTTAATGGAATTTGTTTAAATATAAATTTAAAATTATGTAATTAATTTGAATATATGGACTTAAAGGTAAATAACATGAAGCACTGAGAAGTTTTTTGTAAAGAAAGTATAAATTTGATGTGGAGTTATTAAAGTTAGATACAATATTTTGTAATATAATGTATGATAAATTTTTGATATAAACAAATTGTAATAAAATTTACAAATTATTTTTGTTGTTATTGTTCATATAGATTGTAACGACCCATAAAAATTCGATGTTTAAAATGAATTTAATTAATAAGATTTTGATTTAAATTTAGAAAGAAATAAAAATCTTATTAATTTATATAGGAGCGAATGTAGGAATTAGATGTAAGCAATAAACTGTTAATGAAATAAAGAGTTAATGGTATCAAATTTTACGTGTACATAATTATTTAGTCTATTAAATAAAATGTGGAAATCAATTTGCAATCAAAGGAAATTAAGTAGCACGTTAATTGGAATTAATTTATAAATGCATTAATGAAATGTAATATAAGTCAATGTTAATTTCACCCATAAATGTCAATTTATTGAATAGAAAGGTTTTAAATCGAGTAACGGATTTTGTTAAAATTTCGATTGATCATTTATAAAATTTAAAGTTAAGTCAGTTGAAATTAATTGACCTAATTGTGCAATTATGTTAAATTGATTTGTCATTTAAGATTGTTAATTCCATTAGATGTAACCAATGTTAAGTCAATAGGATGTGACCAATAAATTTTTAATCTAATACTGCGTTAAGGTCAATTTTGGTAATTAAATAAAAACATAAGTATTTACAAACTATAACGGTTGCTTGATAATAGGGAATTCATGAGTGAAATTAAAGGCATGGTAACACTAGTATAAGTTACCTGTTTATTTCGTTTAATAATAAAATTGGAAATCAATTAGAGTAAAGGAACCTTAATGGTACATTAATAAGAATTAATGCAATAACTAAATTAATGCATGCCCTATTAATTGAAACAGATTGTAAAGTAGGATTGACTGAAATTAGTAGATTGGGAAATTAATTCAAAGTTATGTTAACTGATGAAGAATACGTAATAAATTATAAAATTATACAATCAATGTCCGTTGAGTAAAATTTTAATATTTATGGTTGATAATAAACGTTACTTTAGTGATTATTAATGTAATTAATGGAAGGATTGAAGGCAGGTTTAAAGCAATGCATTGTAAGGAATTATAAATAACTGGATTTATTAAATTGAATGTTATATACTATAATTGTTGAATTTATTTACCTTAAAATTTATATGGGAATTGGTTTTAAAGGATTTCTAAATTTCTTAAGTAATACAAGATGATAAAATTTATGAATTATAGAATTTGAATTTAAATAGTGGTTTAATTTATTTAATTTATAATGATTGGATAAATTGCAAATGAATGAAATTAAATACTCTATTATTACGTTAATTGAAAATTTAGTTTAAATTGGAGAGATTTAATGTTATAGGTATGGAGCCAATGTTAATTTCATCCAATTGACATCAATAAATTGAATAATAGAATGAAAAGTGAATTTAATAGAATTATTGAAAATTTTATTTATAATTTGGATTTATTAGAATTGAGGATTTATATTGAAATTTATAAATTAATCTTTTCTAAAATTGACATTTAGATTTGTTTAAATCTTGTAAATGTTTGAGAAATATAAAGGTGATAGAATTGTCAATTTTAGAATTTAAAATTTAAAATTGGATTTAATCAATTAATTATAAATTTATTTAATTAATGTAATAATATCCATTTTGGCCACTGACTTGAATTTCGACAAAACCAGTTTCATCGGATCCATATCGGTAAATTATTGTAGGATTTCAAGTTTCGTATCGATCGGACTTGTTGTTTGATCGTATGGGCTTGAAACGCCTTGAAATCAATGAAATCAATTTGAAATCGATTTGAAAATATTGTTTTCAGCATAACTTCTTCATACGATGCAATTTAAACCTGAAACTTTTTCCATTGAATTTAAAATATTTTAAAATACCTATATTTTGATATATGGGTTTACCTAATTTCGTTCTGGGGTCAGAACGGGCTTTTTGAGACAATTTGTCGTTAGCGCGTATATCTGTTCTATTATCAATTCTGTCTATAAATAACCTGCTAAAAACCATAGCCTCCCTAAAATTTCATTTGTCTATATGTAGATCTCAACTCTCTCCTTCTCAATAGCAGACAAACAATTTCCAGATCCAATCCCAAATCAAATCAAAAGCTAAAAATTCAAAGTCCTTAGAAAAATTTTAAAAAATTATACGTTGAAGCTCTCGACTAGCATAATTCATGGATGGTGTTCGTTTTTCATTTTGGCCCATTGTCTGATCGGTAAAATCGAAGAAGTTTCGGCCGTTCATCGCTCAACGATGAACTTCGTCAGATCGGGAAACCCTTTCTGGGTTTTGCAGAGGGAACTGAGGGGAGTCGGTCTATGTGGTTTGTTTCGAGAATCAACGGTTAGATCGTCGGGAATTTGCGGATTAGGGTTTCAAAACTCTTAGGAATAAGTGGCGGCGCAACCATTCTCGGCCATGTGGGCCTTGCGCGCGGCCAGGAGGAGGTCGGCATGGGGAGAGGGGGCGAACGGCAGGCTCTGATTTGGTCGATGGTGGTTGCGTTTGGGGCGGCGTGCATTGGATCGAGGAGGTTTCGTGCGTGCTGGGGGAAAATTCGCGTGCGCGTGCTGGTTTCAGGGGTGATGACGCGTTGTTAGAATTTGCTTGATGGCGTGGGGTATGAAAGTGTTCCTTTTTTCTTGTTTTAATTTTTGAAATTCAATCGCATTTATTGTCATAACTTGTGCATACGATATCCGTTTTACGCGTGGTTTCTTTTGTTAGGATCGTATTGAAATTCCGGACTTGATGACTGGGTTGGACAAATTCCGAGACGGACAAATTTTTGGGTTTAAATTGGATTTAAATTCAATTTAAATTCCAAGGGTGAGTGTTTTAACCCACTCATAACTTCTAGAATTTCTAATGTTGTTAAGTTGATTTATGATATGAGTAGAAATTTATTTATGACTGTTTGGCATACTTTTATTCGTCATCTCAGTTAAATCGCATTTATTTAATTAAATTATATTTAATTATTCATTGCATATAAACTGCCAGTAAAATTTGTTATTTATTCATTTATTGCATATAACTCCCAGTTAAACAGTTATTAAATTTATTATTGAATATAAACTATTAGTTAATACCTGTTATGTATTAATGTATTGTTTGGATTTGGATGATGATTTTGATAAATGGTTGATCGTTGATATTGGATGAATGGATGCTGTATTTTATATTGTTATAAACTGCAAGTTATTATGCATTTTCACTTCATTCGGGATTGCGGTTTGAAATGATATATAACCGTAAATTTTATTTTTAAATTGCGGATTGAAATGATAAATATCTGCATCACTTGACCATATGATAGAAAATTTTATTCTGACACCGTCGATATATATATATATATATATATATATATATATATATTGAAAATGATTTCTATGGTTTGGATAGGATTCGGTTAAATAAATATCAAATATATATATATATATAATTTTATATATACATATATAGCTAAATTTTTGAATTTAAGCTATGTATAAATTTGTTAAATAAAATAAATAAGTTAAATAATGGAGTTTGATTATTTTATATTATATGGTTAAGTACATGTTAAGATATTGAATATGTATATATCGAGTTTTAATGATTTAAATCAATTAAGCTCAGAAGTTAAATTTGAAATATATTTGGAGTTGAGTTTTTAAAAGAATAAAACTCCATAAGCTGATGTAAAATTTATTTACTTGAAATGTTAAAAGGTATGATATTTATAACTGAAATTTTATTCGAGATGAATTAAATGAATATTTCTAGTATAAATAAATTGGAGGAAATATTTAGTTATAGGTTATATGAGTTTTCTTTAAATGATTATGGTTTTATTATGCAAATATTTCAAACTAAATAGTAGGGCTTTTAATGGTTGAATAGAAATTTCCAACCTTAGTTTCTAATTGTTTAATACTCAAAGTTGAAATATATTGAAACTGAAATGGTTTATTAAAACTGAAAGTGAATTTAAAATTTATGGATTTAGACTTAATTTAAAGAGAACAAAATTCTAAAGTCGTGGAAATTATTTACTTTATAAAGTAATTTTAAATTCAAACCATTTAATTTTATATACTGTTGAATATCCAAACCATCTAAGTTCAAAGTTATGGTTTTAAAGCTATGGATTTCCAAGTATTATGTTTTGAAGAGTTATAATTCAAATGTATGGTTTCGAGATATTATAAATTTTAAAGTGGTATGATTTTAGAGAAAGGATATATTTGAAATGATATCATATTGATTTGGGTTTTTCAAAAAAAATGATATCGTATTTATATGATTTTGAAAAGGGATATTATATTCTGGTTTTAAAGTATAAACTATTTTGAAAAAAAAAAGAACGCGGTGTTATAATAACGTTTGGTTGTTGAAGAGCCCGGGATCGGAAGTTGTCATACTCTCTGTCAACTCCGAAAAGCACTTTAACGACCGTGTACGCGGTGGAGATTGCAGAATGAAGTAGGATGGTGGTGGCGTTTCCTTTAAGGTAAATACGTGGACCCAACTCTCGTGAGTTGGCATAAGGTGGCTAAAACAGGAGCGATCGACGGGTTAATGGAGGTAGCACCTTTGATCGGACACATCCCTTCGATATTATACTTGACTTTTGGATTGATTCGGTGGCCACTTTTGATTTTTTATTTAGGGTGTGGCTCGAGGTGGGCGGTAGCTGTGGCTACGCGTTACCACCGACCCAGAAGCGTAATTGGTATATCTACCCTGGCATTGCCTAGTTGTGCCGTGTCACCTACCCTATCGCTCCTTGTACGAGTTTGGTTTTCTCCCGTAGCCCGTTTGGTATCCTCTGGTGGCTTCCCGATCAGGAGGACTATGATATTGGATGGACTATTGGGACTATTACGTGTTAAGGGGAATACTGGATCACTTCTTAACGCTATTTAAAAGTATGTTTATTTTAATATAGACATTATTATAATAGCGAAATATTACTACATAGTAAATAGTTTAACGGATCCTTAGGAGATGTGAATCCCGAGCATCTCTTAAGTTACTACACTCATATTATTTCATGTTGATTTAACTTACATAAGATCTTTTAGTTCTGACTCGAGTGTTTTGTCTTTGCAATTCGCTCGGGTCAGCCTGAGCATTTCAGGATTTGGAAGACAGTATTCTGGAGGACGAAGACGAAGATTTGTAGTACTATTATCTACTATATTATCCCACTACACCATTTAATTCCACTGCATTAATTATTATTCTCTGGTATGCGAACTCCGATATTTATTGTATAAAGAAGAATCAAATGTTTTGTAAACAGTTTCATGAACTATATATTGATTATTATATTTTATCCTTCCGCTGTAAGATTCGGTTTTGTTTTTTTCTCCTCTGTTTTTCTTATTACCCCATAACAATCCACCCTTTTGTATGTTTTAAGTCTGACGTGCGTGGTTTATCGTCGATTTAGAGCGTGCCAAAAGGCGGGATGTTACATCTGGTGTCAGAGCTTTGGTTTAGCGATAAATCTTAGCTTTGTGGGGTCTGACTCTTCATTAATAGGGTTGTAATACTTTATGGGAGTCGCTGAGTGTATATATATGAGAGAGCGTATTTGTTAGTGTTATAAAAGGTTTTAATATTGTGTTAATCTGTTTCGCTTTGTATTTATAAATTCTGGTTGGTGCATGAGACGTTGTGACATCGATAGGGATTTCTAAACACTTAATAGGACAGACCGACATAATATTCGTTTTTATATAGGTGAATGAAATAATTTTGCCTATTATATTTTCTATATTTAAAATAAAATTTTAAATGATATATATATTTGGTTACAATATATTGGGTGTTAGGTAATAAATTTATAATTAATAGTCGAAATAAAATTGAAAATAAGATAAACGAAATTGGAAACTTAATGCTTTAATTCCGAGGTTTTGAAAATTTCTTTGAATAATTTTGGAATGTAATAATAATATTATTAGAAGTATTTTCTAATATACGTATTTTAATATAATTTGAAAGCAATGTTTTAAAAAGAAAATTTTGTAAAGAAATAAGTTCTGTACTCCCCTCTCTGTCGCTGGGAATAATTTCGGTGATGAGTGCACGCATCATCGACATTCATTTTCGAGTTTCAAAGTGGAAAGGCCACTGTAGTAGTTTTACTGCAGGTTTATTTGGATAAACAAATATAAATTTTAAATTGTTTAAATATAATTAGAAATATAGTTGTAAGTATATACATTTATCTATTATTTTTAAAATGATTTGAAACTAACCCGGTATTTAAATTCTTAAGTTTCCATTAATTAATAGTTTCAGTTATTGTGGTGGATTTGAACGTAAGTAATAAATGATTGAAACCTTTAATTAAATAAGTGATTTAATGATAAGCTATAGATGGGGTTAAAAGGAAGTGGAAATTGTAATCTTATAAAACAAAAGATATAATTATTGAACCATTAATTAATTAAAAGAATTGAGAAAGACGTGTATAACCTTCAATTACAGTCTTAAAGGCATATTTATAACTTATCAAAGATTTAAAAGTTGAAATGTTTAATAAGAAATGTAATGGGAAATCTTACAAGTAAAACTTGAGGTAATGAAAGCATTCAATGAATTTGCAGTTATAAATAAGAATTTAATGTTATATACTTAAGGATGATGGAAAGGCCACTAATTAAATATAATTGAAAGGGTATAAATGAAAGATAATAAATGTAAGTAAATGATTGAAGCTATTTATTAATAAAATAAGCAGAAAGATGAATACTGCAAATAAATGAAAAAGAAAAAAGATAAACCATTATATGTAAAAAAAAAAAAAGTCAAACAACAATAGTATGAAATGAAACTGACAAGAATAAACTTAGTTTATTGTTTGGATTTGTTGTTTGTTTGGTTTATGGTTGTTTGGATAAGGATACTTTAAAATTGTTTGGATGAATGAATAATCTATTTAGTTTCACCTAAGACTGTTGAGTGAAGGGTACACTTAGTAGTTATTTTGCATTCCGTACAATTTAAAGTTTTGAGTCCAAACAACTATTTGTTGTTTCATATGAATGAATAATTGATGCGTGTTGATTTTATGTGATGATTGTATGCTTGTTGCAAGTGAATGGTGTTTGCATAGGTGTGTTTGTTGTTGTGGTTGAAACCACTTTAAATATTTCATTTTATATAATTGTTATCTTCTGAATTATATAAGTGAAATACAGATTATGGAAGCAATTGCCACTGCATTTGGTTTCATAATATAAGCGTTATTGCCCGACAAATAGGTACGTTTTTGGATTACGGTTTAAAGCGTTATTATTATTATTTTCCCGGGTTGGGATATATACTATTTTGGAAATTATTATGCTATATATTCATATATTTGATATTACATTTTTCTCCAGAGCCTCTCCGTACAAAGGAGACTCTTTCGAAATTTTTCATAAAATTTTTGACATAGAAAATATTTTGAAAATGTTTTACAAACTTTAATAATTTGAATATGAAAGATTTAATTGGTTATAAATCTATATATTTTATATAAATTATCCTACTCTGTAAAATTTGTGTAATGAATAATATTTGAATAATATATATTGATTTATAAGTTCCTCTTTTCCCCTTCTTTTCCTTTTCGAGGACGAAAGTTTTGAGTGGGGGAGAGTGTAAAAACCCGTAAAAATTCGATGTTTAAAATGAATTTAATTAATAAGATTTTGATTTAAATTTAGAAAGAAATAAAAATCTTATTAATTTATATGGGAGCGAATGTAGGAATTAGATGTAAGCAATAAACTGTTAATGAAATAAAGAGTTAATGGTATCAAATTTTACGTGTGCATAATTATTTAGTCTATTAAATAAAATGTGGAAATCAATTTGCAACCAAAGGAAATTAAGTAGCACGTTAATTGGAAATTAATTTATAAATGCATTAATGAAATGTAATATAAGTCAATGTTAATTTCACCCATAAATGTCAATTTATTGAATAGCAAGGTTTTAAATCAAGCAAAGGATTTTGTTAAAATTTCGATTGATAATTTATAAAATTTAATGTGAAATCAATTGAAATTAATTGACCTAATTGTGCAGTTATGTTAAATTGATTTGTCATTTAAGATTGTTAATTCCATTAGATGTAACCAATGTTAAGTCAATAGGATGTGACCAATAAATTTTTAATCTAATACTGCGTTAAGGTTAATTTTGGTAATTAAATGAAAACATAAGTATTTACAAACTGTAACGGTTGCTTGATAATAGAGAATTCATGAGTGAAATTAAAGGCATGGTAATACTAGTATAAGTAACATGTTTATTTCGTTTAATAATAAAATTGAAAATCAATTAGAGTAAAGGAACCTTAATGGTACATTAATAAGAATGAATGCAATAACTAAATTAGTGCACGCCCTATTAATTGAAACAGATTGTAAAGTATGATTGATTGAAATTAGTAGATTGGCAAATGAATTCAGAGTTATGTTAACTGATGAAGAATACGTAATAAATTGCAAAATTATACAATCAATGTCCGTTAAGTAAAATTTTAATATTTATGGTTGATAATAAACGTTACTTTAGTGATTATTAATGTAATTAATGGAAGGATTGAAGGCAGGTTTAAAGTAATGCATTGTAAGAAATTATAAATAACTGGATTTATAAAATTGAATGTTAAATACTATAATTGTTGAGTTTATTTACTTTAAAATTTATATGGGAATTGGTTTTAAAGGATTTCTAAATTTCTTAAGTAATACAAGATGATAAAATTTATGAATTATAGAATTTGAATTTAAATAGTGGTTTAATTTATATAATTTATAATAATTGGATAAATTGCAAATGAATGAAATTAAATATTCAATTATTACGTTAATTGAAAATTTAGTTTAAATTGGAGAGTTTTAATGTTATAGGTATGGAGCCAATGTTAATTTCATCCAATTGACATCAATAAATTGAATAATAGAATGAAAAGTGAATTTAATAGAATTATTGGAAATTTTATTTATAAATTTGGATTTATTAGAATTGAGGATTTATATTGAAATTTATAAATTAATCTTTTCTAAAATTGACATTTAGATTTGTTTAAATCGTTGTAAATGTTTGAGAAATATAAAGGTGATAGAATTGTCAATTTTAGAATTTAAAATTTAAAATTGGATTTAATCAATTAATTATAAATTTATTTAATTAATGTAATAATAGCCATTTTGGCCACTGACTCGAATTTTGACGAAACCAGTTTCATCGGATCCGTATCGGTGAATTATTGTAGGATTTCAAGTTTCGTATTGATTGGACTTGTCGTTTGATCGTATGGGCTTGAAACGCCTTGAAATCAATGAAATTGAAATCAATTTGAAATCGATTTGAAAATATTGTTTTCAGCATAACTTCTTCATACGATGCAATTTGAACCTGAAACTTTTTCCATTGAGTTTAAAATATTTTAAAATACCTATTTTGATATATGGGTTTACCCAATTTCATTCCGGGGTCAGAACGGGCTTTTTGGGACAATTTGTCGTTAGCGCGTATATCTGTTATATCCATCTATTCTATTTTCAATTCTTCCTATAAATAACCTGCTAAAAACTCTAGCCTCCCTAAAATTTCATTTGTCTATACGTACATCTCAACTCTCTCCTTCTCAATGGCAGACAAACAATTTCCAGATCCAATCACAAATCAAATTAAAAGCTAAAATTTCAAAGCCCTCAGAAAAATTTGAAAAAATTATATGTTGAAGCTCTCGACTAGCGTAATTCATGGGTGGTGTTCGCTTTTCGTTTTGGTTCATCGTCTGATCAGTAAAAATCGAAGAAATTTCGGCCGTTCATCGCTCGACGATGAACTTCGTCGGATCGGGAAACCCTTTCTGGGTTTTGCAAAGGGAACTGAGGGGAGTCGGTCTATGTTGTTTGTTTCGAGAATCAACGGTTAGATCGTCGGGAATTTGTGGATTAGGGTTTCGAAACCCTTAGGAATAGGTGGCGGCGCAACCATTCTCGGCCACCTGGGCCTTGCGCGCGGCCAGGAGGAGGTCGGCATTGGAAGAGGGGGTGAACGGCAGGCTCTGATTTGGTCGATGGTGGTTGCGTTTGGGGCGGCGTGCGTTGGATCGAGGAGGTTTCGTGCGTGCTGGGGGTAAATTCGCGTGCGCGTGCTGGTTTCAGGGGTGATGACGTGTTGTTAGAATTTGCTTGAAGACGTGGGGTATGAAAGTGTTCCTTTTTTCTTATTTTAATTTTTGAAATTCAATCGCATTTATTGTCATAACTTGTGCATACGATATTTGTTTTACGCGCGGTTTCTTTTGTTAGGATCGTATTGAAATTCCGGACTTGATGACGCTGGGTTGGACAAATTCCGAGACGGACAAATTTTTGGGTTTAAATTGGATTTAAATCCAATTTAAATTCAATTTAAATTCCAAGGGTGAGTGTTTTAACCCACTCACGACTTTTAAAATTTCTTATGTTGCTAAATTGATTTATGATATGAGTAGAAATTTATTTATGACTGTTTAGCATACTTTTATTCATCATCTCAGTTAAATCGCATTTATTTAATTAAATTATATTTAATTATTCATTGCATATAAACTGCAAGTAAAATTTGTTATTTATTCATTTATTGCATATAAACTCCCAGTTAAAAAGTTATTAAATTTATTATTGAATATAAACTGTTAGTTAATACCTGTTATTTATTACCTGTTATGTATTAATGTATGTTTGGATTTGGATGATGATTTTGATAAATGGTTGATCGTTGATATTGGATGAATGGATGCTGTATTTTATATTGTTATAAACTGCAATTTATTATGCATTTTCACTTCATTCGGGATTGCGGTTTGAAATGATATATGACCGTAAATTTTATTTTTAAATTGTGGATTGGAATGATAAATATCTGTATCACTTGACCATAGGATAGAAAATTTTATACAGACACCGTCGATATATATATATATATATATATATATTGAAAATGATTTCTATGGTTTGGATAGGATTCGGTTAAATAAATATCAAATTTTTATTTATATATATAATTTTATATATAATATATAGCTAAAGTTTAGAATTTAAGCTATGTATAAATTTGTTAAATAAAATAAATAATTTAAATAATGGAGTTTGATTATTTTATATTATATGGTTAAGTACATGTTAAGATATTGAATATGTATATATCGAGTTTTAATGATTTAAATCAATTAAGGTCGGAAATTAAATTTGAAATCTATTTGGAATTGAGTTTTTAAAAGAATAAAACTCCATAAGCTGATGTAAAATTTATTTACTTGAAATGTTAAAAGGTATGATATTTATAGCTGAAATTTTATTCGAGATGAATTAAATGAATATTTCTAGTATAAATAAATTGGAGGAAATATTTAGTTATAAGTAATTTGAGTTTTATTTAAATGATTATGGTTTTATTATGCAAATATTTCAAACTAAGTAATAGGACTTTTAATGGTTTAATAGAAATTTCCAACCTTAGTTTCTAATTGTTTAATACTCAAAGTTGAAATATATTGAAACTTAAATTGTTTATTAAACTGAAAGTGAATTTAAAATTTATGGATTTAGACTTAATTTAAAGAGAACAAAATTCTAAAGTCGTGGAAATTATTTACTTTATAAAGCAATTTTAAATTCAAACCATTTAATTTTATATACTGTTGAATATCCAAACCATCTAAGTTCAAAGTTATGGTTTTAAAGCTATGGATTTCCAAGTATTATGTTTTGAAGAGTTATAATTCAAATGTATGGTTTCGAGATATTATAAATTTTAAAGTGGTATGATTTGAGAGAAAGGATATATTTGAAATGATATCATATTGATTTGGGTTTTTTTTTAAATGATATCGTATTTATATGGTTTTGAAAAGGGATATTATGTTCTGATTTTAAAGTATGAGCTATTTTGAAAAAAAAAAGACCGCGGTGTTATAATAACGTTTGGTTGTTGAAGAGCCCGGGATCGGAAGTTGTCATACTCTCTGCCAACTCCGAAAACCACTTTAACAACCGTGTACGCGGTGGAGATTTCAGAATGAAGTAGGATGGTGGTGGCGTTTCCTTTAAGGTAAATATGTGGACCCAACTCCCGTGAGTTGGCATAAGGTGGCTAAAACAGGAGCGATCGACGGTTTAATTGAGGTAGCATCTTTGATCGGACACATCCCTTCGATATTATACTTGACTTTTGGATTGATTCGGTGGCCACTTTTTATTTTTTATTTAGGGTGTGGCTCGAGGTGGGCGGTAGCTGCGGCTACGCGTTACCACCGACCCGGAAGTGTAATTGGTATATCTACCCTGGCATTGCCTAGTTGTGACGTGTCACCTACCCTATCACGCCTTGTACGAGTTTGGTTTTTGTCCCATAGCCCGTGTGGTATCCTCTGGTGGCTTCCCGATCAGGAGGGACTATGATATTGGATGGACTCCTGGGACTATTACGTGTTAAGGGGAATATTGGGTCACTCCTTAACGCTATTTAAAAGTATGTTTATTTTACTATAGACATTATTATAATAGCAAAATATTACTACATAGTAAATAGTTTAACGGATCCTTAGGAGATGTGAGTCCCGAGCATCTCTTAAGTTACTGCACTCATATTATTTCCTGTTGATTAAACTTACATAAGATCTTTTAGTTCTGACTCGAGTGTTTTGTCTTTTCAATTCGCTCGGGTCAGCCTGAGCATTTCAGGATTTGGAAGACCGTATTCTAGAGGACGAAGATAAAGATTTGTAGTACTATTATCTACTATATTATCCCACTACACCATTTAATTCCACTGCATTAATTATTATTCTCTGGTATGCGAACTCTGATATTTATTGTATAAAGAAGAATCAAATGTTATGTAAACAGTTTCATGAACTGTATATTGATTATTATATTTTGGCCTTCCGCTATGAGATTCTGTTTTGTTTTTTTCTCCTCTGTTTTTCTTATTTACCCTATAACAATCCACGCTTTCGTATGTTTTAAGTCTGACGTGTGTGGTTTATCGTCGATTTAAAGCATGCGAAAAGGCGGGATGTTACATAGATGATGTATGTTATGTGATTTATATATTCTTATAGTTGAATAAAAAAATATTTTTACCATTTTTCTTAATATGAACACACACACTAATATATATATACTATTATATTATAAGCGAGTTCAATTTTAAAAGCACACAAGTCTCCTTGAATTTTGGCGACTGAATAGTCATCAAATATATGTCTATACTATTATATTATTTATACTATTATTATATTATTTCTCAGTTCAATTTGAAGAGCATACAAGCCCTCTGAAATTAACAATCGCGTTTCTTATTTTTTCCTGTTCGTACCCAACTCTCTGCTTCGTTCTTTTATCCTCCAAACCTAAATATCAACGTCCTCTTTTGCTAATATATCGAAGTCGGCTTTTCCTCTGATAACTGCATCTACGGCTGAGATAGAAGCTGCCTTAGATCGAGTTTCGCATTGTTCGAGCTTGGAGGTGATAAATTTTTAGATATGTTTTAAATCGAGTAGATCTATTAAGGTTTCCTATGTTTTGATCTAATCTGCATACGTTTGTTGATTGATTGTTTGGCTTCTGTTATCGTCATTGTCTGTGGATTGTTTACGTTATCTTACCTGATCTTTTATGATGTTGAATTTTGTAGATATAGATTGATTTTGGAAAATATGTAGAATGATTTTTGAATCTGAATTTCATGGGTAGACCACATGTGGTTTTTCTTTTTGACGGTGATCGAGATTATTGGAGCATTCATTTGTGGAATATTGCCTCCCACCTACCCATATTTATACCTGATTCGTTCCCTTTGTTAGTAAATTTTTTTTTCTTCTAGAAAGCAATATGTTGAATCTAGTTTTAAATTGATTTGATTGTTCCGATATTTTTATTTTATGGTTACCCATGCAATCCATGTAGTTTCATAACCGACAATTTGTTCTGTAACTGTAATTTAAATTTGATGGAAAATGAATATGATAATAGTTAATTTGAATTTGCTTAAACATATTTTTTTTGTATTTCCAACATGCATTTCTCTACTTTATCTTTTTCTTAAACCTTAATTTTCTAACGTTATGTTCATATTTTGGTCATATAATTAGTAGAGTATGACTGATAAATGCTATGTGCAAGCTCCAAGTTAATTAAGCATCTTTATTTGATCATATATGTAGAAGTCAGTACTTTTCTCAACCAAGCTTACTTAGTTATGAACGTCCTTTTTTTTTATACACATTTTTGAAAAAAGAAAACTATTTACATGGACTTTGTATTCTATATTACAAAATGTGCTGCAATTAAATATACTCATCTCTCTTCTACAGGTCAGAAATGAAGCAGTTGGTGATTTTTACGAGCTACTAAAAGAATGGGACAAACTTTGCAAAAAATATATTGTTAAGGCTGACAAAAAAAGTAAATCGAGCTCAAACAAGTCAAAATTATGTGCATCTAGGAGAAAATCAATCAGAAAAACATCCTTCTCACTTGATGAATATGTAGTGTCGAAACTTATTGATATATGTTATGGCGATCCCAGTGAATCTGGTGAACATGGCTTGAAATTCAAGGTAAATTATTTTTCATCGATTTGGCTATATATTTTATACTAACTTGAACTTATGATGTAATCTTGCAAAAAAGTTTCAATGGTTATTCTTAACGAAACGGGCTCATGGGATTTGATCTTTTATAGTTCATACAGCTGCCTATTTGATAGGCTTGAGCGTTTATGATTATTCATTGTTTAGGTACGTTGGAAGGGGTATGATCCTAATGAAGATACATGAGAACCAATAAAGAATTTAAGGTGCCTTCTAAATTATTTTAGCATGCGGGTTTCGTTTGGAGTTAATACATGTTATGGGATAGTAATTTTTAGTATGCATAGTTTGATAATTTATTTTATTCATGTATAGCAATTGTGAAGATAAAATACGAGACTTTGTGGCAGAAGGTTATGCATCCAAATTGTTACCATTGCCAGTAAGTCTACTATAGTTTTTTGTGTGGAACTTTTTGCCTTCATTTTTGGGTCATACTATACCAGGTATTGTTGTTTGATTTTTTTCTTCCTTCAGGGGAATGTAGATGTCCTGTGCGGAGGACCACCCAGCCATGGCATAAGCGGCTATAACTTTTTCAAAAACTTTGAGGCACCATTAAAAGATGAGAAGAACCAGCAAACAGTCATATTTATGGACATTGTTGAGTTTCTAAAGCCCAGATACGTACTGATGGAAAACGTTGTAGATATATTGAAATTTGCGGGAGCTACTCTTGGTTGATATGAAATAAGTTGATTAGTTCACATGAATTACCAAGTGAGGCTAGGAATGATGGCTGCAGGTTGTTATGGTCTTCCACAATTCAGATTACGAGCATTTTTATGGGGATGTCATCCTTCAGAGCTAAGTTATTACTATACTACTTTCGAGTTGAATATACCAGTTATACTGATAATTTTCTTCCCATGCAGAAACTACTATAGTTTCCTCTTCCTACATAAGAAACTATTTTAAAGGGCGGTGCTCCAGTTGAATTTGTGGTACATTTAATGCTACTTATGCATCTATAAAATATAAATAAATAGCAGTTGTCATTATAATCTTGCCAAACAAGCATATGAGAAATAAAAATTATTCAAATGGGAAATAGAGTGAATTGTGCATCCATTGCGCTGAATTTCATCTCACCTTAACTAACGAAACTACTGTACAATGCACACCTTACAAAAGAAGCTACCTTACAAAAGAAGCTCCAGTCTGAAAAGTAACATGAAATTCACAGTAACCCATATTCTTCAGTTTCAATTACACAGTAAATTACCTTAAATAGTATAGTAGTTTTTAATCTTCCAACAGCAGGACACCTGTATAGCTGTTTTCCCTTTCTCTTTTCTTTTATTTAAAGCAAGCCAGAGCACATAACTATTGCATATAGAAGCATGATTTTAAAAAAAAAATTATTTAATTAGATATCATATGTATATGCTTTTCAAAACATTCCCTAGGGTTTCAAGCTTAGTTGGCATTTTTGTTCTCTTTTATATATCGTAGTCAATAATTAGAAGTTTATATTAATGTTTTGTTTAAATTCAACTATGCACCAACACCCTTCTCTCTTGGCAGGTGTAGGTTTCTTTTAGCACAACATTGTTTGCAGGTGTAGGGAACCGTACCTATTTGAAGAACTATTGAGAATTATATATTGAGAGCTGAATCTTTCTGCAGATTCACAACAAAACTAATCAAGATTATAGACTCCTCTAGCAATTGCAATGAGGTAAACGTGCTTATAATTTTCCATTTTTTTTTTCTTTTTTTCCTTTTTTTTCCTTTCTTGCATTTAGAATACTAGATAAATGATGTCTAAAAAATTATTATACTCTGCAATTCAGAACCTTTACTGTTATTGTATTGAAGAGATTGCTATTTTGATCAAACTAATAATGCATTTTGCTTTATTAGTCCTCAAAATGTCATTATACGTTATTGACTAAATCATCCCTTCAGTAACTTCTATTAAATTGGTCATATATTCTACATAAAATTTGCAATGTCTCTTTTATGGTAATATCTCGTATCAAAGGATAAAATATGGGTAGCGTTTATCACCTACTATATTAAATTCTGCAATAACATTATTCTATATATAAATGCATGCCATTGACACTTAAAAGAATTACATTTCCCACAACAGAAATTTATTTTCAATCTCATTGCATATATCTATCATATTAATTACAACTTAAATTCTTATATAAATTAGTGCACATAGCATAATTAGATAGTAAAATTGCATATATGAATTTATCGACAATTTAAAATTATTATTTATATAGTGTTTAGTAAACAATTTTCTTTAAATTTATATTCCATAATTGTTACAAATTTATTTTAAATAGGCACAATACTTTAAGCTGTACAAATTTATACATACAATAGTAAATGATAAATTATGATTATCCATCGTAAACAGTCAAAAATTGAGCAAATCTTCTCTTCGGCGACTACTATTGAATTTGTCATTTATTCTATGTAAAATATAATTTATTAATGTCATCGTTTTTGGGAATATCTTATATCAAGCATAAAATAGAGAGAAAATTGCGATTTCATTATACGTTATTGACAAAATCTTCTCTTCAGCAACTGCTATTGAATTTGTCACTATTCTATGCAAAATAAAATTTTCTAATGTCGTTTTTTAGGAATATCTCATATCAAAGTATAAACTGTGGGTAGCATTTATTACCTTGTATAAAATTCTGCAGTAACATTCTTCCATGTACACACCCGCGTCATTTATCCTCCAAAAAATTACATTCCCCACAATAGTGATTTATTATCAATCCCATTGCGTACTCCTGTCCTATTAACTCCAACTTCATTCTCTCTTACCTAAATTACATTTTATTTATCCTAAACTAATTTGTAGCTCTTGCGTCATTCATTAACAAAATGAAATAGAAGGATATAGAAGAAAGAGCAAACAAATCCGTTTTAAAGTAACTATCAACTACTAGGTATGCTATTTTATAATCATAGACTTTATATTTTACCATGATTTACCTATTTTTATATTTTCTCATTCTGATATATGGATAATGTTATATGATCTTTTTTATCATTAACCATCAAAGGTGCTTTAGCTACATGTTTTGTATGTGTACCTTTTCATGTTGGGTGCGTTTGTTAAAAAAATATGCACTTTTTCACTGAAGTTGTTATTCTACAAATAAACTTTTTTGTACTTCGCTAAATTTGTCTATTAATTTCGAGTATTGTCCAATTTAGTTGTAGGCAAACTCACTTGACGAATTCTGTATTATTATTCCATCATGAGCATTCAAAGACTTAGGTGATGCAGTGTGAATAAAAAATCGTACAGTTTTGATTATTAGTGAAAGTAAGTGCGATAGAAATAATTTTTTTTCATATCATTACCGATATATTTCACTTTGGACGGGGCTGGTAGAAGAAATGCTAATTGGAATGCTTACTTGATATGATCATGTGCAATGATGCATCTCACGATGTTCTTCCTCCCCTCCTACTTGAATACCAAACCAAAGAGTAGAGATGTTTTCTCCACCAAGCATATACCATTCTTTCCTAAGTCAGATGCACCTCCCTGAAACGCTTGGCATACCTCCGTTTTAAGACTTACTTTTCCATACTACTGCCATCATTCATCTACCATTCCCCTGCATCTTGCCACATCCGTACATGCTCATAATCTTTTTTCCCCTCAACATTTGCCAGGCACACACATATGTTTCCAGGCATAATTCAACCATGATTTTCTGCCAACACGCATTAGTCTCTGCCAACACACATGCCTCATGATTTTTCAGCAAACTTAACATACCAGCCTGCAAATGATCACGCATTAGAAATATGCGCATCAAGTTTCCTTTAGCAAAGCTATGTTCTAGCAAAGCCTTGGAGTTTCAACAGCTAAAGTTGGCTTCCAAATTTCTATTGTAATTCTGCAACAATATCAAGTCCCCACATGCACTCAGCATAGCAGCAAAGCCATCTTTCAACGCAAGTGGAGCAACAATGGCTAGCATCCATCACATAAGTGTAGCATCACATTGCCTTTCATTATCAGATCCCACCTTTTCCACCTTACAATCCACAGGTCTCTTGCAATCCTAACGGTCCACAAGGATTCTAGCGTGCTTGGTGCATTTTTGGATAAAATAGGCGGTTTGGAATTTTGTTGTAACAACCCGGGATTTTAGAGATTACTGTTAATATTAAATTATAATTTGCCTCTAAAATCCCCGGTTGTTACATTTGTTCACTACTATGACGCAATTTTTCTCAACTAGAGGCCTAGATAATAATATATCTTTTTTTGTCTATGTTTTTCTCATTTATTAAAGATCTAAGTATGATCTTCTATATGTATGCGGCGTGACCTATCAAACATATGTATGGTTTTTGGCAATTCTATCAATAAAGTGATGAGTGATCTCTTTAGAAGACCACTCTTTCATAAATAAAAAATTTCTAAAGAATACGCTCCTATAATAGTTTATAAGTACGATGCTACAAACTGAATAGCTTATTGAACATCATTACTATGTGAGAAATAACTATTCTTAGACATGAGTGTATAAAATAAAATTAATCTTGGCACTTACTAAAAATGAGAAAATGTTGTTATTCATCCACTTGAATGCACAGCTTGAAAATGATGGGTTCCTTTGTAGGACCAAATTTGAATGCTACACATTAGCGTCAAGCAGTTTTATACCTTTTAAAGTATCAAGGGTCTGTGGGAAAGAGAGTAACATGGAAGCATAATCACTATGAAGAAAAAGAACAATTTTCAAGATATTGATATAGTTGTTGATTAGTTTTTTAAAGAGAGATGATGTAAGGTTTCCAGATTTTGAACTTTAGGATTAATTTTTATGTTTATTTCATTTCTTGAGATATTGATATATTGCTTGGTTACATTAGTTGCTTTATTTTATTATTTCTTGAAATCAACTAAGTCTCACACACATATTAATAAATAGTTGATTTGTACCTTTGTATATTTGTTTATGTAAAAGCATACAACATTACGCGTACTTAAAAGTAAAGTTGTAAGATCCAAAAATCTTATTAACGGTGTTTATTAATATCTATTTTTATTACGAATATATGAAGAAGAAATATCCGTAATGAATCAACATATAAGATCAAGCAAGCATAAGGTATATGCAGCAACAATATTCTTGCCTGATCCGTGTATGAAGCATAGGTTTACACTAGTGTATATATATTTGTGTTTGTGTTAAAATTTGCATATATTTTCAGGATTTATTAAAAGAACATATTAATTATTCTTTGAGATTACTTAAATAGTTTAAATTTGAGATTTTGTAAGTAGTTTAAATATAGGATTTAAATATAAAATAGCAGTAAAGAATTAAATGGGGTTTAGTAAATAATTGTAAAATGTTAAAATGTAGGTATTTAAAGCTAAAAACAAAACTTTCAACACAATATATAATAAATTTATTAAGATAAATGAATAATATATTAGATATGTTAATAGTGTTTATGTATATTATTTATGTTATGTAACTTATATATCTTTATATTTGAATAAAAACTAATTTTATCTCTTTTGTTGATGGGAATATGATATACATATTAAAACCATCATATTTTAGCATTTATTAAATGAATTAATAAATATTTATTAATTGAATTTATCTAAATAATTTAAATTCAAGATCACAAAATGAAGTTGAATATATTATCTTAAATGTACAGTGTTACGTGATATTGAAGTGTGTTTTGTAAATAACTGTATAAATTTCAAAATGTGGGTATTTAACATTGAAAAAAGGGTTGTAAATATATTGATATAAATGAATTAAACTTTAAAGCTTGTAATTATTTTTGCACGTAATTTATGTTTTGTGATTGATGCATTTATTTATTTGAATAAATTGTTTTATCGTCTTTCTTAATATGAATATGGTTCATATTGGTCTTATTTACCAAACTAATCAATGAATAATAGTTTAATTATTTAATAGTTTTAAAATAATGCAATTAATTATTATATATGGCATTAAATATAAAATATTGGTAAGTAATTGAAGGGGTTTTGTAACTGATTATAGAAATGTTAAAATGTTGTTATTAAAAAACATAATTTCGTAATGTACTTCGTGATAAATTTATCAACATAAATGAAGTTTAAATTAATTATATTATTTTTTTACGTATATATATGCTATGTGGCATATGTATCTTTACTTTAATGAAAAAATGGTTTTACTCTTTTTGTTAATATGAATATGGTATACATATTAAAATTTACATATTTTCATAAGTTAGTAAATGAATTAATGAATATTAGTTAATTGGATTTACCTAATTGGTTTAAATTTGTGATCTCATGATTAATTCAATATATGTATTAAAATGTAAAATATTAAGAGAAAAATGAGGTGATATTTATAAATAATTTTGATAATTTTAAATATCGGTATATGGAGTAAAAGTATAATTTTGCAATGCACTGTATCATAACTATTCTGAAATAAGTTAATTACATTAAAAGTATAATTTTATAATGCATTTTGTGATGACCCGGAATTTTAGGCAATATCAATTTAATAATCTGTATTAAATTTTTTATTGATTTGATAATATTTGTCAAGAAAATTTGAATTGATTTAATAATCTTCTTTTAATAAATATTTAATTGGTGAATTTTATCTTTTAAAAGCTAGTAAAATGTTTTCTATTTATAATGTATATATTGAATTGTATATATTGTAAATAGATAAGCTCTGGCTTGGAATTTAATAAATAAAGCCAATTTTCTAATTCTAATATATATTTAGTAATTTGGAAATTTGATTTAATCTATTATAAAAACTTTTTCAAAGATTATTTAAATAAATAGCTATATAGTTTTAAAATATTTAAGATAAATATTAATTGTTTAAATCTTAGCGTAAGTTTAAGTTTAAATTAATCAACAAAAAGGTTTATTTTATTTTCTTTTTAATATTACTTAATAAATATGATTTTTAGTTAGATATGAAAATTTAAAATACAATATAACACTTGAAACATTAATTCATTTTAATGAAATAAGTAATTTATTAATAATAAGGTAATCTCTTTTATAAATTATTTCAAATCGATAAATGTATTATTATCAAATGATATAAATGTATAGATATAAATAGTTTTAATAAAAAAAATAGAATAGTTATTTCAAAGTTAAATACATAGTTATATATGTATATTTATAACTTGATTTTTAAATTGAATTTTAGAATTTAATTTGAATTTGAATTAATTTTGAAATTCGAAAGATGGATATTTTGAAATATTTGAATTAAAGATATTTGTACGAGCTTTTATTTATAAATATAATTGATTTTATTTTCTTTAAAATTATATATTTATATATAAGTACTTGTAAAATAATAAATTAAGAATAAAGATTATATTAATATTTAAAAATAAGTAAAGCTTTTTATTTAACGTTTAAAATAGATAAATAATACACAAGATATGTGTTAAGTAATAAACAAGGGAATGTGACAAATGTTAAACTTTAAACAAGTGTCCCTCTTTAATTTTCATTTTTTTCTTTTATTCTTAATAAATCATATTTTTACTTATATAAACTTAAGACTTATATCTTCTATTCTTTTTCAATTCTTTTTCAAAACTTAGGAAAAACTTCGGCTACAAAATCTTTCAACAAAACAAAATCAGTAATAAAACTCCTCAAACCAGAAATCAAAAGAACAATAACCTGTAACTTTATTCTTCAAATCTGAGAACATCTTCCTCAAACCTGTAATCCACTTTCAAAATCAAAAGCATGCAAACCATTTTCATTTTCAAATCCTGTAATTTCGTTTCTAAAACAATTCAAAAGCTTGCATTCTATAACCTGTAAACATCATCTTCAATCTGGAATCAAGCACGTGCATTTCTACAAACCTGAAATTTCCAAATGCCAGCATCTTTTCAAAATTAAAGCAAGATTCAATAGAAAATGTAAATCAAAGCCAGCAAGAATTCTTTTCAATATGTAACCACGATCAAATCAATAGATTGAGCATTTTCTTTTCAACGTGGAAGCAAGCATGCAGTTTTCAAATTAAAGGAGGCTCTGTTCCAAAACCGTGAGTAACATTCTTTTCTAAAAAAAACTTAAGTATCTTTAAATCTGGATGCGTGTTAATTCTCTGGAAATAAGAATGTTCTGTGTGATTTTATCAGTGAATTGTTTAGATGTTTTATGAGTGCATTGCTATTGTATTTTTGTATCTCTGTTTACAGTTTCATGCTCAAGTTTTATGATCAAAATTCATGTCCTCTTGATCCAACTATTTTTAGGTTTTAGACTATAATCAAAATTTGTTTGATTCATCATTTATTTTAGTATAAAATTATAATTATGTTAAAGTAAATTTGCATGTCTCTGTAAAACCCAACAGAACATGAAAACTTTGGTTTTGTTTAAATTTCAAACATCTCAATTCATTAATTCACACATATGATCTGAATCCTTAAACACAATTATGATTTTCAAAAATAAAATCACGATTTTTAGTAGTAGGATTTGAGAGCGGTTCTCGTTGATCAAAAAAGGGGTTTTTGGGTTACCTCTGGCAATATAGTAGCTCGGAGTGGTCATGGTTCTCACTGGAGGTGGAAGGGTGAACATGAAGGTCGGCAAAAATGTCAGAGTGGTGATCAAGGCGATGTGGCGGTGGTTGGAGGTCATTCAAGTTTGTAGACCTAGTTTTGGAGCTTGGTCGCAAAAGAGTTCATCTCGGTGTCTCTGGTGGACCGAGTTCAACCAGACTCGGGGAAATGTATGCATGGTGATTGACGAAGGTGTTGCTGGAAGATCAGAAGCACCGGCGGTCGGAGGCGCGAGAACGAGGGGATTTCTAGGTTTGAGTCTGGTTCTAGTTTTGAGCTTTAAAGCTCGATTTTGATTTCGAGCTGCTGCTAATGATTTGAGGGTCGGAATCGAGTTCGAGGGTGATCGTCGACATGCATTAGTCATCGTGAGTGGTCGGAAAGGGTTGTAGTGCTGGTGCATGTGCACGGAGGTGATGGTGTATCTGATGTTGATTTGGGAAGAAGGGTACTCGAGTATTTATTCGAGTTGTTTCTTGTTTTGCTCGAAGCATTGGGGTGATTGACTCTAAGTATTTGATGTGAGGGCTCGGGTATATTGTTGTTAAAAAACCTGTCGGTATTTTAAGTTTAAAATAAATTTAAAAATTGAAAACCTGTCTGCTTTTAATTTTAAATGAGTTTAAATTTTGGATACGAGATTTAAACAAAGTTTTAAATCAAAGTTTTAATCTGGATTCAAATTTAATTTATATCCTAGCTTTAAGATAAATAAAGTTTTATCAAATTTAAATTTTTTTGAAACAAGTTTAAAATGTTAAAGTATATTTTATAAAATGATTTGAATTTAAATGATTTGATTTTAAACTCTTACATAAATTTCTTTTATAAAGATAAGTGTTCTTTAACATTTGATAAAGTGGATCTTTAAGTTGTTTTTAAATTTTATTAAAAATCTAATTTGTATTTAAGTAAAATCTTAATTTGTAATGAAATTTAAAAGTAGAATGTTTTCAAATGAATTTGTAAACGATGATTAAATCATAAAAAAGAATACTGTTTTTATCTTAAAGATAATTAAGATTTAACGATCTGGAATAAATTAAATTATCAACGTAATTAAAGAGTAATTAATTATTTTAATACATTAATGATTTGGATTAATTAATTCAGTAATTAAGGGATTAAATTAATTAATTAAGGTTTAAGTGATTAATTAAAGGATAAATAAATTTTCTAAAGAACCGGGGTTGAGTTTACTGAAAATATCGAACGTTATTTCGAAGACATTAGGATCGGATAAGCTATCCTAAAACCACTTCGATCCAACAAGTCGTTTACAATGTGAAAACAAGAGCATGGAGTCGAAGATGGAGTAGTGAAGTGCAAGGACTAATCGCTACTAAATCCTAAGGATTTTTTTTCCAAAATGTATGTAGTAGGAGTAGTGTCTTCGGTTCCATTCAGACCCAGAACGGACTTGTATGGATGAATGCTATCAGTACATTGTCATTGGAGGACAATGATCATTTTAAGTGAAAATTCCTTAAAAGATAATCGTAGCCACTAGCCTCATCCACCGAGAATGACTGAAATGTAGAGGAGATGCAGCAAGGCTAAGTGGGTCGCACCCAATTAGGATATGTTTATCACCTTCTAGATACCCTCGGATATTATTACTACGATACATTGAAGGAGCTCGAAAATGGTGGGAACACCCAGAGTGATAACATATTCGATTTATCCAGGTTAGGGGTAGACCGGTCTTGTGTTGCAGGGTATTCTAACATGGTCCTCGGTACGCTGTTCTAGACATGTATTGTGACAGGTGATACCCCAGTACCTAGTCATCCCTATGGAATCCATTCTCCAATACGTGCCTTTTCGGTTTTGATGTAGAGCCCAGTATGCTGGAATTTAATTAATGTAATAATTTCACCTATTTGAATAAGTATTTGTACTTAGACACTATTATACTATCAGAGGATTTGATTTGAATTTCTTTGATCATCGTAAGGTAAAAACCCATCATGTTTATGTGTGGCGTGGTCTTACAAGATAGCTTTGATTTTCAAAGGATTTTGAAACTTTAATAATTCAAATTGAGTGTGTCTTCTCACGCTGGTTTTCCAGACTGAATCGAGTGTTATTTTATTATAATGTCCAGGTCAAACCGAGTATTACTGATTCAGGATAGGATGCAATGGATCTCAGAAGATGAGCTGGATGACAAAGACGTATCACACATACTTGGTTTTTATTCCACTTCATATTGTAGGCTGTACATTCAGAATTTGTGAGGATAAATTATTATAACCGTCCAGTATTGAGTTATTGATTTGTGTTTTTTTCTGATGATGTAATGTACAAATAACAATTATAGTTCTTTTTATATAAAGACCAGTTGTTATCTATTATATATTGTTCTGCTGCGATTGTGAGATTCTGTGATGTTGTCTCTCTCTATTTCTTCTACCCCTTGCTTCTTTTCCCTAACGATCTGGTATTTCCGGCATTCGATTGCTTGGCATGTGATACAGTGGATGTGTTGAAGTCGATTTTTGAGGGCGAAAAATCTAGGTCGTCACACTTGGTATCAGAGCTGAAGGTTGAACGAGAACATTGGCTCTGGTGGAGATTACTCACTAAAGATAGGGTCAGTAGTACCATAGAATGAGTTTAAGTGTATTAATAGATATGAGTGCGTATTTGTAAGTGAATATAAAATTGTTTTATACTGTGTTGATTGATTTGTTGAGTGGCTTATGGATTTCGATCAACACGAGTAATTAACGTTATTGATAAGGGTCTCTAAACATAATGTTAACCTATTATCATTTATTTGTGGAAATGGAACAAAGTTGATATTATAACCAAGGTTAAGAAATTAATTCATATAACAAAATGGAATTTGGAAAAAGTAAGTTTATAAGTATGATTTATAAATTGAGATGAAATGAAATTCTATAGTATATTTAAATATAGATTTAAAAGGGTTTAAAGTTGGAAATTTCGTAATTTAATTCCCTTTGTTTTGAAATGTTTATCAAGCCTCGAAAAAATAAATATGATATTATTTGGAAATATTTTTGAATTGGAAATGAAATCTACTGAGATTTGGAATATAAATAATTAAAATGGTTTTAAAGGGAAATAAAAGCACTAAACTCACTTCGATCACTAGAAAATAATTCCGATGATGATCGCGACATCATCGGTGTTCATTTTGAGTTCCCAATGGAGGAATTGCTACCTTAATGATTTGCAATTGGAGTTTTGTTTTGGAAAAACTGGTTTTGGTTTTGAAATTCAAAAGGATGATTTAACATACCAAGGATTTTGGGTATATATGATTTCAAAAATGATTTTGAAATACTTAAGTAATTGTTTAAAACTCTGGAGTTTAATCTAAAATGTTTTATGGAAAATAAATAAGTTGGAAAACTTATAAAATTTGGAACTTGATTTGGAATGGGAATTAACTCGAATTAAGTTCAATAAAGAGAATTTTGGAAATTTAGCCTAAGTAGGCTAAATCAAAATAATTATTGGAAATAGAATTTATTAATATTTAAAATAAACGTGTGGATGAACTAATTAATTTAATTAGTATGTAAATGAAATCACAATTGAATATTGGAATGGGATTAAACCTAACTTGAGTTAGTATATGGTGAATTTTGAAAATTTAGCCTAAGTAGGACTAAACAAAATAAAGTTTGGAAATAAAATTTATTGAGATTTGAAATAAATCAGTGGATGAAACTAATTACAATAATTAGTGAACTAAATATGGTTTGAGACATGGTGGAAAAAAATTCAATATTTAAAATTTGGAAGATAAAATGAGTCCAAATGGAATTGAAATTTGAATATAAATGGATGTAAACCGAAGTGATGAAGTGGGAATAAACATAAAAACTTTGTGTAAAATGTTTATAATAGGCTAAAGAAATTTATGATGAAATTCTTAAGTAAAAATTGGTATTCGGAAATATCAAAGTAAGTATTTGAATGATGATTAAATAAAAGGTGTGTAAAAGGATAATTGTGAATAATTGATAGTAAATGAAATAAGTGAGAATAAAAGAATTTGATATAGCTAATAATCAATTAGAAATAAATACGTAAGTTGTACGTATATTATTTTATTCGCATATGATTTGATCCGGATTCGAGCATAGAATTTTGAGATAGTATATCAAACCGAATTAGGATTTTTCGCTCGATTTTCGACGGCGAACCCCGGATATGGATTTTTGATTGATTCTGTAATTCTCTATCATAGTATGTGGTTATGCAAGGAGGATAACGATTTCTGATCAAGGAACCAGATCTGAGTCCGCACTAGAGAAGTGTGTGAACGATACCAGTTCGGAAGTGAAATTGTGTGGTCGAGTAAGCGATCAGATTTGATTTTGTGTACGGATGATATATGTACTGTAACATCCCGCCTTTTCGTACGCTTTAAATTGACGATAAACCACACACGTCAGACTTAAAAATATACGGAAGGGCGGATTGTTATGGGGTAAATAAGAAAAAGCAGAGAATGAAAAAGAACAAAATAGAATCTTGCAGCGGAACGATAAAATATAATAATCAAATAAACAGTTTATAAAGTTGTTTTACAAAATATTAGATTATACTAATACAGCATATATCAGAGTTACACATACCAATAACAATGCAGCAGAACAGTATGAATGTAGTGGAATACTATAATAAACAATAATAATATCTTCGTCTTCGTCCTCCAGAATAAGGTCTTCCAAATCCTAGAATGCTCGGACTGACCCGAGCGAATTCAAAAGACAAAACACTCGAGTCAGAACTAAAATATCTTATGTGAGTTAAATCAACAGAAATAAATATGAGTGCAGTAACTTAAGAGATGCTCGGGATTCACATCTCCTAAGGATCCGTTAAACTATTTACTATGTAGTAATATTTCGCTATTGTAATAGTGTCTATTAGTAAAATAAACTTACTTTTAAATAGCGTTAAGGCCTTCCAACTTAACACGTAATAATGCCAATAGTCTATACAATACCGTAATCCTCCTGATCGGGAGGCTACCAGAGGATACTCCATAGGTACGACACAAATAAAAACTCGTACAAGGCACGATAGGGTAGGTGACACGACACAACTAGGCGATGCCAGGGTAGATATACCAATTACGCATCCGGGCTGGTGGTAACATGTAGCAGCTACTACCGCCCACCTCGAACAACACCCCCAAAATCAAAAATCAAAAGTGGCCACCGAATCAAATCCAAATGTCAGAGTATAATATCGAAGGAGTGCGTCCGATTAGAGGAATGACCTCATTGGCCCGTGAATTGCTCATGTTTTAGCCACCTTATGCCAACTCACGGGAGTCGGGTCCACGTATTTACCTCAAAGGAAATGCCACCACAATCCTACTTCATTCTGGAATCTTCACCGCGTACACGGTTGTTAAAGTGGTTTTCGAAGTTGGCAGAGAGTATGACAACTTCCGATCCCAGTCTCTTCAACAACCAAAGGTTATTATAACACCGTGGTCATTTTAAAATAATTATACTTCAAAACCAGAATAAAATATTCATTTCAAAACCATATAAATACGATATCATTTTTATTTTAAGACCCAAATCAATATGATATCATTTTATTTCAAATATATCCTTTTTCAAGAAATCATAGCACTTCCAAATCTATATACCTTGAAATCTATAGCTTTGAAACACAACTTAATATACTTCAATGGTTTTCATATTAAATTACTTTATATAATAAAATAGCTTCTTTAATCTTTCAAATAAATCCTAAATACTTATTTGAACCACTTAATAAACTATTTCAATTCATATATTTCAAAGCTTTAAATATTCCACCATTTCCAACAATTTCTTTGATAATTCCATATATATCAAATTCAATTACTATTATTTAGATTTGAAATGTTTACTTAATAAATCCAAAAAAAATTAAGTAAGACTTTTAACTTCAACAAACTCGATATTCTTTAAATTTTATTTAACTTGATACATTCATTTATCTCAACTTTATATTCATTTAAAGCACTTTAAACCAAATCAAGTTATAAGAATCATACCCTTCAAAATCTCAACTTATTTTAAATTCCAAATCAAATTTATTCAAGTACAATTCTTTAAATAATTCAATTTAAACCAATTTCATATTTATCTTCCAACTTATATTTCATTTAAGTCATTTAAACTCTATATATATAATACTTTAAATATGTACTTACCCATATAATATAAACCATCAACTTCCATTATCAAACTCATTTTTTATTAAACAATTTTATACATAGCTTAAATTCAAGAATTTAACTATATATATAATAATATTTATATAACATCAAAATTTGTATTTAATAGACTGTATATTCCTTTCCAAAACCATAGAAATCATTTAAAAATATTTTTATATATATAGACCACGGTGTCTGTATACAATTTTATATCCTATGATCAAGTGATACGGATATTTATCATTTCAATCCGTAATTTAAAAAAAATTACGGTTATATATCATTTCAAACTGCAATCCCGAATGAAATGAGAATGCATAATAACTTGCAGTTTATAACAATATAGAATACGACATCCATTCACTCAATATCAATCATCAACCGTTTATTGCAAACATCATCCAAATTCAAATAATAACATCAATAAATAACAATCAATTACTGACAGTTTATTATTCAATAATAAATTAATTTAACCGGCAGTTTATATGCAATAATAAGTAAATAAAATTTGTATGCAATGAATAATTAAATAACAATTTGATTAAATAAATGCAATTTAACTGATAGGATGATCAAAATACGCCAAACAATCATAGATAAATTTTAAATCACATCAAAAATTAATTTAACAAACATAAGAAATCTTAGAAGTTGTGAGTGGGTTAAAACATTCACCTTTTGAATTTAAATTGAATTTAAACCCAAAAATTTGACAGTCTCCAAATCCATCCAAACCAGCGCCAAAATGTCCAGAATTTTATTACGATCCTAACAAAAAAAATCGCGCGTGAAACGGAGTTTGTACGCGAGAGTTATTGATGTCAGAACGAGTTGAAAAATTAGTTTAGAATAAAGGAAATAAAAAAACAAACCATAACGTAGGCCACGTCATCATCTCTTCCAACCCTAATACGCACGCTAATCCCCTCCGGCCGATATTTCAACTTATTTAGGTGTTTAATTTCATTTATTTTCAATTAAATAAATCCTATTTATAATTGCCTACAATACATTGCTTTAAACATGATTTCAATCCTTTCATTCTCTATTAAACCTTTCTATGATCATAGTTAATATATTTTTTACATTCATTGCATAAATGCTCTCATTCCATCCTTTATTTATTGACTATCATGTTTCCCTTTACTATATTTTGGTCAATTTCACACGTTATTTGAAATTAAAGTCTCAATTAAACTTATCTATATTTGATTTCATTCCTACATTACATCACTTATTGTTTTACAAATAAACTACATTGCAATTCATCATATTTCCTTCATATCTGGTGACTACTACCTTAAATTCTCATTGATATACATTAAGGTTCATTAAATTCTAATTGAATCCCATTTTAATTATTACAATAATTACTATCCTTACTTCCAATTTCAATAATTCAGAAATTTCCAATTTTATTTTCAATAATCCCATTTAATAGACTTTCCATTCTATTATTCAATCAAATTACCTTTGTCTTCTTATATTCAATTTATTACCAAATATTTCTATTTACACTCCATTTACCTTATTCCAAAAAATTGGAATTCCATTCAATTACTATAAATAATCATTTTCTCATTCACACTTTATTATCAACCCACAATTATTGCAATTCATTATCTTATATTGATTTTATCCAATTACCGTTAAATTTACATTGAATTCAATTCAATGTATATTTATTCATTAGTTAATTCGATATTTACGTTTGTTTCCTTCCATTTGATTTATAACCTAGTATACATTTACATTAATCCCATTTCATTCCATCCATAAATGGGTATTGCATTGAAATTTGATTTATTAACTTATATCAACATTATTACCATTTATTGCAATTGGATTACCAATTTTATTCAATACTCTAAAAAAATAACATATTTTAATTCAATACTTACATTTGTATACCTATGTTTCATTTATTCAAATTATATTATTCCACCCATTAATACAATAACTGCATTTGTTCTTATTATATTCCATTATAGCTAAGTCATAATATTTGAATTTTTATTAAATTGGAACATTCACTCAAGTTCATTTATTATTAACTTGCTTTAACACGTTTCCTTAATTTAGAATCAAATACTGTTAACAATGTTTTATTACATTACTCAATTTAATACTTCCCTTTTATTTCTGATATACAATTTACATCCGGGTATAATCCTTTCACTACTTTCATTCATTAGAATTCTATTCCAATTACTAATAAATAGGTTTTAATTACCATTAAATTATTTTATTTTAGCGTTCATTTTAATATTAATTTATAGATTTTTTATTTCTACTAAATTTATTTACAAAAATCTCATTAATTTAACCAATTTAAATTGTCGAAAATTACGGGTCGTTACACTCTCCCCCACTCAAAACTTTTCGTCCCCGAAAAGGAAAAGAAGGGAAAAGAAGAATTATAATATATATTATTCAAAACATTATATTCGTAACAATAAGTTTACAGAATAGGATAATTTAAATAAATATATAGATTTATAACCAATTACTCCTTTTATACTTAAATTAATAAAGTTTGGAAACGTTTTTCAAAAAATTTCTAAGTCCAAATTTTTTGGTAGAGTCTCCTTTGTACGGGGAGGCTCGGGAGAAAATATAATATCAAATATAACAATATACAACATATATTTTTCAAAATAATATATATCCTAACACGGGAAAAATAATATAATAACGCTATAAACCGAAATCCGAAAACGTACCTATTTGTCGGGCAATTAACGCTTTATTATGAAACCAAAAGCAGTAGCAATTACTTCCATAACCTGTATTTCACTTATATAATATGGTAAGAGTTAGCAATTATATAGAATGAAATATTTAAGTTGTTCAACCACAAACAAATAATCAATTCAACAACCAATTGCAGCAAACAACATACAACCTTCATACAGAATCAACACAATTCAATAATTCATTCAAACGAACAAACAGTTGTTTGGGTCACAAACTTCAAATTGTACAGAATGAAAAATAAACTACTAAGTGCACCATTTACTCAACAGTCTTTGATGAAGCTAAATAGATTTATTCATTCATCCAGACACTTTTAAAGTATCCTTACCCAACAACCATAAACCAAAACAAACAACAACTATTTCAAACAACAGATTTAGTTTATTTCTATTAATTTCATTCATACATTTGTTGTTTGATTTCTTTTTTTTTCATATAATGATTTCTTTTAATTCACATTTATCTCTTGCAAATTTTCATTTTCATTTATTTATTTATTTGTATTACATTCATTTACTTAGCATCTCAATACATTAACTTCAGTCTACCATCATATATTTAATGCATCATCTTTTCTACTTATTTTATTTATAAATAACTTCAACCGTTTACTTTTTATCATTAATTTATAATACTTACATTTCTATTAAACTAGTAGCATTTCAATTATACCTAAATTTATAACACTACAACATCAAATTCTTCTTTATTAAGGTGATTCATTTAACCCCTTCATTATATAAATTTTCTCGTACAATTTTCCATTACATTTTCTCATTAAACATTTCAACTTTTAATATTTGGTAAGTTATAAATATGTTTTTTAAGAATGTAATTGAAAGTTATACAAGTTTTACTCATTTCTTTTAATTTAATCTAATGTTCAAAAATTACATCTTTTGTTTTATAAGTTTTTCAACTTCCTTGTTATTTCATTTATAACCTATCCTTTAATTTCTTTTCATTTATAACTTAGCATTAAATTTCTTATTTTAATTGAAGATTCTAGTTTTAAATTAGTTACATTCAATTTCACTACAATAACTGAAACTATTAATCAATGAAAATTTAAGAATTAAATGTCGGGTTTTATTCAAATCATTTTAAAATAACAGATAAATATACACTTAATTTTTTTTATATATAACAAATTATATTTAAAACAATTTAAAATTTATATTTGTTTATCAAAATAACTCTGCAGTAAAACTAGTACAGTGGCCTTCGCACTTCGAAACTCGAACATGAACGTCGATGATGCGTGCACACATCATCGAAATATTTTCCAACGACAGAGAGGGAGTACAAAATTTATTTCTTTCCAGAGACTCTTTAAAACAATTCTTTCAAATTAAATTAAAATATTTATATCAGAAAATACTTCTAATAATATTATTATTATATTTCAAAATCATTCAAAAGAAATTTTTAAAACCCGGAACTTAAGTTCTAAATTTCCAATTTTATTTATTTATTTTAAATCTTATTTCAACTATTATTTATAAATTTCATTACCTAACAACCAATATATTACAACCAAATATAATCTTTATAAAATTTATTACTTTATATATAGAAAATATAATAGGTAAAATTATTTCATTCACCTATATTAAAAACCAAATATTATGTCGGTCTGTCCTATTGAGTGTTTAAAAACCCCTATTGATGTCATAGCGTCCCATGCACCAACCAGAATTTATAAATACAAAACGGAACAGATTAACACAATATTAAAACCTTTTTATAACACTAATAAGTACGCTCTCTCATATATACACTCAGCGACTCCCATAGGGTATTACTACCCTATTAATAAAGAGTCAGGCCCCACAAAGCTAAGGTTTATTGCTAAACCAAAGCTCTGATACCAGATGTAACATTCCGCCTTTTCGTACGCTTTAAATTGACGATAAACCACACACGTCAGACTTAAAACATACGGAAGGGAGGATTGTTATGGGGTAAATAAGAAAAAGCAGAGAAAGAAAAAGAACTAGAATCTTGCAGCGGAACGATAAAATATAATAATCAAATATACAGTTTATAAAGCCGTTTTACAAAATATTCGATTATACTTATACAACATATATTAGAGTTACACATACCAATAACAATGCAGCGGAACGGTATGAACGTAGTGGAATACTATAATAAATAATAATAATATCTTCATCTTCGTCCTCCAGAATACGGTCTTTCAAATCTTGAAATGCTCGGACTGACTCGAGCGAATTGAAAAGACAAAACACTCGAGTCAGAACTAAAATATCTTATGTGAGTAAAATCAACAGAAATAAATATGAGTGTAGTAACTTAAGAAATGCTCGGGATTCACATCTCCTAAGGATCCGTTAAACTATTTACTATGTAGTAATATTTCGCTATTATAATAGTGTCTATTAGTAAAATAAACTTACTTTTAAATAGCGTTAAGGCTTTACATTTTCCACCTTAACACGTAATAATGCCAATAGTCTATACAGTACCGTAATACCTCCTGATCGGGAGGCTACCAGAGGATACTCCATAGGTACGACACAAATAGAAACTCGTACAAGGCGCGATAGAGTAGGTGACATGGCACAACTAGGCAATGCCAGGGTAGATATACCAATTACGCATCCGGGCTGGTGGTAACGTGTAGCAGCTACTACTGCCCACCTCGAATAACACCCCCAAAATAAAAAATCAAAAGTGGCCACCGAATCAAATCCAAATGTTAGAGTACAATATCGAAGGAGCGCGTCCGATCTGAGGAGGAATGATTTCATTGGCCCGAGAATCCCTCATGTTTTAGCCACCTTATGCCAATTCACGGGAGTCGGGTCCACGTATTTACCTCAAAGGAAACGCCGCCACCATCCTACTTCATTCTGGAATCTCCGCTGCGTACACGGTCGTTAAAGTGGTTTTCGGAGTTGGCAGAGAGTATGACAACTTCCGATCCCGGTCTTTCAACAACCAAACGTTATTATAACACCGCGGTCATTTTAAAATAATTATACTTCAAACCAGAATAAAATATTCATTTCAAAACCATATAAATACGATATCATTTTTATTTTAAGACCCAAATCAATATGATATAATTTTATTTCAAATATATCATTTTTCAAGAAATCATAGCACTTCCAAATCTATTACCTTGAAATCTATAGATTTGAAACACAACTTAATATACTTCAATGGTTTACATATTAAATTACTTTATATAATAAAATAGCTTCTTTAATCTTTCAAATAAATCCCAAATACCGATTTGAACCTCTAAATAAACTATTTCAATTCATATATTTCAAAGCTTTAAATATTTCACCATTTCCAACAATTTCTTTGATAATTCCATATATATCAAATTCAATTACTATTATTTAGACTTGAAATGTTTACTTAATAAATCCAAAAAAATTAAGTAAAACTTTTAACTTCAACAACTCGATATTCTTTAAATTTTATTTAACTTGATATATTCATTTATCTCAACTTTATATTCATTTAAAACACTTTAAACCAAATCAAGTTATAAGAATCATACCCTTCAAAATCTCAACTTATTTTAAATTCCAAATCAAACTTATTCAAGTACAATTCTTTAACTAATTCAATTTAAACCAATTTCATATTTATCTTCCAACTTAAATTTCATTTAAGTCATTTAAACTCTATATATATAATACTTTAAATAGGTACTTACCCATATAATATAAACCATCTACCTCCATTATTAAACTCATTTTTTATTAAACAATTTTATACATAGCTTAAATTCAAGAACTTAACTATATATATATATAATAATATTTATATAACATCAAAATTTATATTTAATAAAACATATATTCCTTTCCAAAACCATAGAAATCATTTAAAAATATTTTTATATATATAGACCACGGTGTCTGTATACAATTTTCTATTTTATGGTCAAGTGATACAGATATTTATCATTTTAATCCGTAATTTAAAAATAAAATTAAGGTTATATATCATTTCAAACCGCAATCCTGAATGAAATGAGAATGCATAATAACTTGTAGTTTATAACAATGTAGAATATGGCATCCATTCACCCAATATTAATCATCAACCGTTCATTGCAAACATCATCCAAATTCAAATAATAACATCAATAAATAACAATCAATTACTAACAGTTTATTATTCAATAATAAATAATTTAACTGGCAGTTTATATGCAATAATAAGTAAATAAAATTTATATGCAATGAATAATTAAATAACAATTTGATTAAATAAATGCAATTTAACTGATAGGATGATCAAAATACGCCAACAATCATAGATAAATTTTAAACCACATCAAAAATTAATTTAACAAACATAAGAAATCTTAGAAGTTATGAGTGGTTAAAACACTCACCTTTTGAATTTAAATTCAATTTAAACCCAAAAATTTGACAGTCTCCAAATCCATCCAAACCAGCGCCAAAATGTCCGGAATTTTATTACGATCCTAATAAAAAAATCACGCGTGAAATGGAGTTTGTACGTGAGAGTTATTGATGTTAGAACGAGTTGAAAAATCAATTTAGAATAAAGGAAACAAAAAAACAAACCATAACATAGGCCAAGTCATCATCTCTTGCAACCCTAATGCGCACGCTAATCCCCTACAGGTCGCGATTTCAAGCAACAGCAGCCTCCACGAGACCACTCGTCGTGCCTACCAACGACCACGTACGTTAAATCGTGACCACCTCCAGCCTCGGCTCACCGGTCCGCCTCCAACCCTTAGGTCGCGATCGCCCCAAAACCACCTCCGGCCGCCACCTTATCGAACCCTAAATCGCCAAATTCTGGCGCCTCAAGCCACTGCACGACCTACAACCACCAGCGCTAGACTCTTTGCGACGAGCCTTACCAAACCCATGTTTCAATTTTAGAAATTGCTGCTAAAATCAAAAGTGCCCAAATCGAAGGCTAGGGTTCGCGATTCGTGTCCTTTGACCACGATTTCCCGATGAATCATGCCTTATTTCAGAAAACAAGGGGCAGACGCTGATTTGTATTGTTGAGATATTTGAAATATAATTTTTCCAAATTTTTCCGAGGAGTTTGAAATTTTAGCTTTGGATTGAATTTGCCATTGGATCTGGAAATATAGAATTTTGTCTGTCATTGAGGAAGAGGAGAAATAGAATGAATTTACGTACATACAAATGAGAATTAGGGAGGCTAGGGTTTATAGCAGGATATTTATAGAGAAAGTTGAAATAGAATAAATGGATAGGGTTGAATACGCGCTAACGACAAAGTGGCCCAAAAAGCCCATTCTGATCCCGAAACGAAATTGGATAAACCCATATATTAAAATAGGTATTTTAAAATATTTTAAATGCGGTGGAACAAGTTTCATGTCCAAATCCCATCGTATGAAGAAGTTATGCTAAAAACAATATTTTCAAATTGATTTCAATTTATCGATTTCAAGGCGTTTCGAGTCCGTACGATCAACCGACCAGCCCGATCGATACGAAACTTGAAATCCTACAATAATTCACCGTTATGGATCCGAAGAAACTAGTTTCGTTGAAATCCGAGTCAGTGGCCAAAATGACTATTTTTACAGTTAATTAAATAAATTAAAAATTAATTAATTGAATCAACCTTCAATTTCAATTCTATAATCGACATTTCTTGTCATTTTAAATTTCTTAAAAATTTGTACTAATTTAACAAATTTAACTATCGATTTAAAATTTATTAATTCCTCAGTTTCCTTAAATTCAACAATTATAAATTAAATTTCCAAAAATTCTATTAAATTAAATAAATCAATGATTATTCCATCCATAAATTTTAAATAGAAGGATTTAATATTGGATTCAAAATCTATTGTTTTAATATTCTTATATTTCATTTAAATCTCTATTAACGTAATATTTAGGTATTTTCAACTAAATAAATCCAGTTATTTATAATTACCTACAATACATTGCTTTAAACCTGATTTCAATCCTTCCATTCTCTGTTAAACCTTTCTATGATCATACTTAATATATTTTTTACATTCATTACATAAATGATCTCATTCCATTCTTTATTTATTGACTATCATATTTCCCTTTACTATATTTTGGCCAATTTCACATGTTATTTGAAACTAAAGTCTCAATTAAACTTATTTATATTTGATTTCATTCCTACATTACATAACTTATTGTTATACAAATAAACTACATTGCAATTCATCCTATTTCCTTCATATCTGGTGACCATTGCCTTAAATTCTCATTAATATACATTAAGGTTCATTAAATTCTAATTGACTCTCATTTTAATTACTACAATAATTACTATCCTTACTTCCCATTTCAATAATTCAGAAATTTCCAATTTTATTCTCAATAATCCATTTAATAGACTTTCCATTCTATCATTCAATCAAATTGCCTTTGTCTTCTTAAATTCAATTTATTACCAAATATTTCTATTTACACTCCATTTACCTTATTCCAACAAGTTGGAATTCCATTCAATTACTATAAACAATCATTTTCCCATTCACAATTATCAACCCACAATTATTGCAATTCATTATCTTATATTGATTTTATCCAATTACCATTAAATTTACATTCAATTACTATTCAATGTACATTTATTTATTAATTAATTTGATATTTACGTTTGTTTCCTTCCATTTGATTTGTAACCTAGTATACATTTACATTAATCCCATTTCATTCCATCCATAAATGGGTATTGCACTGAAATTTAATTTATTAGCTTATATCAACATTATTACCATTTATTGCAATTGGATTACCAATTTTATTCAATACCCTAAAAAAATAACATATATTAATTCAATACTTACATTTGTTTACCTAAGTTTCATTTATACAAATTATATTATTCCACCCATTAATACATAACTGCATTTGTTCTTATTATATTCCATTTATAGCTACATCATAATATTTGAATTTTTAATAAATTGGAACGTTCACTCAAGTTCATTTATTATTAACTTGCGTTAACACGTTTCCTTAATTTAGAATCAAATACTGTTAACAATGTTTTATTACATTAATCAATTTAATACTTTCCGTTTATTTCTCATATACAATTTACATCCATGTATAATCCTTTCACTACTTTCATTCATTAGAATTCTATTCCAATTACTAATAAATAGGTTTTAATTACCATTAAATTATTTTATTTTAGCGTTCATTTCAATTTAGTTTATAAAGTTTTTATTTCTACTAAATTAATTTACAAAAATCTCATTAATTTAACCAATTTAAATTGTCGAAAATTACGGGTCGTTGCATATACATCGTATGGGCTTAAGTGAAGCAAATATCGAAAATTTTAAAATGGAATAAATAGAATAATTTGAATTTTATGATTTGATATTATTGGTATATAGGGTGTAGGTAAGTAAAAGCAAAAGCTAAATTGATCTCTTCGATTTCAGAAGTAAAATTTAATTGCTCGACAAAAGGGTATGTATTTAAATTGCTGTATGAAATCAATGATTTTCTGATCGAGCCACTTGGTATTTGTTTTCTTTTCATCATTTGGGCCGGTAGAGGCGATTTGTAGATGTTTCAATCTAGCCGCGCAAAGGAGACGCTGGTGAATTTTTTTTGAAAATTTATGGAGTTGGAAAAATTTTGAAGAAAATTTTGATAATTTAAAATTTGATTTTAAATTATAATTTGAATAATTGAGGGAATAATATTATTGGAATCTATAAATGAATTTGGAAATTATAAAGAGTGATAATGTGGTTTCAAAAAAAAATATTTCCGAAAAGATGTTGAAAACGTTTGGTTTTGGGAAATAGTTAATGGATTTTGGACCATTCTTCTTACCTGGCAATTTTGGAGAAGAAATTCTTTTAAGAGGGGAGAAATATAACGATCTAGAATTTTGGGTATTTTAAATTTGAATATTATTTGGTTTTAAATATTAAAAAGTTAATTTTTAACTTGAATTTCAAATATAAAGATTTATTGGATAACTTAGTTATTGAATTTAATAATTTAAAATTGGGTAAAATATTGAATCTGGAGTTTTAAGCTTGTTACAAAAAATTTAAAGACTTATAAAATTTATATTAACAATAATGAAGATAAAAAAAACTTTCTAAACTGAATTTAAAAGTGATTTGTTCGGTTTTAAAAATATATCGTTTAAATTGACATTTAAAAATAGTCTTTCGGGGTACAATCTCGGAATTCGACGAAATTAGTTCCATTGGATCCGTAATAGTGTACTATTATCAAATTTCAAATTTCGGAACATTTAAAGCTACCGTTTAAGCGTATGGGATAGAAATGCTTTGAAATTAATATCGTAAATTCAATATAATAATTGGGTCTAAAAAGTTATCTTCTCCATACGATCGAACTAGGACTCGAAATCTTTTCTATTGCGTTTGGATTTAGGTATAATATTATGAACGCCTAATGACGCACCTCGATAGAAGTTCGAGATATTGAGTTGTGTAATCGAGACGTTTGAAATTTAAATAATATATGTAATTATATTGATTGACTTATATATTCACATCAACTCTTTTCCCCCTTTCCAAATCACCGTACCTTAGCCTATTCAAACACGCAAAATCAAATATTCCTTCTCCATTATATTTCATGCAACTGCATAGTTCGGTAAAGAAAAAAAAGGGCAGAACTTCAAAAAAATATTTCTCCTCGAATAGGGCATTTCACTAGAAGGACAAATTTTGTAGTCCAATTAGTTTCTAGGACACACATCCACATAAATTAATTTTAAGGCCAAAGTCGGAAGAATAATTACTTTGAAGGATAAAGTCGGCAGTCCAATTACTTTCAAGGACATTATTTCATAGGTTTTTAAGCCTTAGAAACTAATTATTTTTCATTATGTCCTTAAAAGTAATTATTTGAATTGTGTGTCCTAGAAACTAATTACACTTGCTAAAGAGGCCCTTGTGGTTAATTTCCACCCTCGAATACTTAATGCAAAATCACCAAACAAGTTTGTAAATTTGTGTTTTTCAATTCTCTTCAATCTGGTGTAGATATTGTTAGGTGTGGTTGCAAGTTTTCATGCTCGACAGTTGATTTTAGACTAGGGTTAACTACTTCTCGGAGTATGAGCAACAATAGGCCTTGAGGATGGACGAAATAGGTTCATGGTGGTGGGGCGCATCTCTGGTCAAATTTCGATGCAGTGCGGTTCTCGGTTGGTGGTTGCAAGAAGTGAAGCCATGCATGAGATATCCTAGGCCATTTTGGCCTGTGGGGGTGCGGGAGTGTAATGTTTGGGTGCATCAGGTAGAGATCACGGAGAGGGAGAGTTCGGTAGTGGTCGCATGAGATTTCATGGAGGAACAGTGGAGGGTGGGACGACCAAAGTTCTACAATGGGAGTTTGAAGATGCTGGAAGCGAGAAACGAAAATTTTATTGGGGAAGAGGATACTGTTCACTGCGGATGGGTTTTTAATTTGATATGGGGCTCGACCCGCTAGGTTATATGGAGAGGGATTTATTTTATTAGAAGGAGCAAGGGTTGGGGACGTTTTGAACAATTTGAGAGGAAGAGAAGACATTGGAGAGATGGATCACTCTGGGGTCGTATACAATAAGAATTCTACCATAAGGCGCATCGTCAAGGTTGTGTATAACTCTCCACGCGGGATTAATATACTTTGCCGCTTTGGTAGAGAGATCTAGATTCAACTTTGATTCAAGAATAGCAGAACACTAAGATTGTGCTGAACGATCAGATTTTTGCATTGGGAGAGTTTAGTTTCGTGGTGAGCCCCTCTTACATTCCAAGCTCCGATGGATTGTATCATTGGATAGACATAGTTTCACATGGGGTACCTAATTTCTTGCTTCTAAGAACCATGTTCGAGGCATGAGAGAGAAGGGGTGAGCTGGAAGGAGTTTTGGCTAGCTTGGATTTGTGAAGAAGATTGGGATTGGGGCTCGGCCCGCTAGGTTATATGGAGAGGGATTTATTTTATTTTATTTTATTTGTTTAACTATATTTTTAATTATAATTTGGAAATGAAATAATTTGCTCATTTTAAACCAAATTAACCCGCAAATTTTTGCATTACGATCATATTGACATGGACTACGCAATAAAAATGAAATGGTTGAGGTTCGAGCTAACATGAATTTCCATCAAAATTAAACGTCTGTTAAATTTTAATTCGAATGCTTCGACGACGACTGTAATCAAGGTGAGTTAATCTCATTCAATTTTGGATTACCGTAATTAATTTTAAATAGTTAAAATTAATTATTGATTGATTGATAGAATTGGTAAATTATTATCAATTGAATGTGATATTATATATACTAGTATACATATTAGAGTGATTGATATTCCCGCACGCACACACACACACACACACACACACACATATAGCGGATGAGACCCTATGCACCCCGCATAATAACGGATGACCTTATGTACCGCAATATCTTTCTCGAAGTGGGATTGGTGTTTTTGTATTGTATTAACATTTGTGGATGCAGGGAAACAGGTTGGAGGGATCCAGTTGGATTCCTCAAAAATGTTGAATTAAATTTCATATATATATATATATATATATATATATTGATATGTGATCGGTTAAATAATCTGTGGTAGATTATAGTGCAAATTAAATTTATTAGATACTATGGTTGTTCTGGCCTGGATTTTGGTATTTTTAAATATCAATAATAAACGTTCAAAATTTGGAAAGGAATTTAGGAAATTGGAAGTAAAGGTATTTATAGGGAAATTTTGGATTTATTAAAAGAACTGATTTTTTGGGTAAAATAAATAGTTTGATTTCAAAATTGGACTTGATAATTTTAGAATATGGGAAATAGGGATTTTAGAAATAATATAAATAAAAGATTTTAAATAATAAAATTTAAACGATATTTGTTAAGTATAAAAACGATTTATTTTGAAATCGTGATTTAAAATAGTTGGAAAATAAAAATGAAATTTGAAATAAAATGTGAAATTGTTATTCCAGATTTAAATAAGATTTTAAATTATAAAAGGAAGTGAAATCTGAATTTAGTTGGGTTTTGGGATATAGTTGGGTTATTTAAGAAATTAATTAAAAATTGGAATTTAATTTAGAAATAGATTTAAAATCGGTTAAGTATTGTGAAACCGTTATAAACGGGAAATGAGACTATGGAATTTATAAGCAAGGTTTATAAATAAAGTAAAGTGACTATTAGTGGATAAATTGAAGTTATAAACTCACGGTGAGGATTTATAAGGAGATGGGTAAATCGACTTAAAAAATAAACGGTAGATTTTTTTTAAATATGAAATGGGAATTCACGAAATTAGGATGTAAATCAAATTAGAAATAAATTGAGAAGGATTTGTTAATATTAGACTGGCCATATGGGGTTTGAAAAATATAGTTTTTCTGAGAAGTTAAGTATATTTAAAAAAAAGGATTTTTAAATATTAACTAGAAAATATAAAAGTGTTTAATCATTTTTCAGAAAATTAATTATTTAGTTGTTTAAAGTATATTTAACTATTAATTAAGTAGTTTTATAAATGGTTGATATTAAGTTAATTATTATTTAAGAATAAATCAGTATTATTATTTTAAAGGGATAAATTATTCAATATTAAATATTATATAATAACTTTTATTTTAAAGAGTATTTTCCTAAATTTAACTTGGAAATTATTATAGAAATTTCATAAGTATTATTTTGAAAATTTTTAAATAAAGTTTTCGGGAAGTAATGGTATACTCGCATGGTAAAATCGGAGGAAAATTAAGTTTTGGATTTCTTTGGGATAGAGACGTAACCATTGAGCTGTGAACCCATGGTTGATATCGAAGTAGTACTTTCCACATTATTTTTAAAAGGTTTTCAAATATTTTTGAAAGATAGTTTGTGAGTTTACTAAATTCGATAAGACAAGTACATATATTTTGGATAAAGAGATTTAATTTACTAAAGTTAAATTAAAAAGAGATTTGGTGTTTTTCAGTGGAAAATGGAATATTTGGTTGAATGATTGTTTATTTGATAGTTAAATAACCGAATATCAAATTTGGACCAAAAATATAACTTTGGGAATATCCAAGAGAAATACGGGAATTATATGGTACAGTTACCATCTGAGGTGCTATATTGTACGCATAATCTCGTTTCGTTCTTCTAGGACGATGATAAGGAAATCCATCTATTAATGGTTAGGAAGTGATCTCCGATCTTATTTCGTCAGTTTATTTCCTAAGGAACCGGGGTTGAGTTTACTGGAAATATCGAACGTTATTTCAAAGAGACCGGAAATGGATAAGCTATCCGAAAACCACTTCGATCCAACGAGTATGTTTTCGATGTGAAAACAATAGCATGGAGTTGAAGATGGACCAGTGAAGTGCAAGGGCTAATCGCTACTAATTCCTAAGGATTTTTTCTTCCAAAATGGATATAGTAGGAGTAGTGCATTTGGTTCCGTTCGGACCCAGAACGACTTGTATGGATGAATGCTATAAGTACATTGTTATTGGAGGACAATGAGCATTATAAGTGAAAATTCCTTAAAAAGGTAATCATAGTCTCTAGCTTCATCAACCAGGAATGATTGAAAAGCAGGGGAGATGTAGCAAGGCTAAGTGGATCGCACCCAATTAGGGTATGTTTATCACTTTTTAGATACCCTCGGATATTATTACTACGATACATGGAAGGAGCTCGGAAAGGGTGGGAACACCTAAGGTGATAGCATATTCGGTCTATCTAGGTTAGGGGTAGACCGGTCTTGTGTTGCAAGGGATCCCGACGTGGTCCTCGGTACGTTGTTCTAGATGTGTACTGTGATAGGTGATACCTCAGTACCTAGTCATTCATATGGAATCCATTCTCCAACACATGCCTTTACGGTTTTGATTGTAGAGCCTAGTATGCTGGAATTTAATTAATGTAACAATTTTAGATTTTTGAATAAGTATTTGTACTTCACACTATTGTAATATCAGAGGATTTGATATGAAATGTTTTGGTTATCGTAAGGTAAAAACCCATCGTGTTTATGTGTGTCGTGGTCCTACGACATACCTTTAATTGTCAAAGGATTTTGAAACTTTAATAATTCGAATTGAGTGTGTTTTCTCATGTTGGTTTTCCAGACTGACTCGGTTGTTATTTTATTATAATGCTCGGTTTAGACCAAGTATTACAGATTCAGGATAGGATGCTATGGAGCTTAGGAGACGAGCTGGATGACGAAGACGTATCACACGTACTTGGTTTTTATTCTGCTGTGTATTGTAGGCTATACATTCAGGATTTATGAGGACATATTATTATAACTATCCAGTATTGATTTATTGATTTGTATTGTACTCTGATGATATAATGTATAAATAACAGTTATAGTTCTTTTTGTATAAAGACCAGTTGTTATCTATTATATATTGTTTCGCTGTGATTGTGAAATTCTATGATGTTGTTTCTATCTTCTTCTTCTACCATTTTCTTCTTTTCCCTAACGATCTGGTATTTTTGTCATTCGATTGCTCGAAATGTGATACCGTGAATGTATTGATGTCGATTTTCGAGATCAAAAAATCTCGGTCGTCCCACCACCGCCATCAAAACCATTGAAGAGTCTGGCCTATCGACCACGATAGCCGCTGCATTGAACCTCGCTAAAAATCTCCTAAGGGTCTCTTCGGCCTCTGCTTCACACTCAATGGTGTATTACATTTTTGAGTCAGGAAATATGAACCCGAAACTATTTCACGAATCTATTCACTAACTTGACCCATATGCTAATGGAACCGTTATCCAGCTATCTAAACCATAGCATCGTCAAATCTGTCAGATTTAAAGGGAAACACCGTCTGACGACCTCTTCAGACACACCCGACATCTCCATGTGCAGGATGTACCTCATTAAATGAACGGTTGGATCAGTTTTTCCATTATATGTCTCCAACGTAAGAAGCTAGAAATTAGGTGAATTCCTAGCGTACTGAATGTTCGAAGTGAATGGACTCATGTTCACATCTTCCAGGCTCCGATTAGGCAGTCCAAATCACTTTGCTTGTCGTACCATCTCAGCAAGTCTATCGTTGTCGTCTAAAGGAATTCTCAAGTTTGCATTCTCAGCCCGCTCCTCATTTCCACGAAGGAATTCTGGCATGTACTCCTTCGGTCGTGCTTCTGCATTTTGATTAACATTTAAACTCTCATCGTTATTCCCTGAGCATGCATCATTTCCGCCCAAATTGACATTGGCTATGCCTCTTGAGTTCCTGTGGATTGGTACTGATCCATGCCTATGGATCGATACCGACCCACACGACTCGTCCGAAGTTTGTTCTAGTTCGTTCCACTCTACTCCCAAGTGCATTTGCTCCAGCTTTTGGTCTTTGCTTCTGATTGTGTAACGACCCGCTATTTTGGACTATTCGCATCCGCACATGTCGGACTTGAATAATTCAAAATATCGAATTGTTAATTTAAATTTGGCAAAACTGAGATATACAGTAAATAAGTAGTCACAGCATCACAGACACAGAGTAATAATATGCAGCGGAAATAAAAGAGATAGTAGTTCATGAAGCTACTATGTAAATATATAAGATACATCAGAGTTTACAACAAAAGAGTAATACGATACATCAGATATAAATCAGAATACATCACTAGAATATCGAATACTGAAAGCAGAATAGATGGCTGGATCTTCAAGCAAAGCTCCAACTCCAAAGGTGAGTCTCAAAGCTGAACCACTCAGTCTGACCCGAGCGTAAAGCAAAACACAAAACACTCGAGTCAGGATTAATATTCTTATATCAATAAATCTAACTCAAGTGAAATAGCAATCGAAATACAAGTAACTCAAAGGATGTTTGGAATAACCATCCTTTAAGGATCCGTTAAACTATCTACTAGGTAGTAATATACGCTAAGTAGATAATGTCTATCAGTAATATAAAATATCAAAATAGCGTTAAGGCGTTACCATAATCCCCCTTAACACATTTTATATTCTCAAAAGCATAGTTTCCCCAAAACCGGAAGTCACCAGAGGGCAATCCATATGCTTAAGGTACAAATCAAAACGTAGTGGTCGCGAATAGGATAATCAGTATGACAAGGTACATGAGGCGATACCAACTAGGATACTAGTAGTTGCGTGATCCGGACTGATGTTGAGCATAGCCAGCAGCTACCTCAACACCGCGAAACAACACTCCCAAATCGAGGGGTGCACCCAAATCGAATCACAAAAGTAATAGATATGGTATCGAAGAAGTGTGTCCGCTAGAGGTGGCGAACCTCAATGGCCCGGCGCGGCTCCTGTTTTAGTCATGTCAGGGGTCATCCAATATCGTTCTCTTTCTTCAGTCAACGCGTTCACCAAACCATCCACTTCATTCTGGATCAACACTCCGCGTATAATAGTTATTAAAGTGGTTTTCGGTATCGACAGAGAGTATGTCCATATCCGATCCCGGTCTCTTTAATAACTACGTATTATTACACCGATTGGTCGTTTAATATATTTCAAAACAATCAATTTCAATTTCAATTCGAAAACCATCATTTCATTTGTCTTTCTAAATCAATTTCCACCATTTACATTTCAAAACTTCCAAATTATCATTTCAAAATCTTACAATTCAATTATAATTTTATTTAACAAAACAAATATTGATTCAAGTACATAAGTTTTATTCTGAAATTATTTAAATTAGTTTAATTTAACATTCAAAATCAATTTAAATTTATTTATCGATTTTTATTCAATATTCATTAAGTTAATTTAACATCCAAAACAATTCTTTTAAATTTCCAAGTCATTAAATCAATTACTTAAGTTCAACTTCATTATATCAAAACTTCAAATTTAATTAGATTAAATTCGTCAAATCAAATTTCTTAAATTACAAGTCTTACATTTATTTCAATAAAACGCATTTTATTTCTTGCCAAAGAAATTCAATTTCATTTATTCACTTACTTAAATAATTCCCAAAACTTAATTAACAAAGAAACTCAATTTCAATTATTTACGAAGTTCCAATTCACTTATTCAAAGGTTCAATTTCTCTTATCAAATAATTCAATTTTTATTCAATTATCAAATAATTCAATCTTATTCAATTATTGAATAATTTCAATCTTAATTATTAATAATTTCAAAACTTAATAATTTTAAATTTAATTATAAATTCAACCTTAATTATTAAATCATTTCAAAACAACGTCCTTTCATCAGTTATTACATTAATATCTTGTTTCAGATTTCAATATTAACATTTTCCTTTTATCAAAATTTACGTTCCAATTTTATTTCAAAACCTTATTATTCAAATAAAATCTTATTTTATTTTAAATCAAATTATTGACCAATCGGGTTTTATTAAATTTTCTATCCTAAGTCAAGTTCATTTGGGTATATATCATTTCAACCCGATTCCATTTCAATTCAAAAATCAAAGCATAGCAAAGGGAACTTGCAGTGTGATAACAGGGATGGTGTCAAAGTAAATAAACAAGCAATAACAACAATCAATAACAATTCAATAATCAATTCAAATAATCCCGAAATAATCGTATTAATTCACATTGTTATTTGTGCAAATTAATATAATTATTTCTAGAATCTACACTATCATTTCATGTAGATTAAAGATTATTACACTATTATTTTATACGGTTTTTCACTTGTCATTAAATTTCAATTCCATACTTCATCAATTTATACAATATACATTCAACGGTTCAAGGTGTACATAATCAAATTCTACGTGTCAATTAATTTAACAATTTAAAAGGGTCAAATTTAACTAATCAAATTCAACATATATGTCGGTTCAATTTTAATTATCCTACGTCAAATTCAATTGCATAATATTTATCACTTTATATATTACCATTTAACATCCAACATAAACAACAATCAATCAACCAATTATCAACCAAACTGGATTATTTTTGCATACATAACAGATAACGGTGTCAGATGTCAAAGGTGAACTGATACATAAATAACAGTGCAATAACTAACAGCGATATATTTCAATTGTCGTTCCAATTGAAATCAAATTTAATAAATAAAAGAATATTAATCGTGAGTGATTGCTCACCTTTCGAGACTAGAGAAAATAGGAGATGGCACGGATACGCACACTGATACGGACACTGAAATGGAGTTACAAATCCAAGCATGATTCTCAGAGCAAAGTAAGATTGGCACGAATCGACGAGCAAAACTGTTAAATAGGAATTGCCGAAATCAATCAAAACATTCAACACAGCAACAATTACAAAACATGCCCTACGTCAAAGTTTAACAATATAATTCTATGTGTTACCGAGATCGAAATGGTCTGAAATTTGGTATGAATAAAGATCAAAACTTGTATTTCAAAACTGCAAAGAATCACTTGATTCCGACGTAAGACGGAGGAGATACGATGCGTCAAACATGAACTCAGGTCGTGTTTGCAGCAGTGTAAAATAAATTCTAAGTACAAAAGAATATCTGCCTGGGTCTAACTTCCAGATCCTCGACCACAAACCAAACGATGTCGGATTTTGCTGGAATTTGACATGTATAAACTACGTAACTTAAACTCCTTTTTAAAAATAGAATCAACCCATTCCGATAAACCATGAGTGAGATACGATGCGTCAAACATGAAGTCTATCTGCCGTTCAGAAAAGGAAAAAAATAAAAGAAAAAAAATAAAAAAAAATAAAAAAATAAAAAAAAATAACATGCAAACATATTCAAATACACAACCTGTATTTTAAAATCAATCTTTAATTTATATATGAACATACTTTATCATATAATACCGTTATTAAAACCAAAGTATACAATACAACTTGCGTACTACACAAATATACTATGATGCAGACCTCTTTATATTTATATTTATAACAAAACTTATATACATTACAAACATAAGCCAGACACCGAACAATAGTATATATACAGTTAATATACAACTGGATTCATATCTACCCATACTGACTTTGTATATAAACATGTAGACTATCATAAATATGAACAAATATATTATGCCTAGATATAGTACATACAGGACATGCATATAGTTATCCCATAATCTGTACACATCCCTACCAATTATATGCTAAACAAATAGCTTACTTGTATAAGAAAGTAACGCACATCACTAATGACCAAAATATACAAATACTGTGATCACTCATATTGCAATATAGAATATAACATAATATAATATCAAATACATAATATGTATACTGTCCCACAAAATATTATAAAATTAACACCACTTTATAAACAACATAACAGACCAAACTATGGATGCTTTTATACATACATAACTAATATCACAAAAGTTTTGGAAATATAGGATGCTACAGGCAAAAGCAAATTTCATGCAAAATGAATATAATTTTTTCAAATGGGCAAGGCTTTAAATCCAACTTAACATATAACGCAAGCTTCAGACATAATTCATGCTACTCAAAAATGTGAACAAACTGCTTCTATTAAAATATATGCATGCAGACTTGATGAGCAAATAGTATTTATATGAAGCCTTTATATATCTAAACCATGGATCTTAGCTTATACAACTTATATATAGATAACACACATGAAATATACTTTTAAACACATATATTCACCTTATTAAATATACCACTTTTAATACTATAAAACTGTGAACAATATATGCTGACCAATAGTTATATCACTAACATATATAAAATTTTATATATTATAACATGATTTAATTAAATAAAATATTTTTAAATATATTATTAGCCAAAAGCTTGCTGCGGCTATCGTTTGCAAGGTGGTGGAGGTGCAACTAACGGTTGAGCAGGTCTGATCCGAGGCGGAATCGAGTTTGGATGAAGCGGGTCAAGTGGCGGGTTGATGTTGTGGTCGGCTTGGATGAGAGGAGGAGATCGTCTGCTGGGCTTGCGTACTCTGGTTGACAAGTGGCTGCAGGGGAGGCGAAGGGAAGGTGTGATGGTCGGATATGTGGTGGCCTGGGCAGGTGCTGCGAGATGGCCGAGGCGGAGGGCTGCACAAGCGATGGCTACATAAGTTGATCGGTGAAAGTAAGGAGATGGATGACTCCACGTGAAACAGGCGAGGCCGACACTTGATTGGATGGAAGGGAAGAGTAAAGGAGGAGGTGCGGCCAATGGAGAGGGAGGGGTGGTCGGTGGTTTGGTTGGGCTGCACGCGGTCTTGGTGGAGGCGGAAGTCGGTGACGTGGAGTGGAGGAGGGTACGGTGGTGGCCAGGGGAAGGAGAAGAGGAGATGGGTCGGCTGCTTTGGTCGGAGGGTGGAGGCCTAGGGCGGAGCTCGGCTGAGACGTAAGTGGAGGCGGGTTGCTGAGAGAGTCGACGGCAGGCAGAGAGGAAGAGTGGGAAAGGCAGAGGAGGGGAGAACATGTGTGGATCTGGAGAAGCAAAATAGAGTGGAGGAGGAAGGAAAAATATGAACAAGCAAGTTTATGGGGATGAGCAAGTGAACAGCCAATGAAGAAAGCAACGTATCTTTTTCTCTGAGGTGAAAGGTTACGCAGAGCAATAAATGAAGGTGTATAGTACACGTTATTCAAAGTGCATACGTCAGTGCAATGATGGTTTTCAGCTGGTGGCTATTGGATTCCCAAAGCAACTTAATGGCTCCAAAATTTGAATGCTGTGAAGTTTTGGGTACCGGTTTTTGCTGCCTAACGGACCGGTTTGCGCTCCGTTACAATTTATCGTTTGCAATGCCGAACTCCGATTGACACAAATAACTATACCGTTTTGGTCAGCGCGACGAGACGATCAAAACGGTATACAGATATCAGTGATTTGATTGAATTATAAAATTTTGAAATTTTCTACCGAAGGAAAACGCAGTAAAACGTCAAAAAATAAGAACGACGGAGCTAAAAAAGTCCGAATTTGGAAAAACGAAAAATGACTTCTTGCTCAGAAGACGATTTAGAATTTTTCTATGTAAAAATATTTAGGTTTCGAAAATGATTTATTTTCATCGATTACTAACAGATTTAAATTGAAGTAAGTTTACGCGCGAAGTGAACTTTCATATTTTCGAACGAAAATTTACCAGTTGCTATGTTTAATTAGACGCATCCCAAATATGAAGTTTGAGTAGCATCGGAATTTGTTTGCGAAAATTTGAAATTCTACACCAAATAAGCGATTTTAAAATTTTTAACTGGGTCTGAATTTCAGGGTCGTTACAGATTGCCACAACTCCGGCTGTTCCTGTTTGTCCTATTCTCTTGAAGAAACTCTCCATCTTCTTTTCCCAACGAGCCATCATCTTTTCTTGCATTTTATTCATCACGGCTTCCATCTCATTCCTGGTTATGTAGATGGATAAGGGGTTAGATTCCGAGGATCCCTTTTGGCTGCCTCCTTGTTGATTTCCTTCAGCAATAGTCTTCCCAGTAGATTGTCTAATCATTCTATACTTTTTCAAATCTTAAATCGGCGAATTCAAGGGGACCTAGTGAAAGAACCAAAATGTTTAAATCAAAATGACACAAACACCAAAATGGTTGAGTAGAGAATAAAAAGTGATAAAAGCAAATAAAAAACAATGAGAAAAGAACACACAACATTTTATTGAGGTTCGACTAATTTGGACTACATCCACTTAACTTTTTTGATGTTTTACAGTGCCGTTTACACTTCTATTCTTACAGATATGTATAAATCCGCTATAGATCAATATAAATGCATGAGTGGTTACAAGAGAATGTTGTTAAGAATGAAAGTAAGAAAAAAGATCCTCCCAATTAGCCCCTGCCCTTCTATTTATAGCTGTAGGTTGGTTGAAAACTCGCCCCATGATCTCCACATTATTTTCACGCTCAGATTAATTCTCCTGAGAAAGATGACGGACATCCCATCAATATCCGTGGATCAACACCGATCCATAAGATTGCCATATGGATCATTCTGTATTCTTTGTTTAGACTCGATTCGTAGTTAGCTTCGTGATTTTCAAATTATTTGCAATGCAGTAAGCTTGTCTCTGAGTTCAAATGGTGGATCGGTGGAAGAATGAAGTTGCCGACTTTAAGTGCTAGAGGAGATTGAGAGATGATTGCATGAGACCGATGCAATGAAACTTGAAATAGACTACCGACATCAAGATTTGTAAGTAGGAGGAAGTTAGGCCAACATGGAGGAAATTCCATGGATCGGTACCGATCCAACTACCCGATCCAAGTAGTTGGATCGGTGCCAATCCACCACTTTAGTGGATTTGGTTTCTTATTTCTTTATGGTGGCATTGCATTTTGTCTTGTAATCGATATTCTGACGTTTGAAGAGGATTACAGGTTTCGTGGCTTATGAGCATATGAAGTTTGATGCAAATAAGATGAAGTGTTGTGGATCGGAGTGTTGTGGATCGGTACCGATCCAACACTCTGTTGGATTTTGAACCGTGGATTCTTCGGATGGTATATACTTATATCCTGTGACTTTGGTTGTACTTGGTTTTTGAACTTATGGTTATGTTTATGAGCTTCGTGCATTGATAGCTTTAAATTTGACTCGTCAAATTCGTTCGTATACTGCCCGGTCAAAAGGCTACATAAGAGACAAATTAGACATATCTTAGAAAATTATATATGGTTTATATAAATTGACGGCATGCCACTTCCTAATTAATTACAGTACAAGTTAATTAATTACCACACACTGCAGAATGACAAATCTACCCCTAACTGTTTCATATTCTATAACGATCCCCCACCTCTAATTTCTTATCTCCCTCAAAATATCTAATAAAGAAATTCAATACCAGGGGCAGGTCAAAATAGTATATATGCTATTTCTCTCACCGCTAATTTTGTGCTAGTTCGAATCGTTTCGCAATTTCGTATCAGTTTCTTTCTTCATAATTTTTCATATTAGGGTTTCGCGTAATGGCCAATGAAAATTTTGATGCGCCTGCGATTGCGAGAGAGATTGGGAAGAAAAAGAGGGTGAGCGCATATTTTGATTGTGAAATTAGGGTAATTTTGGGGAAATTGATTTTGAATTAATTCTGATTTCCTTTTTCAGTCGAATAGGAGCGCGCGGTTGAAGCAGTGCAAGCTTGATGCGAGAAGGGAGCAATGGTTATCTCAAGGTACTTTTTTGCTTTTATTTACACATTTGGGGATTTGTGCATATTTAAACTGTGAAGCATTTATTGGGTTGATTTATGTATAACGATTAAATTTACTTTGTTGTTAAATGTTCTATCATCTTTCTTTGTTATAATTTGTACTTTTGGTTCTATTTAATTTATTAATTTGCAATGTTTGGAAAAGATTTCTTATTTGCAAAAAATCATATCGTTATCTGCGCTGAGAGTCATTGCATATCAAGAATTCAATAACAACGAGAGCTTTAGGAAATAGATCTAATTTGCTGTATTAGAAACTAGAATTTGCTGTTTTGTTTCCTCTTTAAACTTCTTCAGTTTATATATGTATACGATAGTTTATTTGCTTTTAATTTAAGGAAATTATATCTTCCGTATGAACATGTTCACACATACACATGCATTTATTGGTGGACTTAAAATTGTGGCTTATAATTGTTTGGTTATTGTAGTTTTAAAAGAGGCGTTCCTTATTTCACTTAAACATTAGCATCAACTAATGAATGATATGCTTGAGTTCACTTTGAGTGAAATTAGATAGTAGTATAATATGAAGACAAAAGATATTCAGTAATACCTGTTTGTAGGTTTTTATTTTGGATTTCTGTCATGTCTTGTCTCGAAAATTTTGGAGATTTGATCTCTATAGGGAAAATGTTGGATAAGAATATCTTGGATGTAGATATCTTACATCTTAGGTCTAAACGGTCATCTTTGCTTTATATTTATCCTAAAGTTCAACTCGGAAACATCTTAGACTATATTATGTCTATTGATATGTAGACAACTTACTAACTACTACTTTAAAAGTTAATTTTCATTTATAATACATATGCAAATATCATCCTTGTATTACAAATCTTGTAAGAGGAATTCGAAGATGGTCCTCTTAATACGCAACAATACAATTGAATAATAATCAAGAAAATTAGGAAGTAGTGTTTTATAAAGATAGATCGAAATTCGATTTTGTATCTGGACCATGACAAAGTTGTGGTTAACCTTTTTTCTTGCTGATAGGATCAATGACATAACAAACATTTGAAAAATATATAAATAAATATATATATGAACTACAATTAACTTGCTTGAAATAAGTAGTTTAATAGAGATGAATACAAAAGGCGAATGAATTACACTTAAATCAAAAACCTAAATTAACAAAAGTAATTTCTTCTCTCGTTTGTAAATCATCCAAGCTCAAAACGTAAACATGCTAAAAACTCATATAACTCAACAAAAAAGAAAATTCTAAAAACAATTAAGCGCCCAAGATCCTTAAAAAGGTTTCAAAGTATTTTTCGCCTTAATTGCGAATTTCAGTTTTTAGTAGCCAAAATTGAGTCGGTAATGATAAATTTCAACCTTTTGTATTCTAGCAATATGGAGATTAATTTTTTGTGTGCCTTTTATTACAATTTGAATAAAACAACAAATTGAACTAGGGTAAATCGAATTGAATCAAATCAAAAATCATAATGTGAATGTAAAAAAATGAGTTAAAAAATCAAACTGAATAAGCGAACCAATGTAAAAAACCAAGTAGAATATGTGCTTATGCATGTAAAAAGAGTAAGAACACAATAAATTAAATGGTAAACATGTTGAGGTTAAACTGTAGTTGAATATGGTAAAAGTTATGATTTAATCGGTGTGCCCAACCTGTTATAAGAAACTCAGATATACCTAAAGAACACTATGTTTGTCAATATCTGTTTGTAAGAGCTTGGCAACAGATTTAGAAAAATCAAGGTTTTGGAAAAGAAGATTTGCTTTAAATTGCTCGGCCTTGGAATAAGATTTTGATTGAGATGAACGCTATTTAAAATCATGATATGTATCATGTATAATAGATCCAAAGCCTAAACAATAGTTATGATGCATATCTTTTTAAAATATTACATACTTACTCGATCAAGGATAATTGAAGAATTGTTAATTTTGTTATACACCACTATTTAACAAAAATAAAATAAAAGTTACACTCCTTTAATCTTTAATAAACATAATAAAAAATTTCATATCATTTCATTAAAAACAACATTGAATATTATGCTATAGTAATAGAATATAAGTCAAAAAGTTATTCTAGAGGAAAAATAAAAATAATTTGAGTATGATGCTTTATATATTCAAATGCAATCTTGCACATCATAAATACTTAAATAGAACAATTGTGAGATTGAAATTAATTATAGTTTCAAGTAACACATGTAAGATGTTATCGAATAAAACAATTATATGTTAAATGCAATTTCTTAACACTTTATTAGATATTGCAAATAAAATAAAAAATAGATTTTATGAAATATTACAAAAGCATCTTTTTTATGTTGCATGTCATTTGCGCTTTTTTCTTTTCATATGTGCCATGCCATAATATAAGACAATATTATTGGGCCATGTTGGACTGTGCACCATAGTGCACCTGAGCATGTTTTTTGACGTTGATCTAAATTTATTTTTTATACTTTGTAATGAAATTAAGAAGTAAAATTGTTCATAAATAACACAATTCATTATAAAAAATTACGAATATAACTTAAAATATTACACGTGATGCTTGCATAATAGGTCAGAAATTCTTTTATACATTTTAAATGACTAATACATTTTTTTATAGATAACTGCATTGTATAATTTCTTTGCTATATTTTGTGTTTGGATCATATGCATTTTGTTTTACTTTTCAAGAATAATAGGTAAGCATGGATGATGAGTAAAATCTTAAGTTAGTAGCTAACCTTTTTGGGTTTATCCATCTTACGTGTATTCATACGGTGTTGTTAGACAAATGTTCATTTATTCTTTTGGACATATGCAATGGACATCCATTAATGTTTTCGTGGGACTTGCATAACAAGGACACTTCCATCCTTGTGGGCTTTGGCACCTCATCCTTGTGAGGCTGACCCGATCCAAAGCGAATTGCCCCGCCCTTTATCCAAACTCAATTGATCATGAAGATCCCGATTAGATACAACTCAACCAATCCATTATTGTATGGCATGAGTAATTCATTCTAGTAATTTAGTTCCAATAGGATCGGCCATCTTTCGTCCTTTCTAAGCAATGATAACAACTTACACATGACAATAATCGCCAAGCCCTTTTTTCCATCACAACATCTATGGGTATTATCCTCTTAACTTAATTTGTTTTTTTATCCATGAAAGTCAGAAAATTGGATTATCTATCAAATGATCGTGTTCTAATGTCGTTCATATCCGCTAATAAATGCAATGCTTGATTTAATCGTTAGTTTCGAAATTCTGTACATAGCTACACAATCAGTTGATCAGTAGTTTTTACTGATTGATCTGTTTAGACGGACCAATAGACTAGTCATTGTTCGCATCAATTGACTAAAGCATCCGCTGGTCGCCCGATTAGAATGATCGGTCGCTCGGTCGTGTTGTTTTCCAACTGATGATCTTGATCGGTTGACCTCCTTAGAGTCAGCAATTTTCTCGATTAACTTTCAACAACAATATATGTTACCGTTGCCATTTGATTTTAATGATTCTCGAACCTGCTTGTAGCCTTCGAAGTCCTATTCAAAATAACTTAAAGTTTACTACAAGCTCATATGCCAACGTCGACCTTGTTGTTGTAGACTTTGAGCTTCTTCAAACTTCAATTGCACGTCACTCGAGCTTTGTTAATCTGTTTTCTTTACTTGTAACCTATGAAAATTGACTATTTCATTTGTCTTAAGATGATCATTTCATCGAACATAACATGTGCATATTAAGTTTTATGTTTAGTAAGAATTCTTTTGTGTTATCGCTCTCCAAGTTTACTTTAAACATATAATTCACTATTATAATCGTATAAAACACTAATAGAGAAAATCGACAGTTCATACCAAACCAACAAAGCATGATGTGAAAACCTAATTGACCAATGTAATAAAACCTAAAACATATATTATCCTAATTATATTTTATTACTAAACTTTCTTCCACATCAATTTCTCCACTATTTATTATTTAGCTTGAAATATATATATATATATATATATATAATATAATGAAAATGAATTTAAATAAAAAAGAACCTCACATAATTTTTTTTGGTCTAGCCCGTCCTCTAGGCACCTTTGGAAGGGAAGGAGTGTAACAACGTACATGCTTTCCCGTCCTTCTCATCAGTTGTAGGGTTTGGTGATCCGAAAGTGACTTAGCTTCGCCACTACACACCTCATTTTCAAAGCCTGGCTCGCGAGGCGTCCCTCTCGCTGTAGGGAATTCTCCTCTAATTCTCCACAATTTTCGAAATGACGAAAAAAAACAAAACCTTACAAGAGGCTAAGTTTATAATTAGCCATTACAAAAAGCCTCAAGAATCAGTTGGACTTAATGAACAATCAAGATTTAAAAAAAACTCAATTAAATGCTCCAAGCAATTAGCAACCATTTCATTCTGGACCGATGGGCTGGGTTGAACTTGATGTAATTTCGCCCGATTGTTTCTTTAACTATATTTGCACATTTCCTGGAGATCAAATTGTGTTCATTTTTTATATTAAATATTCTTTTATTCCTCTCATACCAAATTGTCCGATGACCTTTATCTAGGTGATTATTGTATAGCTTTGAATATATTTCTATGGCGTACTCTCATGAATCTCAAACCATACTTTTTCACTTGTTGTCGGCTTATAATTAGCCATTACAATAAGCCTCAAGAGTCTGTTGGACCTAATGAACAATCACGACAAAAAAAACTCCAATGAAAAGCTCCAAGCAATTAGTAATTCCATTTCATTCTGGACCGATGTGCCGGGTTGAACTTGATGTAATTTCACCTGATTGTTTCTTTAACTAGAGCTATGCATTTCTTGAAGATGAAATTGAGTTCATTTTTTTGATTAAACATTATTTCATTCCTCTTATACCAATTTGCCCGATGACCTTCTGCGTGGTATTTTTATGTAGCATTGAATATATCTTCATCTCGTACTCTCATAAATCTCAAATCTTACTTTTTCGCTTGTTGTGATAAAATAGTTGGAGAAGAAAGTAATCATTACACCTTTTCAAATGTTGCGCGCATAAATGCATTCAAAGAAAATGCGAGAATTTGTTTCGTTATCAGCTTTGCAAAGGCCACGTAGGGATGCGGACAGAAGACCGAAGTGACATTATTTATCTTGCGTTAAAAGAACATTGTTTAACGCTCTCCAGAAGAGAAAATTGTCTCTAGCATTGCCTCTGCTGTTCCATATTCTTTTGTACCATGGACATGTAGGAGAGGGTTGTTGCATGGCTTTGTAGAGTTTGTTTATATAGTGTGCTGATTTTTCCTTCCCATGCACATGTATCAGGTAAAGATGTACATTTGTAGTTAATAGATATGTTGATCCAAATGGCTCAGATAAGATAGTTGCTGTAGTATGGAAGGAGAAAAAATATCCATCGTCGATAATATTGACACTTTGGCAAGGGGAAGAATACCTGATTGGATGATATGAGAATGAAAGGATCTTAGATATAGTGCTTGTCTTTAAACCATGGATCATGCCACAACAGAGCTCTTGAGTTGAGATTGATATTTAGTCCGATGAGAGAATTTCTGTATGAGATTGTTATAGGCCTTTCCAGCTATGGCTTGCATTGATTAGAATCTCCTTAGTTCAGAAATGGTTTTTTTGGTTATATGGTATGTTTAAACCCATGATTTCCATAAGCTTGTCTTATCTCCAAGGCGGCCATTGATCTGTGAGAATGTTCCAGTTAGAAAGAGTTTAACAAACCCATGCCACTTTATTTGAATGGAGTAGTGATTTTGTTGTAAGATACATGGATTGTTTTTTTTATCAGTGTGGACTTCTGGATCATAATAAGTGGTTGCAGGCTTTTTTTATCCTATGCAGTAAGTAGTTGGGGAGATGGAAGATTCTTGCATAATGGACTTGCGTTGAAAAGGTTATAGACTTGATGATTGTGAGTCTACTTGCACGGGAGAGAAATATGTTGGGTTGACTATTTAATCTGTTAGTCATTGTGTCGTAGTGGGACTTTCTAAGACGAGCATATATCGTAGGCATTCCAAGATAAGTGGAAGTTTAAGAAAGGTAAGGTGAGATTGTTCATTGTGCTGGACTCCTGCTAGCAACATGCAAATTTTCCTTTTTTTTAAGCCTTGAAAATTATGGAAGATTGTAACATTGACTATTGTTTGAGGGTGGTATAATGGGCTTTGTGAAAGTCACTAGGTCATCAACTAGAAGGAATGTAGGAGTTGTGGAGATCACATTGTCAAAGACCTCGTGTAGAAATACGTGCCATTACCTAGTTGATGAAGGTTGCTAGAAATTCCATTTTTTGCATTATGAGATCGCCAGAATTCCATAGAGTTGAATCATAGGCTTTTATTAAGTCCACTTTTAGGCAGCACGTTGGCGATATGATTTTTTTCCGATCGTAGTCTCTTATGAGCTCGTGGGTAAGTAGAATACTGTCAACTATGTTCAGATGTTCCTATTATTGCAAATGCAGGTTGATTGCTCAACACCAATGTTGGGAAGCTTTGGTGTTTGGTTGTCTCTTTAGAAGATTTTTCCTTTATATTTGGGGACAGTTTTAGGTTGTACTATAGAAGCATTGTACTTTATGTCTTGGTTGAGATTACCGTAGATCGACTAGTTCTTAGGTCTGGACATTGTAAGAGGAGATAATTTGTTGAAGTCTGGGTCTGGTGATATTGGATGATCAACCGACCGAGTTGGAGGTGGTTGAGGGTGAAGAATTTGGTGGATTGTAATTATTTGGGTTTATGACATGAAGGAGGTTATTTCATATAATTATGTGTTGATGGAGAGGGGATGGAGGTGTGCATATTAGTTTCAGTGCTTTGAGGAGCTTTCATTGTCATGTTGTTTTGTTGTTGTAATTGGTGCGGGAGCGGGATGGTGAAATCAAAATAATTGAGCTGCATTGAGGATGACTCATAGTTGCTTGATATGTGAAAAATCATCAGCAAAAATGTAATTTTCTACTAGGATTGTAGAAGGATTTGAAGTGGTTAGATGGTTTGGTTTCGATATTTGCTAGAAGGAGAGGAGGTTGTCGTGATTCCTTTGTGAATCTGAAGCGGGGGTTAGAAAGGAAGGTTTTGAATGTTTCTTCAAAGCATGGTTAGTGTGGAAGAGTGCAATTGGGCTACGATGGGTTTGAGGTTACATCAGCATGTGGAAAATTGACATGTATGTTATTCTATGTATCATTAATGCCAACTAAATAATTTTTTAATGATTAAGAGGAACAATTAATGTCTGGTGACTTGTCTTGTTGGGTTGGATGATGATGGGACTATGGGGCCTGTTGCATGCATGAAGTTGTTTGTGGGATCTAGAATGGGGCAACGATATAACATGTGTATTTTTGAAATGTAGTGTTTTTTTTGGATAATTTAACAGGGAAGGGAGGAATCTGATTGTGGAGATTTTTTGATTCAATTTCTTTTCTTTTTTCAATTGACTTGTATGGTTTTGCTAAGGTTCTTATTTCGATGGCCAAAAGCTTTACATTTATTAGGGACCCAAACATATTCAACACCAACTTTAATTTTTTTTTCATTTACTTGCAACGTCGGCAGGGATGCAACCTGAGAGAGGGCTGCATGAGTTTATTTCGACAAGAACTTTAGCAAATTCAAAGTGATTACGTTTTTTCCATCGATTTGTCAAAGCATGTTTCCTTTTCTAAGCGACTTGCGATCCAATTTATACCATGTGTGTCTATAGAATCAAAGGAATTCTATTGAGATAAGCCCCACATAGGATTTTAATCCGATCAGTAGTGGATTCCCATGAGGTGATAGTAAACATTTTCCCTGATAATGATGAGATTGGACTCATATTTTTTTGCCTTCTTCGTCCTCAACATAAAAGAAAAATTGTAACCTATCAACCTGAATGTTAATACTTCTTAGTTTTTCCATACTAGTTTTAAATGTTGAACCACCACAGAGTAAGATGGCCTTTTGTTTATAAAGAAGCCAACAAAGTATCTTTTCCAATAGCCTGTGCCCACGACAATGATGTCTGATGGTGGAACGGGTGCATTCATTGAAATATTTCAGCTTGAACTCAATGAGATTGTGTTTGCCAAGATGGGTTGATTGGTAGTTTATCGTGGTTTGGGTTTAACCTAGCTTGATTTGAATATGGATTTGTTCGGGGAAGGGGTTTGTGCTTGATGTCGAATTTGTGATGTGGTAGGTTTGAGGGTGTAAGAGGGGTTGGTGGTTCTATTTGGAGAGCGGAGCATAAGTGGCTATGGCAAGAGGAGTTTTTTTCATGCACAATATCGAATTTTGTTCTTTGTAAACCATCATCTTGTAAAAATCTAGATGAGCTCCACTTTCATTCACATGGTTATGTAATAATTTTTTTATATTAATATTTTCAAATAAATTTTAGCATACGTTCACTTTGTTTTATATTTTCTAGATATTTAATCAGAGAGATTGAGGAAGTTATGGTAATATGCTAGGTAGTTTATCGTGGCTTGGGTTTAACCTAGCTTGATTTGAATATGGATTTGTTTGAGGGAAGAGGTTTTTGCTTGATGTTGAATTTGTGATGTGGTAGGTTTGAGGGTGGAAGAGGGGTTGGTGGTTCGATTGGAGAGCGGAGAGGCTACGGCAAGAGGAGTTTTTTTCATGCACAATGACAATTTTTGTTCTTTGTAAACCACCATCTTGGAAAAATCTTGATGAGCTCCACTTTCTTTCACACGACTAAGTAATAATTTTTTTTGATTAATATTTTCAAATCCATTTTAGTAGACGTTCTCTGTTTTAGATTTTCTAGATGTTTAATCAGAGAGATTGAGGAAGTTATGGTAATTTGATTTGAGTTCATCAAAAGAACCATCCATCATCTCAAATGTAAGAAATCTTTTGTGGGATGTGTTTGTCACAGTTTGAAGCACAAAATTGTTCAAATGCCTTATTGCTACATGGACACTGTTGCGTCAATACAGAACGTGTAAATAGAGCCTACTTTACTCAATGAAAAATAGGTAAATGAAAAATTGGTATATATAACCTACTTTACTCACTTCAAATGGGTGAATAAAGTCCACTTTACCCACTTGTACCCTTGGCGCTAAATTGGAGGTATGAACCGCACGCATTAAAGGTACACACACTCGCCGTATGTTCTTGTTTGTTTGAAACTTTTAAAAAATATTTTCTCATTAAAGCTTTTGCCTTTAAATCAAGTCATACAATTCTAATCGTTTTCTTATGTAATAAGTCATAAGAGATGCTTGCACCTATCGCAATTTCTCTGGTTTTCAATCAAATCTACATTTTCAAACATTTTTCATCAAATTTCTTTGAAATGGTTTTCAGTACTTGTTTTCTTTTAATTCAAGTCAGTGATGTGCAAAACTCATATTCATGATGTTTTACTTGCAAACAGTGATTGGTAAGACCAACAACGTATATGAACTTTTTCCGTAAAAATAACCGAAACATGTCAAACATATCTAACATCATAAAATGAACACATGGATCGAGTGCACTCAAATTATCATATTGAAACACATATACCTCTTTGAAAATGATTCGAAGACAACTCTAAAGATTGCCCAAGCAAACACCTGAAAAATGATGTACAGATACGAGAAAGATCAATTTTTCTACGTTTATCCCCCCTTTAGCTATTTAAAGATCATAATTTGATTTAGAGTCCTTACTTCTTATGGTAAGTTGTATGAAATTGAATTCTCAAAACATGACAATGATCTCACTACATTTTGGTTTATTGATCAAAAGTTATGTCTACATTTTTCTTAAATAAAAAAGGCTCGGTATTAGTCTTTTATGTCCAAAAAAAATTGGGTATGTAGCCAACAAAATTAAGCCTTTGTTTTTCCGTTCTGATGCATTATCCGTATATATTGCTCATGTGGCCTACAAAATATCTGCCTTTGGATTACTTTCAAGTTAGAAGCATTCGTTGATGTAATGCTTCATTTTCTCCACAAGATGGTCTTGTGTGATTTTGCCCGTTATTGTAGGTTTAATTCAACTTCGTATTGGCCCAATTCAACTTCTAATAACTTTGCTTTACTAGTCCGTTTTTTATGTTTTTTGAGCTGTGAGTCAAATCTCTTAATGTTCTTTTCGCAATGACACCAAGTTTACGTCTAACTCATGCACTAATATTTTGGATTTATAAAAGAAACCCACCTCCTTTCGTTAATAAATAATTAATATACATGACTTTTAATATGTGTAGTTAATGCTGCGCTAAAACCTCGGAAAATCGCCGCTCTAGCGCATAGCACTCTTCGACTACTACGTTATTTCAATTTAGCACTATTAAACAGCAGATCTATTTTAAATCCTGGTATTTTCTGCTACATCCGCTAAATCAAGGCTTTTTAGTACCCGTTTTAGCAACAGTAATGGCAAAGACCGCTACATGGTTGATTTGACTAGTTCACTTTTAAATCAAATAGAAAAGTAATGGCAAAGACTTAATTCAAGGCATGAGTGCTCAATATAAGTTAGAAATATACCGTAGTCATCAAATCTAATATGCATAATCATCATATTCTTCAGTTTTGTTACATAAGAATAAACAATATTTCTTTTTCTTGTACAAATGATGTGAGAATGAAAATAATTTAATTTTGAAATATGATATTATTTATAGCGAAGCATTTAGCACCTTCGGTAATTTCCACTATATTTCCGCTTTATAATGTACGTTATAACTTTTTGCACATCTACCGTTATAGAACCGCAAAGCTCTTTTAACTGCACAGCTTTTAATACACTTAAATTTTAAATTACAAATCTAAACTGGATGACTTAATGCATATGATCTAGGGATGTGCATTACAACATGCAGGTCTCATGATTTCTCTTTGACTCTCGTTCCCATTCAATATATATATATATATATATATATATATATATATATATTTTAAGCGATTCACACTAAATTACGTTTCTGTCTTAACAGTTAAATTTTGATCACCGTTCAATACTCATCAAACAAATTACAAGCCATCAAACAGAAGTACGAACTTCTCAATCAAAGGTGAAGGTCCAATGACAGCTTAACCTGTTCTTCCTTTTTCTTGTTTTCAATGGGTTCTCTTGCCAAGATTTGTCTTTTTTTGCAAAGAAACTTTCTGAATTCCTTTTGCCATAGCAGGGATTGTTAGTTGTATAAGTAATGAAAGGAGATGAACGTTGTAGGTAATAGGGTTTGATGTTTCGATCGAAACGTCAAGATTCAGATCATTCCGTTTCGGTTTCAGTAGGAGTCGAAAAGAAATCAAACCAAAGCCTCGCTTTACTAAAAAATATTGAACTTTACAGTTTACGAAAGAAAATAAAAAAATGTTTGAATTTCAAATTTATGAATATTCAAAATTTTAAAATTCAACTTAGAAAACATATAAAATCACTTATAAACATATGGTGTAAGTTAAAAAAAATAAAAACAAATCAATGAATAAACAATTTTTAATGTTATAAACATTTACGATTAATAGGTTTTTCAATTGAAGATATGTTTCAATTAATTAAACAAATACATTATACATTTGTAATATTCGGAAATCGAAATTTCTAAAATTTACCGAAATATCCAAAATTACTGAAGAACGAATCCAAAATCGAACTTTGATAGATATTTAACATGTAAGGCTGGCTTTTTGGCTTTGGGTTGGAATTTGAAGTGCGCGTGGATATGCACATATATATGGACATTTATTTACCCTTCTTTTTTATACTCAAGTGGTAATACATGGAAATATCCTTAGTCTTAGGTTGTATATAGCATATTACATGTTAATATTTGTTAGTGATTCAAATCATGCTACTTTCCAAGCTAAAGTCAGAACGCCAAACCACCGGGACAATGGTGCTGGACAAAGACATAGACATTTAAATTTGTATATTTTCGATACTTTAGAAATATTGGTTATTACACCCGAAACTGAAATTTTTGACGTTGGCTAACTTTCTAGAATCATGAAAGAACCAAACCCAAATATATATTCTGTAATATTTTTGTTTTCATGCATTTCTGCAGTTAAGAAGGGAAATGAAGAAAGAGCAACCATCCCCGTCTCTCCCACCTCACCCCTTCAACGCACTTCACAAAGCAAATCAACAACAAAAAAGGAACGATCTTATTCAAACGCACCCACCTTGGACCGTGAAGAACTGACCAATCTTGAAAACAGTGACTTAGAATCACCGACACACAATAACTGTAAAAACAACAATCCCACCACCAACAACAGTGGCAGCATCACCAGCAGCTGTACCGGAAGCAGCATCGGATCATACTCCAGAAGCGTCAGCGATGCAGAAGAAGAAGAAGACTACGAAGGAGATGAACTCGACGATTGGGAAACCATTGCCGATGCTCTCTCCACATCTCCAAACAGCAGCAGTCATCATCATGTTCATAGCCCAATGTCCACCGACTCATTTGAGGATACAAAGCACGAGCCTGGTAAGGCCAATTCAAGAACATGGAGGCCCAGTGATGAGTTCCGCCCTCAGAGCTTGCCTAATATAATGAACCATAGGACTTTCAATCCACCTCCACAATTGTCGTGCCCTATATGTTATGAAGATTTAGACTTCACTGACTCAAGCTTTCTACCTTGTGAGTGTGGGTTTCATGTTTGTTTGTTCTGCCATAAGAGGATTCTAGAAGCAGATGCTCGTTGCCCTGGGTGTCGTAAGCAGTATAAAACTGTGACCGATGGAGAGGAGATCGGTGTTGTTACTGGACTTGGAGGACCTCCTTTGGTCTACAGATTTACTCGCTCATGTAGCTTGAAGAATAGGTACTAAGGGCTTCAACTGTAGTAACGCAGTTGTTTTTGTTCCTTTTTTTTTTGTTTGTTTGATCACGACAATCATGACTGTGGATGTTAATATGAGTTGTGGAATATAGGACTGACTTATGTTCTGTGTTTTTTTTTTGTTTGTGTTGCATGTGGGTGCTTGTATATGTGTTTTGTGTTTGTTTGAAGTATTTTGATGTTAACACAGAAGGACGTCATCATAGACTTCGATGTTTGCTCATGGATTGCAATTTACCTCTGGTATGTTGTAAAGTACGTTTTGGTTAATGATTTAGTATTTTGAATTTTATGTTTTTCCCAATTTGTAACTTGGGATTCAAGAATCATTGTAATGATTCTTGAAATAATGTTTGGCAATATAATTTATAAGATTGATTCCGTGTCTGTTGTGTTTGTATGAAGTGTTTTGATATTAATGACTTCAGATGCTTTGATGTTAAAATGTTAATGGATTGCACCTTACCTGTATTCTATTGTCATGGATATTTTAATGGATGATTTTGGATTATGCTGTTGCATTAGACATGTATACGCTTGTCTCGGTTCAGAGCTTTCAAATCTAGGGCCATTCCGAGTAATATAATTCTACAGAATTCTGTATATTTTTGCTACTGATCACACTGCTAAACTGTGTTTGCTCTGACTGTGATGGTACTGATATTTTCTGGCAGTCTTGAGCTTGACCATCCCTTTTGTTCATACAATTTGATATAAAGGAAGTCATGCAACTGTCATATTCTGTATTATTGGATGAGTTTCTTTTCTGGATCTTTCAAGGCAATGATTAACTTCATAAAGTCCCAGCATTCTATGTTTTCATTAGAATCACATAAAATAAGGGTATTTATGCATGACTTCTTGCGTGCACTTTACAGTTTTTTCTCTTCATTTCGCGTGTTTCTAAGAGAGACATCGACAAGATTGGGGAATGTGATTCCTAAAGAATCAAACCTAGACTAGCTCTGTAAGGTGTGGACTTATCCGCTTGTGGTTCACATTTTTTTCTTCCTTTCCCTTATTTGTTACAAATTTGCCTGTTATTAAGTAGAAACATCCAAGTAACGAGTCCATAAGATTCTCAGAAGTCGAAAATTAGGCACCTTTAAATCATAGTGATAGTCTCTATCATCTTCTTCTTCACTTTTTTTTTTCGCAAATACAGTTGGCATTGGTTGTCTACAGATTGCTAAAATATTATTTGTCAATTTTGATTTTGCCAACTATGCAGAGAAAAATTCATAAAGATAAGCATAAAGTCATGAAAGGTATAATATCGCGTTAAGGATCGAGAAGACGAATCTTGTCCAAAGACTAGTTAACTCATTGATTAGCATATTCATAGAGAAAATTCAATACTATAACTGCAATTTCCCTTTTACTGCAGAGTTATTTTAGTTCACTAGACCAGGTGATATGATCCCACAAACAAGTGATGTTTATAGCTTCATATGATTGCTTTTAGCAATACTGCCTTAAACTATTTAAGCTTTTAGCAACACATTTCTTTCCTCTTCCTTATTTTAGCAAAACACACACACACACACACACACTCTATGTGTGTGTGTGAGACAGAGAAGAAGTAACAACTATCTCATTATATGCAGTCTTAGCATAACACAGTGCCAGAAGAAGAACAAGAAGTAGCAATTATCTTATTATACAGGTTGGATTACAGACTGTATATGCAGTCTTAGAAATATTATTCAGTTAAACAAAATACATTTAACATATATAAAATTAACACAAAAAATTTATGCAATGCAACTTTCTAACAAGAAGATAACAATACAGATAGGTTTTATGAGTGAGATGATGAAATTTATTTCTGTAAATTGAGGTAAGATGATGCAAGGCTTAGCTTCACATATTTCTTTTTTTCCTTATGACAGATAAGTAGTCAGGTTATTTATATAGATATTGATGATAATGTAATTAGTTGGCTCATTCATACTTAAGAAATCATGCACAATATGCATAGAAGAAAACATACATGCACAAGTGAACAATTATACTATCATAAAGTTTGTATAGATTCATTATATATGTAATCTTAGGAATATCAATCAATCAAACAACACACAAATAGAAAATCATCGTACACAATCATAATCAACTCTCATAAGTAAACAATCCACGCTTCATATTAATATCATTTAGCGATGATATATAAGATCCTTGTTCAAACTGGATGCACTCTTGTGCATCTTCTCCTTAAACCTGCTTATGTAGCTTGCCGCTCTTATATCGACTTCACCATCATTTATCGATTTCTTTCTTTTCGTATCTCTATGAACTTTCTCTACAGGAACTTCTACATCTTCAACATCGATATGCATATGCACACTGCTTATGGTTTTAGTACAAGAACCACGTGAAATTTTAGAGAAACAGAGAGCGGGTAGTTTGGATATATTTTGCGCGAATTCAGATGTTTTTTCACAGAGTGTCTTTGTTGTTTTTGGCCTTTGTTTGCTGATAATAGCCATTGCTGTTTTTTTTTCTTTTCGTTTTTTGGGTTAAGGTTTTTGTTTTGATGTGTACGAATTTATAGGAAGACTGATTTTGCTGTTGCTTGTCTCATTGTCTGTGTTGTTTATGTTCACATATATTGGCATTCTTTCTGGATCGATAGAGAGCCTCTACTTTCTTTCTTTTGTTTCTGCGTAATATTATATGCATACATTAATGTGTGAATATATTTATCTTGTGCTATTGTGATTTTTCTTTTTATCTTGAGTATATAAAAACTAAATAGAGTTAAATGTATTGTACTGTATACTTAAAAACGAGACTAATGAAGTGTTTTAACGTTTCCTTTGTTATATGTTTCTTACTTATCTTTAACACGTTATCAATCCAATACACACACTCCTATGTATGATTTTTTTCCATTGCTATTATTATTTTTCAGTTGAAATAAGTAGATAGTTAAAAAATAAATAAAATGAGGTGATGCATCGTATATACATAAATTATCTTGTTCAAATACTGCGTGTAGATTTATCACGTGACCAAATGGCCACTTTATTACATGATCAAAACGGTTTATTATTTTCTCCATTCTCTTGTTTTTTTCTTCTTATTTTCTTTTTTTCAGATTATATTATACTGATAACCTTTTACTAGCTTTGGAGGTATGTGTGCTGCGTGTGTGTTTTGAAGAATACAATAAAATAGTTACAGGTCAATGTTTTTTATCTTATGCTAAAAATAGCCATTAATACGAAAATTAGGTTTTTATTTTTGATAAAATAGAAAATGCAAGATAATTTGGACTTAGAAGATGCAAGTTGACTATCACTATTCCTATTTTTATACGAAAACTCTATAAAATTGAATAATGGTGAAAAAAATGTAGTTATTGAACAAAAATATATATTTAAACACTGATTATAACTAGTTATGAATAAAGAAATTTGACTTTTTAATTTTTTTTGAATTGTTTTTAGAAAAATGCAAATTAACTTGCTTTTTTTATTAAAAGAATGTGAACTAGCTTGCATTTTTTCTATTTTAAAAATATAGACTTAATTTACTAAATCATTGCTATAGGGATTTACAACTATGCTAGAAATAGGAAACTGTTTCTGATTATACGCCAAAATGAAATCAACATATCATCAACATATAACAAAAGATATATCATATCTCTATCACACCTTCTGAAACAAACACATTGATCTTTGAAGTTTCTACTATATCCCTGTGAAAGTATAAAATTATCAAATCTCTTATGCCATAGTCTAAGAAACTGTTTCAATCTATATAGAGATTTGGTAAGTTCACAAACATAATCTGGTCTGCTACTTCAATGAACCCCTCTGACTGCTTTAAAGAAATCTCCTCATCCGGATCACCATGCAAGAATGCAGTTTAGACATCTAGTTGCTCAATTTCCATATCATAATGAGCAACTAATGCTACGAGAATACGAATGGAAGTATGCCTAACAACAGGAGCAAAAATATCATGATACTCTACCCCTTTCTTCTAAACATACTCCTTTGCTACTAACCTTGTTTTATATCTGAAATCTCCATTGCTGTCGTCTTTCACTCTATAAAACCACTTACATCCAATAGCTCACTTATCGGTGGGAAGATGCACCAAATTCCAAATATGATTTTTCAGCAAAGATTCAATCTCATCCTCCGTAACAACTAACCAATTGGAACTTCCAACTAATGCAATAGCTTATCTATAATCATCGAGCTCATCATGGATAACATTCGATGCATATGTTTCCACATCATTGAAGTCAATGTCTTCGATACTTAATCCAACAAATTCATCAAGCCATTTAAGCTTCCTTCTCTGTCTAACATGCCTAGTCTTTGAATGAGCTCTACCTTGAGTCTGATTCTTTGTACTAACATCGGTGCCATCCTCATCAACCACGGTGCCATTGAAAACACCATATGAACCTCTATGGAAAGAATCCGAAGATGACTTGCCTTGTGTTTGGTATTCTGAATTTTTCATCATATTGTCATCAGACAAAGAAGGCTCCACCTTTAACATAGCCTTCTCATAAAAAATCACAAGGCTGCTGATAATAATCTTCTTGCTGATAGAACGCCACAACCTATATCCCTTCACTTCTTTTTTATAATCTAGAAGGACACACTTGTGAGCTCTAGGTTTCAGCTTTCCTCTGCTCTCAGTAGATAACCTGGATATCCAAACACTCTGAGAAATGAATAGTTAACAAGCTCTCCTTTCCATACTTCTTTATGAATTTTCATATCTATGGCTGTAGAAGGTGTGCGGTTGATGAGGAAAGCCACCGTAGATAAGGCTTCAGCCGAAAATCCATTCTTCAACTTAGCAATCAATGTAAGGTAATGAGTTCTCTCCAACAATATATGATTCATCCTTTCACCAACTCCATTAGACTGGGGGTCGCCACGTGTGATGTAATGCCTTTTAATGTCTTCAGACTCATAATAATCGATGAATTCCTATGATACAAATTCACTGGTATTATCCGAATAGAAAACTTCCAACTTATTCTCCGACTGCTTCTCAACCATAGATTTCTACTTTCGAAACCTGGCTCCACCTAAGGATGGACAAAGGGAGGGACCCCAACATCTGTGTAAACATACTCCAAGATATCCTTTCTTTGTGCTCTCCTGTACCAAAAGAAATCTTTGCATGCTTTCCAAGAACACAATTTTCACAAAACCAAGCTTTGAATGATGTGCTCCATCAGTCAAACCTCACTTTTTCAACTCATCCAAATTGCGTTTGGCGAAATGACCCATCCACAAGTGCCACAATCTAGAAGAATTTGAATCAACAAAAGTAACTGAAGCTGATTCACCAACTATAGTAGTGCCCTTCAACATATAAAGATTTCATGCCCTCACTTCTTTCATCATAGAGCTCTTCAATATCTTCATTTTTTCTCCCTCAACCACAATCCTCAATCCAAGCTTACTCAAAGCCCCAACAGAAATCAAGCTCCTTCTCAAATCAGGTATATGCCTAACATTAGCAATAGTACGAACACCACTGTCAAACATCCTGACCATTACACTACCAACACTAACCATACAGCAAGAAGCATCATTTTCCATCATAACATCTCCTCCATCAATCTCAAGGTAAGTAAAAAAGCAGTTCCTACAAAGTTTCATATGATAGGACGTGTCAGAATCAATCAGCCATAAGTTGCTCTTTCCTAAAGAGCCAAAAGCTGTAAATACATCAATATCACTTTCCATATCTAATTTTCTACACTAGATGCTAAAGCTTGCTTTGGGTCTTCGAGCTTGGGACATTAAGCTATAAAGTACCTTGGTTTCTTACAATAATGGAAAGTCAATCGCTTAGGTCCCCTAGACTGAGACCTTGAATTACTTCGACCTCCACCATTCTTTGGCTTTCTTTGGCTTCTATCTCTCTGTATATATAAGCCCTTTGTATCACTATCCAAACTAGTGCTCGCCAATTTTCCTCTTAACACTTCATTATAAAGACCAGCCTTTACATCAAATAAACTAATCTTACAATGGTCATATATCATGGAATTAACAAAAACAATATACTCCTTAGGTAAGGAATATAAGAGGATCACTGCTTGAGCCTCATCAGTAATATCAACTTCCTCTGCCTTCGAGTTCACAATCAAAGTGGTCAAAGCATCTACATGCTCCATAAGATCGTCTCTAGGATTCATCTTAAACGAATAGAGTTGTTGCTGAAGAATGGTCTGATTAGTGAGAGACTTGTTTTGATATGCATCAGATAGTGCATCCTATAATTCCTTCACCGTCTTCTTCTGAGAGAATTCTCTTAGAACTTCATCTGAAAGACTCAATTGGATGTTTGTAAGAGCTTCTTCTTCCATCTCTTCCAAAAAATTCCTCGCTAGATCTTCAAGTTTATCCGGCTTAGAAATAATCTTAAAAGTCTTCTATTTTTTTAGTACGGTCTCCTTCTTTATCTTCCATATGCCAAAATCTTCTTTTCCATCAAATGAGTAACAGCGTAATTACAACTGGATCTACCTATCTTCCCCGAAGCCATAGATGCTCAAATCTAAAACACATCGACTAGCTCCAATACCAATCTGCAGTAAAAAAAAATGTTTTTTTCACTAATGCGAAATAACCTAATGCCAAGATCTAGATTTGTCGATTGAACACCTGTCAATCCAATAACTATTATTTACCACTCAATAATAAATAATAATAATAATAAAGGAAAATGATAAAATTTAACATGGTTCGATCTAATTGACTTACATCCACAGACCCAACAACTCATTATAATTTAAAGAGAGTACAAGAGATTTTCTTATTACATGATTGTAACTACCAAAGTAGAGCGAACAAAACTATAATCTCTGTAAAAAAAACTAGAAGAGATATTTTTTTGATGATGATAAAATGGTTGAGATTCCACCGCTTTTATATAGATGATGATGTAGCATCTATTTAGGATATTCAAACTTCTTTCAAAATAAAATATGTGGCTACTTTTGATTTTGATGGATTACTATATCTAATATATCTCCACATCACAAGCTTTTGATATTATTTAATATTAGCTTTGACTCTGTATGTAGCAATAACTTTTGAAATAAATAAATGTATTTCAAAACACTAATTTGCTTGTAACTTTCACATATGAACTTCTTTTTGCAAACCGTCTTCGTCATCGCATCATACATCGTCTCCTTATCAAAATGAGCATAATATTGTATCGCTTATTTCCAATAAAGATAGTAAAAATGTATCCAAAAAGCCATTTGTTGAGAAGTCGTATGTGAACTCAAAAAAGCGCTTAAAGTAATTTCCAAAGAGCAATCAAATTTTGGCATGATGAATGATCAAAATAAAGCAAAGAGAGCGATCAAATTACAGTAAAATGAGCAGTAGAAGTACATGCCTAGGGGAGGTCGAATTCGGCTAGGACACTCTTTGGAGTGGACAAAGCGATGACAAACTTGACAATGTTTCTCACTTAGATATTAAGATATTTTTACATGTGAATTCAAATGACTCGATGGAACATATATATATATATATATATATATATATATATATATATATAACATAGTGGATATATTATATGAGACATTATAAAATAACTGAAAATTGCAAGTGATAATATCATAAGACAAAGTGTATAGTTTGATAAAGTTAAGGATGTACACTAGAATAATTATATAAATTAACTCTTATATGAGAATCTTGTCCGAAATAAAATACATTTTTAGTTTCGTTATTTAGTTGTATGTATTGTTACATTGTAATATAAGTAAAGATATGATTATAATAGATATATACAAAGCAGAATCCTTAGTAAAATATTTACTCGATTGCAACTGCGAATGTGTTCATAACCATAAATATAAAATCAAATATTTAAGATACTTATCCTTAATATTACCAAAGGTTCTACCATACCGTCTAGAGTATGGTTACCTTCGACTTAACCTCCATGAGTCTAATGTAGAAAGTTGGCACCAATAGAATTCTTTGTTTTTTGGAGGACCCAAGAATAATATAAGGATGGAGAGATGAACTCTGAATAATAGATGTTCCGAACAATGATGGGCAATGTATGGATGCTTGTAAATACATAATACAGAAATGGAGGCACTGTTACTTTTGAGGATAACTCAAAAGGCTATATCATTGGAAAAGGGAACATCAGCAACTTTGGTAACCCTTTATAATAAATGTTTTGTAGTCAAAAATCTAAATTATCAAGTATAAGTCGGTTGTGTGACGGTGCTTTTAAAATTAGTTTTGAAAAGAGTAAATGTAATATTTTCGATAGAAATGAAACGCTAATTTTCGAAGGCTTTAAAAATGTAATATTTATGTTTTAAATTTAAAATAAATAATGACAACAACATGTGTTTTGTTGCTAACACTAGCGATCCATGAATATGGCACAAGCGATTCTGTCATATTAACTTTAAATCTTTGAATAAATTAGCTAAAAACGGAATCGTAAAAGGTTTGCAAAATATGAATTTCAATGTTAATAATTCAGCGATGCTTGTCAAAAAGAAAAAAGTAGAAAACCGTCATTCAAACCAATAAAAGAAATTACTACTAAAGAACCATTGGAATTACTTCACTTGGTTTGTTTGGTCCAACTTAGGTTCCTGTCAATGGATATTTTCGAATGCGATTGTGCCATAATTTAATTCACATCCAAAATCATTTTGGAAGGGTATCAACATCTGGGATATGAACATATCAGATGAATTTCATATATGTTAACAATCGACAAATAAAGAAATATAAATAGAAAATTTTGGTTCAATATAATATTTTTCCAATCCCGTAAAATTATAAAAGCGCAAAAAAGAAACAAATATGATGATAATGAGTGGTTTTGAGTAGTTAATATGCATTAAATGCAAATATGATTGAAATTACCAACTTAAGAGAAAAAAATATATCTTTTATTGTACTAAAATACACGTACTATAGGCTATAATATAATCTTTACGAAAACCAAACCGATAATTTTTGGGTATGTATACCTTCGAATCTGCATCCGTATTCTTTTTTTGGATATCAAATATTTATGCTTTTCGGATATGGATATAGATATATTTCAATTTTTTGGGTATCCATTGATAGGCTTAAACTTAGGTTAGATCAATAAATCATAGTAAACATGTTTTTATGATAGTTGACAAATTTTCACGTTATGCTTGGATATTTTTTCAAAACATAAAAGTGTTAATTTTTAAATGTTCAAGATTTTTGCTAAAACATCCAAAAATTCACAAATTCAAAAATACTAGAAGTGATTGTAGTGATGAATTTGAAAACGAACAACTTGACAATTTCTGTAATAAAAAAGTATTAAGCATATCTTTTTTTGGGACACCAAAACAAAATGGCATCATAGAAACAAAGAATAAACTTTATAGTAATGTGCCAGAATGCTACTCTGTAATAGTATTTTACCTCGGAATTTCTAGGCTGAATCAGTACCTACCGCGTGTTATATTTTAAACTGAGTGTTCAATAAGGCATTGATCAAAAATATCCCTTATAAGCTTTTTAATTAACGAAAAGAAACCTATGGTATCATTTTAAGTTATTGGAGAATTACACTTCATAAAAAGACTAATTAGGAAAATTTGAATCGTAAACCAATTACCTTTGCTGGCTACTTGGAGAGAAGTACAGCCTACATAATTTACAATAGATGAACGAATATTATTGAAGAAAACCTACTTGTGTCTTTTGATGAAAATTTTAAACTCACTGATGATGAACCTGAAATTTCAACTATTAACCAACAAATTGTCATAGAACAAAACGTTTTACAAAAAATGAGACTGTTGAAAATTATAATAATAATAATTAAAACCAAGTTTAGAATAGTAATATTTTAAAATCATCACCGAAGATTTTGAATGACCATCCAACTGAAAACGTACTTGACGATGTCTTTACCAAAGTATTAACAAGAAGAAAATTCAATGAAATGGGTTATGCCGCTTTTATATCAAATTTAGAATTGAAAAGTATAAAGAAACTACAAGAGATGAGCATTGAATATTAGCAATGCATGGAGAATTAAATCGATTTAAATGTAGTGACATGTGGGAATAAGTTCCTAAACCTGATGATCAATTTATCATTGGAATTAAGTGGATATACAAAAATACAATGATGAAAATGGTGAAATCATTATAAATAAAGCTAGACTAGTTGCATATGGGTATAACCAAGAAAAGGGGATAGATTACGATGTGACGTTTGCTTCTGTAACATGAGTTGGAACAATAAGAATTTGATTGGTTTTTGCATATCACTATAATTTCCAAATTTATCAAATGAATGCTATGAGTGCTTTAATTGTTTCACAAAAGAAAATATTTATGAAAAACAACCTTCCCTATTTAAGCACGAAAAATACCCTGAACACATTTATAAGCTCAAAAAGGTGCTTTACGGACTTAAACAAGCACTACATGCTTGGTATGATATGTTAAAAAGCTATCTTTTAAGATTGGGTTTTGAAATCGGTAAAGTTGACTCTACCTTATTTATTAAAAAGAATAAATACAATTTATTAATGGCATAGTTATACATAGACGATATTATTTCTGGATTTGCAAATGAAAATTTATTTATAAAATTTTCAAATATTACGAAAAATGAATTTGAAATGTCTCAAATGGGAGAACTTAACTATTTTTCTTAGTTTACATGTTAAACAAATAAATAATATTACATTTATCCATCAAGAAAAATATTGTAAAGATTTAGTCAAAGGATTTGAGATGGAAAACACAGATAGAATTAAGGGTATGCCGAAGGAGAAATTGTGTAATTTGATTATATAACTTAACTCTTATAACAATCGAAATAAAGTAAGCTTTTGGTTTTATTATATATTCTATAAATTATTATATTAGAATATAATTAATGTTTTAAATACAATAAATATATACAAGCAGCAAACCCTTAGAAAAAATATTTAATTAACTGCAGTTATGAATGTGTTTGTAACCATGAGTATTGAACCAATAAAATATATACTTGTTCTTAAATATTCTTAGTCAATATGTATTGCGACTGGGATATCGATTTATTCATTTAGATTAGCGTATGTAATGCTCTTCGTATGATAGATGGTGAATTACCCATGATTGTTGGAGGCACCAAGTGTTTATGTATATGTAGTTGTTTGGAATAATTATAGAACGACTCATCGATAGTCTTATATAGTTTAAAAGTCAGCATAAGATCTCACATGATGATGTGTAGTAGTCTTTTAACTTGAGAATACTGTGAATCTTAGGTGTCTAAACTATACTTTGATTTTGGTCAATCATAGAGAACGTGGTCATGTTAGCGCCATAGTTTGGTATAAGTTGAACAATTTGAAGTGAAACACTATTCAGAAGAGGATTCGTCTCCTTTGAATAAAACGTCAGTATCATCGTAATTAGCAGTCAACGTAAAGTCAAAGTCTTTGACCGAAGCAAATCGGTTAATCGATAATTTCTATTGAATAGAACCATGGACTTTAGCATTGGACTTTGCAATTACCTATGAGAGTAATAGAGTTTTGACCATTGATTGTGCTTTAGAATCCAAAGCCAGATAGTAACGACGAAGATAAAATGTGCAAAGTATATCGTTTCTTAAGGAGGGTGTCGCTTTAAAAGATAAGAAATTGGATTTCACCTAGATAATTTATAAGCAACCACTATCATGCTTCAACAAAGTCTGTACATGTTTTAACATTTAAATTCATTAAATATTACCGAGGGTTGAGTTCACACCTGAAAGTCACATGACCCAATTCTCATTTTTTAACCAAAAATAATTTATTGAAATAATTTATAAATGTTATAAATTAATATCATGGAGAATTAATATAATGGTTATATTAATTAATTATTATTTTTAATTACTATTGGATGGTCCAGAATTTATTAATTAAACATATAAATATTATATAGGGGTTTTTAGGCTCAAGAAAAAATTTAGAGAAAAATTTAGTCTCAGGGACAAGAAGTTTGATTTTTAGGTTGAAGGACAATTTTTAGTGTAATTCACAGAATGATAGTTATAACTATCATTCTCAGTTTACACTAAAATGTGTCCTTTAAACTAAAACGTAAACTTGTTGTCCCTGAAACTAATTTTTTTTGAAACTTCTTCCTTATGCCTAATTACCTGTATTATATATTTATTGAATTATTATTTGGGCCAATATAATAAGGGGTTTTTTGGCTCAAGGAAAAAGTTAGAGAAAAATTTAGTTTCATGGACGAGAAGTTTGTTTTTTAGGCCGAAGAACATTTTTTAGTGTAAATCACAAAATGATAGTTGTAACTGTCATTTACGGTTTACACTAAAAAATCTCTTTCAGACTAAAAAACAAACTTGTTCTTCCTGACACTTAATCTTTTTTTGCAACTTCTTCCTTGTGCCTATTTAACTGATATAATAATTTGAACCTAATATGTACAGACATATCGTTTTCTTTAAAATTCATCACAGTCGAAATAGCGTTTAACCTTACTAAAAACGAAACTAAAAAATGACGATTCTCCCTCCTTTTTTCCAGATCTATTCACCCTAAATCGGCTAATCTCCTCTAATTCCGGATCTATTATTTTCTCTGCTCGTGTTTGGCTTGCCTCATGGCAAAAGGCTCTTACGCCTCTCATTCACACTCTGCCACATCCCTTTCGGCTCTGTCTAACATGGGTGCGTTCTCGTTGCTTCTGGGTTCTGCAGTGTTGATGAAGGGGAATGTTGTGTTGTAGGCTTGTAAGGTTATTGAGGCTGATGTGGTTCTAATGAATGAACAGGTGGTTGCAAGTTAAGCCTAGCTTGTTCTGGTATAAATGTGGATAATGGTCGAAATTCCTTGAATGCTGTGGTGGTGCCTTTCGATGATTCTTCCCTGATTTGCAGCCCAAGGTAACGTCTAGCAATATTTCTAGTGTCCATACTACTTGTGTTAAGTGGAATTCTATGGGTGATGTTTCCAGTTACCAAAGCTGTTTTGCATCCCCAAAACCCTATTGTGACTGGTCTTCCTTATTTAAGAAAAGATTGGAACGTGTGCTTTTACTCGCTTAAGCAATTTGTACCATATTTTATTGATAAGCCTATCCTTTCTCCACGCTGGTATATCTTTCTGGAAAGACTATCTTATTGGTTTCTTTTTGGATGACCTCTCCATTACTCCAACGTGAAAAAGCATGTCCTTGATGCTCGGAGGTTGCATAGGTCTGTCAGTGTTTGGTGTGATACTTTTATGTATTTTTTCAAATTTTCTTGCCATTAGGAAGGAATTCACATTTCGGAATTCGACCGTATTGTTATTGAAGGTAAAGTGTTTATCATTACTCAGTGGATCCCTTTAGTTGACCTTGTCCATAAGCAAAATTTATCTATTTCCGTCTGGGCACATATCTCCACTATCCTTTCTTTTTCCAATCACTTGAAGGTATAAATTGGATTGTCAAGCATATTGGTCAATTGATTTTGTTTTGACATATCCATAAGGCGAAGGCAACATCTCTAGTTCGCCAAATTCCTCATTGAGATCGCCTACATCCCCATCTCTCTTGTCGAGGATAGAGTCACCTATATTGATGTAGTGGAAACCTCTTATTTGTAATCTTTGTCACTCCTTTAGCCATGCCATTTTCTCTTGCCCTCATTTGGGTGCCTCACATGCTGACCTTTCCCCAAAGATTCCCTTATCGAAGCTTGCAGCACATCGCTAGCAGATAAAAATTCCTCCCTTCTCTTTCCCTCTCAATTCATCCTATATTTCCCCTCCACCCCCTCCAATGACACCCCCACCGACTGATAATCCCTTCCCTAGGATGTCCTCGCCTCCTAAGCCCATGCTTTCGGTTTCAACCCCTCCTCCACCAAATCCATACTTCCATGTTTGCGTCCCTTATCTAGAATCGATTTCCTTTGACACCGTGATTAAAGACTCAAGAAGATCTTTGTCATTGCCCTATAGTCCGAACCTCTTCCATTGAGCGCATTTCTCATCAACTAACTAATAAGATTTTAGAAGGTACTTTGCTCATCTGGAACAAGGGTGGAACCCAATCTTATCCAGATAGTGGTCTTTTCTACCACACAGCATGAAATATCTTTTCAAAGTGGATAATAGATGTTGGAAAAGATGAACGGGAATTATACTATAGACTAATGGATAATGAACCGGTCCCTATGCAATGACGGTGAATTCAGTTTCAACAATGAGGAGATTTTGGAAGCCAAGGAATGGGATCGAGAGTATATTTTCTCACCCCGCACTTCTAGTTAACACCACAAGTTTCTTGGATGGTTCCATAGATGTTCTTGGATTTTTTTTTGGGTTCTTTCCCTTGTTATTGGAAGGTCATGGTTGTTTCTTCTATGGTACTTACATCGTATTGTATATATGTTTTAGTTATTCGGCCATGCATGGGGCATTGTGTACTTTGATTATATTTTCTACCTTGCTAGACTTGTGGCAGTTTATTGTAGTGCAGGCCTGGTGCCATAGACTTTTGTATTTTTATTTTTGATATATATAGAGTGGCTATATGATCTTCAGATCATACATCCTTTATATAGAAAATACATACATACATAAATACATATGTATGTATACATGTACACAAATATATTTAGCGGCCAAAATTTTTAAATTTGATTTTGAAAACAAGGTTGGCCAAAAAATATCCGAGTATGAATTAGTTATATGAGTTTAATTAATTAACTTAGAAAAAAATCTCACTTTAAATGGGTTTTATCATAGATGGTGGAGCTGACTAAGATATTTACATAACTCATTAGTGGTGCTATAGGTATACCTAGATGCCTCACTCTACACACATAGAAATTCTATCTTCCTTCATAAAAATAAATTACATCCTCATGGTGAACTTTATGACTCCACCATTGAGTTTGAGATTGATACAAATCCAATAGTTCAAGGTGTGATCGACCTTTAGGATCATTGATATTTTAAATCAATTTTTTTTAAATTAAATTTGTTTAAATTAAATTCATTTGTATTTTATTTTAAAAATAATATCTTTTTTTGTGCATATGCACATGGTATCAATTGTGCAAACATAGGATCACTGATGGTTAATAGATCAACCACCACGACCACTCATCAGACGTCCGTGATATCTCTCATTGTCGAAGATGATACTTGTCGATCGACTTGAAGTTGAGGTACTTCGTTGACCACTGGCAGGGATTGTGGTGCTCTTTGGTGATAGTTGATGCGATGAAGAAAAAATAGGGTTTATAGACCATAATAGCAATCTATTTTCGGTGGCGTAGACTAGTAGCTCTCGACAAGGAGATCTCAGTCATGGTGATGACGGCAGCTTCGATGATCTCTAGCAACGGTAAAAATTTAGGGAAGATATGTTAGTTTGATGGCTATTCTCAAGGAAGAAGAGGCAAATTATTTTAAACCTTTTTAATACAAACTAGCCCTTAAAATTCAATTAGTATAACTCTTACATACGAATTTCGTTTTATGCAAAACTTGTGTGGTTGAGTTCGCATTAAAATTATGGACACGTTAACATTTTTTAACTATAAATTATTGTCTTTAGTTTAATATAATAATCTGAATATTAGAGCATTATTATGGTTAAATGTGTGTATGTGTGTGTATACATACATACATATATATATATATATATATATATATATGTATGTATGTATGTATAAAATGATACTAACACTGTCACAGAAACTAACACATTAGGGTGTTATTTATTCTAGTTCATATATTTGATATTCAAATGGATTTTGAATTACTTCCAAATGTTGAAATAAATTTATTATACATATGTTACCTAATATTTGACCCAAGCGACATTTCTACGGAATTGGACTACAAAATGATGAAGGAGTGGATCAGAGCTTGAAGAAGATCAAAGATTGAGTGCCAAAGAAATTTCATAGAGTTTTGGCTAGCTCAATAGTTCGGTATCGATCTATGGATGAGTATGTACCAATCCATCAAATGTTGAAAGATGATGTATTTTGACTTCTATTATGGATCTACATATTAGTTTTAAGAAAAAGACAAGTTTTGAAGATGGACGATGGACCAGTACCAATCCATCAATATTATGATTTTGCTTCTGAAGACTCAAAGCTTGAAAGCTTAGGCAATTTTGAAGGAAAAGTGGAGAATTGGTCAATGCCATGGATCATTACCTTCCATCAAATTTTATGGAATCATGCCGATTTGACATATTTTTCATTTTGATATCTCAAATCTGGTTAAACAACTATTTCAAATAAGAACTAGCAATTCTAATGTGCGGATTCATCCATAGGTAGCAAATTTCACCACTTGGAAAAGGACCTTTGGAGTCATTTGAACTTTTTGCTAAGGAACTTCTTCCAAGTTCAAGATCATCCAATTGTAATTTTGGAATTGCATTGTAATTTGGTTGTAACTGTGAAAAGTAATCAGTAACAATCTATAAAGTAGATGAAGGCCAAAGATTGGCTGAACCACTATAAAAACCATGTATATTCTCACTTTTAATTATTTCTCTCTTACCTTTTAATTTCACTTTCAATCAATTGGGATCCGTAGACCAACTTTTTGGCTAATGGTTTTTAATGCTTTCATTGAGAAATGAAGATCGGGAATGGAATTGTAATTGCTACTAGGATTTGAATATACTCTCGACTGGATTCGTAGGAAATGGCTTGGAAAAAACTACAAGTAGATAAGTGATAGAGGAAATGGCTAATGGGCTAGCAGAAGGAACAGGTGATGGAGCACGAGAAATGAATCCTAAAGAGAACCAGGAGAGAACTGTAGCACAGTCAGAAGTTGTGACGTAGGAGTTGCATAGAACAATGGATGATGTAGGCAAGAAGATGCAAATTTCTCAGTTCTCCATTATGGAAGAAATAAAGAAACAACTTGCTTTGATGCGGCAGTCCGAACAAGGAGAACGATCTCACCCAGGGCGTCATGATGATAGAGAGGATTCTTTGTCTGAATGAAGCAAGGAAAATTTTGTAAATCAGCATAGATACGAGAAGGAAAATGATTGATATTAGGGTGTAGTAGCATCTAGGAAATAGAAGAAACAAATTGTAGCTACCACCACTGCTGGCCGATGGGTCGGTGCCAACCCATTATGATTGGTACAGATCCATGAAGGGGTAGCAAGAGGTTGATAATGACTCTAATGATGATGATGTTGAGGATAGACAATGTGTTTGTCCTTAGGATAGAGTTGCTAGTAGAGATACCAGAGAAAATACTCATAGAGGACATAGTCCGCGCCAACACCGCCAGAGAAGTGAACGAATGGATTTTCCAAAGATAGGAGGACATGGGCATCGTCATCATTTGCGTAGTCAAACACACGATGGCTAGCCTTCAAGATGAAATGGAGGAAATGATGAACTGATAAATGAAACAATACAGAGGTTGCTTTAGCAGAATCAGCAGTACGATGATAGCTGGTGAAACACCCCACCCCTATACATACTATCCAAGAGTATTACTAAGTAAAACTTGTCAAATAATATGGAGAATGAGGCTATATGAGGTACATACATGAATATTCTATTGGGCGAACACTGGTATGTAATTAAACATCGTATATAACTCACCATAACACGTACACAATATCGACACAAAATAATAAATATGTGTCCCTCCAAGATAGAACATTACACAATATACAGTATGTAACAAAGAACACATAGTCAGTAACGCAATGTGAAGATATAATAGAAATATATAGGTGACGGTGAGAATATAATACATCTCAAATAATATATAATGCATAATCAATATACAATACTGTATCAAATATACAATGAGTCAACATTACACTAAGAATATACAACAATCCAATATATCAAGTCTCTGCCATGCCCATAAATCACAAGCTAGTCATATTGTCCCTGTACTTGTAATATCTTGGACTGACCTGAGTATTATGTAAATAACACACGAATTAGACTTTATCTAGATTAAGGATTAATTTACACATGTAACTCAATATATGCAGGGTATAATATAATGATAATACCATCAATATAACTCAAGTCATCAACAATGTATATCAATGTGTATATATAGTAATATATGCATAATGTTTAATTATAATATAATAAACAATTCCCAAAGTATCACATAATATCAAATATAAAAAAACATGCATAATGATGTCAGCACCCATATAAAGTCATGCCAATCGATAAATCACAGAGTCAATATTAACTGAGTAAATCATTCATATCCAGAAACCATCATTAACGTCCAGAATCGCCAATGAATGAGACATCATCAAGTATAATCAGGCTAGCACACAACAATGCCATATTATATCCCTCAATCTCAAATAATAAAGTACCATCATCAATCCATATAAAATTGGTCTTCTGTTGGTAATATCATATATAATAAATGATATGAGAATCCACCTTACTCTGGATACCTATCACATGTATAATCTCATCTCCTTATATATGAATAAATCAAAATATATTATGATGGGAAATGACTATACGATAGAGACGATGTCCCTTGTTGAGTCATATCATAACATATGAAGTTAATGGCTATCCTCCTACTCCATGAGCACATGGGTTATCCGCCAGGATCCGCTCTTTAATACTTAGGTGAAGTGTATCAATAATATACGTCAATCTTTCACTCCGTTTGAACCAAAAGGATGACTAATGTCTATCTCCGTTCTTCAGGAACACACAGGCTATCCACCTGGATCCATTCCTACAGTTTCGGTTACATTCACGGTAATCGTGACATATATCCACCAATGTGTTCGTCAACCCGAGGACTTCCAGTCATGACTCAGATCCTGCCTTTATTGTAATAGACTACTGGCTTAGGTGACACAGAGACTAAGGGCACAGGGGTTATCCACCCAAATCTGCTCCCACTTTATAATAATTTAAGCACACAGGTTATCCTACTGGATCCACTCCTACTCTATAATAATACCAAAAAGGTGTCATGGATCTAGGGCGCAACCCCACGATCAGGCCGCTAGGATGGATGCTAGCTATCTGGTCCTCTCCAACGCTAATATCCAGGAGTACATCATGATAGTAGCACATAGTATCAATAAACGTAAGCATATAGTTATGCTGAAATTCATGAGCTCACCTCATGTAAAAATCTCCTTTGATCCATACAGACTCTATTTCCGTCATGTAAGTGACATATACTTACTATGGATAATTGAACAGATATCACAACGGTGTCTCGTACCATCGCGCGTTTACTGCTCATAAATTGCACTCAGTATCCACAATATTTTATATACAAGTCCAAAGAATATTTGAAAAAATATTACTGAAAGTCCTATTACATATGGTATTATAACTCCATTCATTCAGTTTCTCCATCATACATAATTAAAATCATCATAAGAAATACTACAAAAATAGCAATATCATGAATCCATATAGAAGGAAGTTATCATCGTATCATATCAACACATTAATCAACTCAATATCAACGGTGAATTATTTTTATAAACCCAGGTCAATCAGAAAGAAATAAGAAATCTAGAAAGTATTATAATGCAAATTAATCATATATGTATGTATGTATGTATGTATGTATGTATGTATATATATATATATATATATATAAAACAATCAAATCAATATTTATTAGTAAATCATTTACATCATGCAATCTTAATATAACAGAGATGAGAACAATAAAATCATATTTAAATAAACTTTAAATTAGTAAATACACAGTTACTTTAATAAAATATAAACACAAACATAATATACTTCTATTTAAACTTATTAATTACAAAATTCACTTTAGAAAACTCAAAATATTAATTAGAAAATACTTCTCATTTTCCACAATTTATGCAAATATTTAAGTAATTATGTTAATCACAAATTGGATTTTCTTACAATAAATCTATAATTATATCTAATATTGAATTTTTAAACAAAACTTTTCTTATAAAGTTATATGTTTACTTTATTCAATTTCACACATTTATTTTCAATGCAAATAAAATTTATTTACCACTAAAATATACACATACAAAATTGCATAATATAGGACTTCAACCCAAGTGAGTTAGCATAAGAGCACAGGACCTTATTGTTAGACCACACATGTTTGTGTAATGGGTTCCACCACCAGTCGACATGTACCGTTCGACCGATTAGAACTTAGGAGGTCGATAGACAGACCGTGCACTCCCATTCGATCGCTTTGATTGAATTCTAGCCATCTTCCACCATAGAGTTGCAATTTTCATTACCAATTCAATGCATATTCAAGTATCCAATCCAGTAATCAACCGAATACATCACACACATGCACACACATATATAGAATTGATGATCTAAACATAGATATGTGAGTGCGAACACTTATCTGACTTTGCATTCCATCTTCTTTTGCCCTACCACCGTGTCTACACATTCAAGCTTTCTAATATCTTTCAATTATCCATTTGATATTTTGGATACTGAGTGCAATTTGTTGTGCATAAAATATTCCACTTAATATTGGATATAATATCTTTCAATTATCCGTTCCTCCTTACTCAGCTTCACTTCATCTTTTGATATAAATTCCTTTCAAAATATTCCATTTCAAAAATTTATTTAATAAAACTCATCTTTATAGTCTTATTATAAAACATTTTTTTCAAATGATAACATAAATTTATAAAATCTATATTTTTTTCCAAATGGCTCATATTTATAAATTTAAAACTTGTTTATACAAATCTTTCTATATAGTTATAAAGCAAACTCCTTGTTCAACTAAAATGTAAACATTTCAAAATATCCAAATATTTTATTCTCTCGTCAGACTCTTTATGCATATATACATACATAAATATTACAAAGAACATTTCTAAGCAAACAACTTATTACAATATAAAATAATTAGTAATCCCCTGTCTCAAACTAGTCATAAAATAATACTTTACTTTTTCACAATAATAAATTCTTCCACATCAAACCCTACATCCAAACTAATATACTTCTTTGTTCCAACACCTTATACAATTTCTATAATATATCAATATTTAAAACTATATGATTTTCCTAAATATAATTTATAATATTGCCTTTTAAAATCTCACTTCATTTTCAAAATATCTTTTCAAAATTATCTTTTTTCATTCCTTTACAATGAGTATTTCTTCCTAAAGTAGATAAAACACTTTTCAAAACCATTATCATAAAAATTTATTTTGCTTAAGTCACCTTTACATTTAAAAGAGAATTCATTAAAACTTAACCACTATCCAGCTTTTAATTTCCTTTCAAATTAAAATTTTCCTCTTCCAATTCAAAATTCATACTAATTCCATCTTTAGTAATTAACAATTTTCATAACCAAATAAGATTTCTTTCCATATGAACTTTACAAATTCACTTAAGTGCATAACACATTTGTATCTCATTGTAATATAATCTTTGTTAACGCTTGTCAGCATAATAATACATACTTGCTTCATAATTTTTATCTTAATCCCAAAATATCCGGTTCAAAAAATTATACTTCTCTTACATATCTATATTTACACAATCAAGATTATTCAAGCTATATAAATTATTCCATTCCATGTACACATAAATTAAACTATCCAAAACTATGTAATTTTTTATTCCAAATATAAATGAATTATATTTGTTTCAAATTATACTTTATCTTTAAAACTTCTTTTCCGACATTGCAGTATTTTCTTTTTTTCAAAACTATAATAATAATAACAACAACAATAATAATTTCAAAATAAAATTAATAACACTTTCTAAATTGTTATATTATAACTCAAAACATTGCTTTTATACTGCTTAAAATATTCAATTCTTCCAAAAAAAATAATCTTTCAAATCATAGGGATTCTTAACAAGATATTTTAATCTCTCAAAATGATGTGCCCAAATGTCTCGTTCTAGTGTTTGAGAATCCCAATCGATAACGTTTGCCAAATGAATCGACCATAATTCTTAAACCACTCAATGGAAAAATTAACACAAATCTATTTTAAAAATTCTATGAATAATATTTACAGAAATCCGTTTAATACTTTCTTTTATAGAATAATTATTAAATTAGATTAAAATTTAATCAAACATCACATTTCTAAACATATATATTATCAAGAAATTCCTAATTAAAACATTTGCTTGGTTTTTACAATTTTTTTTATAGTAAATTATATTTTCATAACTCAAGATTCAACAAATCACTTAATTTTCTAGTAAACTATATTTCCGTAAACTATGTATAAAAAAAGGACAAATCACTTCAATAATTCAACTAAACAATAACCAAAATTATATTCAATACAAATAATTCGCAATAACCAAACAAACATAAAAAACAACAATCAATGCACTCAATGGAAAATCTACTCATCAATTTCTGCTGTGCGCTCTGATCAACATCAAACCAAAACACGACCATTTAATATTAAGCTAGTAAAGGTCTAATATTATACATCAATGCCGACTCTACTAGTCGGCCAATATTTCCACCTTTACTTAATAACTTCTAATTATTCTAGAATTTTTTTGAAAATAAAATAATTATATATATATATATATATATATATTTGTGTGCGTGCGTGCGTGCGTATATGTAAAATAACAGATACATCCTATGCTTATTACTGATGATTACCTTAGTAACCATCATATATATATATATATATATATATATATATATATATATATTATCCTTTATTATATGGTAACTACCCAATGCACCCAAGAGACAGAGACCCTAGGTCTCATTTAAAGCCTTGACTCATGTCTCTTATATATATATTGTATTGTTCTGAACTTGGTCTGATACCAAAATGAAACACACCACCTCTATACTTATACTGTCCAAGAGCATTATTAAGTAATACTTTTAGATAACACAGAGGGTGAGGTTATATGTGGACACATGTGAATATTCTCTCGGGCTAACACTGGTATGTATTTTAAACATCGAATATAATTCACCATAAAACGTACACATTATCAACACAAAACAATAAACATTGTGCCTCAAGGATAGAACAATACACAATATATAATATATAACAGAGAACACTTAGTTATAATGCAGCGAAAAGATATAATATTAAATATATAGGTGAGAACGAGAATACAAAATATCTCAAATAATATATAATGTATAATCAATATACGACACTGTATCAAATGCGACAACCTGCACCTTAATGAGCCTTAATTTTAACAAAATCAAAACCCAATTCCATTTGAGCATGGACATTAGTTTTGGTAATATATAATAAACACAAGTATATCAGAGTGAGATTAATATAAACTCACAGTGGAATAGAAAAACATAGTAGAACATAAATACTGACTGATGCCGCTTCCTTGGAATCAAAAGTATTCCTTGGATATCTAATTGCCTTTTCAGCATCGAGCATGAATAAGAAGAATTCTCCATCTATAGAATCCGTCTTGCACTAGTAGCTTGTCCCTTTAAATCTATCATGTGGGTTGTAATAAGGAGAAGGTCAGAAAAACGTTCGGGTGGCTAGAAAGTTACACACTTTACCTACCAAACTAATTTGTGCAGATTGATTTCCATTCAAGTGTCATGTCTATTATTTACGACCAATCCATTAAATACGAAGTGCGCCTACGATATGCCTAATCTCTTCTGAGGTTAAACTATATAATTTTATATATCCAAACATATACCACTCGAAAACCCGGGCCACTTAATACTTCTTAAATATGAAGAAGGCATACCCAATGGCCGTTTAATACCTCAATCCATGAAGCAGCCCTCCGCAACGTAAACGCTAGTCAATTGGTCCAAACTGCAAAGACCAATGACACTTATATACAGCTCTATGATATATAATTTGATTACCATACTACTAACGCATCTCAAAAACTCATCTAAGGGTTAACTGGCCCACCTCCGAACAAACGTCTAACCAACTAACTTTGAGTCTGTGCATATTCCATACGGATTCTGCACTAATAAGAAATGAAATCCATTAAGGCATAACCCGAGCCTTTGCTACCGACTACTCTGGAATGCTGGTGGTCATAGCCTACATACCAGCCCTACTGCAAAATATCGACCCAACAAAAATACTGACATAGCCCAACGACCATCCTCAACCAACCTTCCGTTTAGACTAAGCTGATGTAAGTCAAGAAAAATGCCTCTTTTAGTTACTTAATACCTCTTATTAGAAATGAAGGAGATCTCATTTCCTTAAAAGTACTGGGCCATTTAATACTTTAAATCCCATGCCGACCCTTGGTATATTTTCCCCTACCTATCCCCAACACATATCCCTTTCCCATGTGTCCTATGGTTGGAGATGTCCTAAATCAGTAGTAAGTATTCACAACTGTCGGTAGCCTCTAGGTGAAGGGTAGACTTCTGTTGTGTAACTCTACTGACCTCGCATTCCAACCCAATAAACCAAACCAACCATCCTGGATTTAAATGTTAGGCTAGGCCTACTAATTTACGCTTGTTCTAATTGTATAATTAAGACTAGCATTTAATTCCTTCCTTATACGCTTATTTATTATATAACATAAACATCAATTGTCCGTAATAAATGATCATTATTATTCTAATTGGATAATCTATAGTAACATTTATTCTTTCATTCTAATTCAACCTATTATGCCTATTTCATTTCTTCATAAACGCCATATTAAATCCTATAATCGGTCAAACTAAACACATTTATTTCCCCATTTAATTCTATAATTCCCTATTAACTGCACATTTATTGCCTCTTGGAGTTACTACAACATTTCCAACTACACCTCCTAATCCTATAATTTAATATGCTATTAATAACTAATACGAATATTATCATAAATTATGCTATATATATTTATTTATTTTAATTGATAAGCATGGTTATACATACATACATACATACATACATACATACATACATACATACATACATACATACATACATACATACATACATATATATTTATATATTTTTCTATTTCTATCTACTAATTACTAAGCTAGAACATTCCTTTCCATGCGAGCTATCTTTTCTAAAAGGATTTCCGTTATCAATTTCCATAAATTACCCAAAAATAGGACATTTGCTCCATTCAAAATTACAAGAAATTATCTTTTTATTTATTGAAATAGACAGTGAAAAATATAAAGAAGAGTATCCATACTTTATACATCTCCTTCCTTCTTGGTATATTCCTTGTTCAAACAATACACTTTTTATACATATTTTTGGAATTGGATAATTTAAGGAAACTACACAGAAATAGATATAATTAAATTATACTCCACTCCTAATAAATTAAAACGTAGAAATTCACATTTCAAGTCAAATTAGGGCAATCTAAATTTATAATAACAATTTACAATCCAATTATCATTAATTTGGATAAATCTTACAACCTTATCAAGATTCAACTTTACCAAATTTAGGGACTGATTTTTAGATTTCCAGATTAGGGTGTAAATAATATTCCTATTCCAGTTACCTATTTTATAGAATATGTAGGCAATATTTCATCTTCCTTAGACTACAACTCCAAGTTCTTGCATAGGCATAATATTTAAATACTCAATGATATAAATAAATTATATGATTTTCCACTCACCTTTCAAGCTTTTCAAATCTCCTAAATCTGAATCCATTCCTTAACTGACTCCTTTTTCCATTCTAATCCAAAAGAATATGAATGATAAGGTATATACATACTATTGGAACTATAGTTTTGAGAAGAGATTTGGGGTTAAGGGGAATATAAATTTATAATAATGAAATTTACCATTTTCCTCAGTATTTATTCTCTTCCTCTATTCTTCTCTTTTGTTTTCCATCCTTCTTCGATTATATATATATATATATATATATATATTCTTTTATACTTAATAGAAATAATGAAGAAGGGAAAATGGTCGAGCTTCGCTATTTCAATCAAAAAATATGAAAAGAGAAGTGAGATGTTAGGCCTGTATTTATAGGCACATGTATTAATCATAACCGTTATATTAAAATAATTAGATCTAGACCGTTTGTCCAAGGTTCAAACCCTAGCCGCGCCCATATGACCAACAAATCACTTCCTTGTAGGTGGTCAGTGGTTGACCCACCAATATAGGGGATCGACCGGTAGGGTCCACATTAATTATAATTTAATTTAATTTTCATTCTTAATTATTTTTGCTTTGAAAACTTCAAATGCTAATAAAATTTTCATTTGAGATCTGATCACGAAACTCCAAATATGAAAGTTACTTAGAAAATTGCTATGAACGCAACGGTTTAAATTTCATGGCAAAACTCCAACGTTTGCTCAAATTCTATTTTTGGAGTAACTATTTATTAATTACTGTTAATTTTATGGCTTGTTACATTCTCCCCCTTTAAAAGAATTTCGTCCTCGAAATTCCCTAAGGGTTTAATCATTGTGATATAACATGCAAACAATCTAAGTTATCCAACCAATTAGTGTAGAACCAATTTTATAGCCAAGCATGTACAAGTGCATGACATATCATAACGTATAAGATATGCATGCTGAATGATTATAAATCGATGCGTCCTATATGAATGCATTCTTTCAAAAACATTATTAAAATACGATGCAAACAATCTAGATATATTTGCAGTTCCATATGCATGCAAGTTTTCAAAAATTAAAAATTCTTTTTCGCACAATAATTTCCACAGTGCTACAAGTAGAAGTATGATTTTACTATTTTTGCATCCAATTCCTACCATCCAAAACCTAGCATACAATTTTTATAATTCAAAATTTTTGAAAATTCAGATTTTCTAAATCCATACCATTATACCAGAAAAGGAATTTAGACGGAAAACTTTTCATTTCCACCCTTCTATTTGGATACCCATTGTACCTTGAAATCTTCTCTCTTTTCCCTAATTCTTATCCAAATTTTCCAAGTACAATATGCACAAGGATGATTATTTTTAGATGTTAAAATGTAATTTTCCTAAATGCAAGTTCAGTTTCTCTATCAATAAGGTATGAAAATAGAAACTCCAAAGCTTAAACAAAATTTGCCCTTGTTATTCCTTAAGTTTTGTGCACTGTCACCCTTGTCGGACAGTAAAACTCATATTTACTAATACATCTATGCTCCCTACGCTGGGCAAATGGCATTCAAAAATTAGATCTTTTCTCATTTCAAAGAACACCTTTTCCCCCTTCAAAACAAAATTGCAAAAAAGTTTGAAAATCGAATTCCCATAAACATTTAGAACACCATTTTTTTCAAAAGCACTTGAACATAATTTTTCAAATTTTTTTGAACCCAACCTCTCAAAAGCATTTAAATGAAAAAATTCAAAAACATGCGAACATAATTATTCAAAACATTTGCCACTTTATCCCCAAAAACAAATCAAGCCACATTCTAACGTAATTGGGCCTCAATCAATAAGTTAATGCACATGATTGACCCTAAGATTGTGCAGTTAATCCTAGATTTGGTGAACCTTTCTTTTTACTCTAAAACAACTAACCACCTATATGCATATTTATAAATTTTAGCTTTTAAGGCATAGAGAGAGTGACTCGTGATTTTGCAATAATCTTTCCCTGTCTTCGGTTTGCTAAAATTTATTTTTTTAGTTCTAACATTTTGGGATCTAAGCATTCTTTGTTTCTAGTCGCTAACCTAATCTCCTAATTCACTTCCAGATTTACTAAATTTTATCATTGGTTCAGTATCCTTATAAGTTCTCCTTATTTACAATATTTCCCAGCATAGTGATATAGCGGTCAAAGCCCATCCAAACCATCAACGTAGTAATAAATAAGAACATATCTCACATATGTTATGCTTCGTCAATGTTCAAAGGGAGACAATTAGCGATTACAACCCAAAAACCTAAAAGAAAACTATTGCTATAAGCTTTCCTTCATCATCAACCAATGTTAATCATGTTGGGGGCCCTATAACTTATTATTAAATTAAGATGGACATTTCTAGTATGTCATTCTACTATCACCTATATATTTTCACTTACTTTCTTGGCTCCCTATAAATAAGGCTCATCTATTACTTCAATAATTACACCTGCTTATGTGATATACTATGCATTTCCACGCTACAATGAGTATGAAATATAATTTATGCGCATTCAGAATCACTCATCGGAAAACTTTTCTTGGTGGAATAACTTTCATATTGTCCATCTTGCCTTCTTTAACCTTTAGTCAACCAAAATCCTTTATGTGTGTCAGCTATCTCATTAATCTCTTCTCCAATCCTACTACTGTCTCTTTTCAATCAAAATCTCTTGATAATATTCCCAAACTTTGGTATCTACCTTCTTTATCCTTGACCTTTCATGCGAGTATACCTAAGACTTACAAAAGTGTACTTTGATATTATTCCCCATTCTTTTGAGAGTTCTTATTGATTTCACACATGTCTGATCAAATATTCCTAAATTCATTCCGATATTCCTTATATTCAATATGGATTCCTTGTTGCTACCCTACGAGCATCCATAACTATTTTATTTCAAGCTCTGACCTTTATCCTATTTTACAAAGACAGTCATCCCGATCTACTCTATATCAAAAATTGATTAGGTTTTTCACTACTCTTTATATAAAAAAACTTCACAGTCATGAAATACTTAATCCAAACTTTTATCTTTGAAACTATAAACCTAGAAACCTTTTTCCAAAACTGCTTGGGTTCTTAAAGGAGTCATGAAAATTTTTACCTTTCAAAAACTTTCTACAACAAAGATTTCTCTATAAGTAGGATTTTTAACTTAAAATATTTTTCATGTTCAAAACCCAATTGTGATATCAAACCAATTTTTTTAAAAACATCTTTTATAACTTTAAACAATGAAAAATGGAGTTGACGAGGAAAACTTCCATCCTATTATTTTCCTATTACTTATGCTAAGAGATTTCAATATCATATAAGAGGGACTTCTAAAAGATACGTGCAATCACAATATCTATTCACAATATCTATCTAAGAGCCTATCTAAAACTATACGTGCAGTTACTACATATTTATGTAATTTATCCATTCTTCCTATTCTACTCCTATAACTTTTCTCCTATATTATTTTCTAATTAAATTACTAATCCTATTTTTATATATAAATTTCCAATGCTATTTCTATCTAAATTTCTCAATATTGACTCATTGTGGTGCTTTCACCTATCGCTTTAGTCACTGGGCTTTTCTTCAATAATATGAAAAGAGATACAATCTATTTTAGTTGTTAATCTTGGTATTTTGCTTGTATAGGAATATTCCTCCTAATCATCATTATTGGGTGTCTTACCCTTCTATTATGTTTACCCCATTTCAATCAAGTACCTTCTTCATTTATCAACCCCTCCTTAATAGAATTTAAAAAAAACGAACTTCCAAATTTACAAAAATAGAAAAAATCATCGAGCCAAACCTACGCTCTATTTTCCATTTATTAAAATGAAAAATTCCTTTATCGATACCCTTTAAATCAACATATTTTAAATCAAAAATTTCACAGTTTCCTTACTTTCTAAAACAACTTCCCAATAAATACTTTGGAAAACCCATTCAATGCATTTCAAAAAAGTTTCAGAAATCTTTTTTTCAAAATTTTCACATGAGATCGGACTCGAAAATGAATTTCAATTGTCCTTTCTTTTGGGATTTCTTCTTTTCTACTTCTTCTTAACCCATCTTCATAAAATATCATGCTAGCATCCTGTGGTGATTAATGTACACCTTGTTACGAGAACTTGCTCCACTTTTATAATATCGTACTTTAGGATGCTTACAACATATAAATTCTTATTTCCCATTTTTATAAATGAAATACGCATCCTTAATCGGCAATCCATCGAAATCTACAGTCATAAGGTAGCCTAGGTTCAACAAAGGAGTCATGTACCATCCATCCTCCGGGGTTCTTCTATATGTCATGCTTATGCTCTTCTTGGTCAACGCCTTATGGTACAGCTAATGCATCGTGGCATAATCGGGATAGGTGTATATATTTAACTCTATTTATGGTACAGCTAATGCATCGTCGCAACAACTTCTATAGTCAGAATTTATAGAGCTAGGCGTATAATATATATACAATCATAGTTAAGAATACAAATATATTCTCTCAGCATATCCTAATTTCTATGATCGACTAACCTAAGCTTTGATATCAAATGTAACAAGTCGCACCTTAATAGGTCCGGATTTCGACTAAATCGAAACCAAAGTCCATTAGTGCGTGGATTGTTGGTTTTGGTAATCTATAATAAACATAGGTATATCAGAGTGCGACCAATACAAACTCACAAAGGAATAGAAACATGTAGTCGAATATAAATATTGACTGAGGCTACTACCTTGGAATTAGTAATATTCCTTTGATACTTGATTGTCTTGTCACTACCGAGCATATCCCTCTAAATCTATCACGTGGGTTGTAATAAGGAGGGGTTGGAACAACGTTTTGGTGACTAGAAAATTACATACTTTACCTATGACATTAATTTATGTCAATTAATTTCCATTTAAGTGCCATGTCTATTATTTATGTCTAATCCATTAGATTCTAAGTGCGCATACAATATGTCTACCCTCCTTCAAGGTATAACTATATAAGTATATATACACACACACACACACATATACATACACACACCTAAACGTATAGTACCTAAAAACCCCAACCACTTAATACTTCTTAAATAGAGCGGAGGCAGACCTAACGATCATTTAATACCTCAATCCCTGTAGCGCACCCTCCGTAGCATAAACGCTAGTCAATCGGTCCCAGCTACGAAGACCAGTGACACACATATATACGGTTTTATGATATATAATTTAATTATCGCACCACTAATGCACCTCAAAGGCTCATCTAAGGGTTAACTAACCCATCTCCGAACAAACTAATGCTTAACCGACTAACTTTGAGGTCTATGTGTATCCCTATACATATTCCACACTATTAGGAAGTGAAATCCGTCAGGGCATGACCCAAGCCTTTGCTACCGATCGCTCGGGTGGTCATAGTTTATATGCCAGCCCTAATGCAAAATACCGGTCTAACAAAAATGCTGACATGGCCCACCGACCTTTCTCAGTTGACATCCTATTTAGACTAATCTAATGTAAGTCAAGGTAAATGCCCCTTTCAGTTACTTAATATCTCTTATTAGAAATGAAGAAAAACCCATTTCCTTAAAAGTACCGGACCATTTGATACCTAATTTGAACCCTTGGTATATTATCCTCTACCTATCTCCAACACATATCTCTTTCCCATGCGCCTTGCGGTTGGAGATGTCACACATAAGTAGTAAGTATACACAACCACTAGTAGCCTCTAGGTGAGGGCAGATTTCTATTGTGTAACTCTATTGACCTCGCATCCCATCCCACTAAACTAAACCAACCATCATAGATTTAAATGTTAGGCTAGCCCCACTAATCATGCTTGTTCTAATTGTATAATTAATGTTGTATAATTTCCCGCTATAAAAATTATATTGCTTTTTGGCAGTTAATTCCTACCTTATATGCCTACTTATTGTATGACATAAGTGTCAATTGTCCGTAATAAATTGTAATTATTATTCTAATTAGACAATCTCTAATAACATTTATTTATTCATTCTAATTTAACCTATTATGGTCGTTCTATTTTCCCATAAATGCCGTACTAAATTCATTAATCAATCTAGTTAAACACATTTATTTCCCTATTGAACTCTACAACTCCCTATTAATTGCACATTTTTTCCCTATTAAATTGGGAGTTAATATATCCTTTCCATCTACACCTTCAAATCCTATAATTTAATATGCTATAAATAATTAATACAAATATTATCGTGAAGTACCATATTTACATATTTAATCAATAAGCGTGGTTATATGTATATTTTTTTCTATTTCTAACTATTAGTTCCTAAACTATAACATTCCTTTCCATGTTTTAATTTATCAGAGCTATCCTTCGTAAAAGGATTTTCGTTATAACTTTCCATAAATTACCTAAAATTGAGACATTTGCTCCGTTTGAAACTACAAGGAAATAGATAGTGCAAACTACAAAGAAGAGTGTCCATACTTTACATATTGCTTTCCTTCTTGGTATATTCCTTGATAATTCAAACGACGCAGTTTTTATACATATTATTGGAATTGAATAATTTATGAAAATTACACTGAAATAGATATAATTAAGTTATACACACTCCCAATAAATTAAAACATTGGAATTCATATTCTAAGTCAAATTAGGTTAATTTAAATCTGTAATAACAATTTAAAACTCAATTATCATAAATATGGAGTAAATACTACAACCTTATTACATTCAACATTAACAAATTTAAGGACCGATTCCGAATTTCCAGATTGGGGTGTAAATAACATTCCTATTCCAATTACCTATTTTACGTAATATGTAGGCGATATTTCATCATCCTAAACCTATAACTCCATAGATCTTACATAGGCATAATATTTAATTAAAACTCAATGATATGAATTTCGATGTTATAAATAAATTATATGATTCTCACTCACCTTTCAAGCTTTTCAAATCTCCCAAGTTTGAATCCATTCCTTCACTTGAATCCCTTTTTCATTCTAATTCAAAAGAATATGTATAACAAGGTATATATTACTAGAATTATAGATATGAGAAGAGATTTGGGTTAAAGGGAATATAGATTTATAATAATGAAATATACCTTTTTTCTAGTATTGATTCGCTTCTCTTTTATTTTCTACCCTTCTTCGATTATATATATATATGTATATTATATTTTACAATTAATAGAAGTAGTAGAGAAAGGAAAATAGCAGAGTTTCGCTGATTTGATCAGAAAATATGAGAAGAGAAGTGATGGATTAGGCCTGTATTTATAGGAACAACTATTATTCGTAATCACTGGATTAAAATAAATAAATTCGGGTCTTTTGGCCACGGTTCAAACTCTATCTGCCACCATATGACCAGTCGACCGCTCCCCTATAGGTGGTCGACCGCTAGCAGCCGACCGACCTAAGAAGGGGGTTGACCAATGGTTCTACATTTAATTATAATCTATTTTCTATTTTCATTTTGAATTATTTTCTCTCCGAAAATTACCACGAATAGAATGGGGCAAATTTCATTGACAAATTCTAATATTTTCTTAAATTGCATTTTTGGATCCTTATTGATTATTGTTAATTTTACGAGGTGTAACATACAATGAGTTTACATTGCACTAATAATATAGAACAATCATATATATCAAGTCTCCGCTTTACCCACAAATCACAAGTTGGTCATATTGTCCCTATACTTGAATTATCTCGTACTGTCCCAAGTATTATGTAAATATAACATGTGTCAAACTATGTCTAGATTAAGGGTTAATATACATATGTAACTCAAATACGCATAATATAATATAATGATAATACCATTAGTATATCTTAAGTCATCAACCATGTATGTGAATGTGTGTGTGTATAGTAATATATGCATGGTGTATAATTATAATAAAATAAACAATCCCCAAAGTATTACATAACATCAAATATCACAAAGCCATGCGTAATAATGTCATCATCCTTATAAATTCATGCCAATCAATAAACCATAGAATCAATATCAACAGGGTGAATCATTCATATCCAAAAACCATCATCAAAGTCTAGAAACCACCAATAAATAAGATATCATCAACTATAACTAGGCTAGCACACAACAATGCCCAAGTATATCTTTCAGTCTCAATAATAAAATATCATAATCAATCATTATAAAATAGGCCGCCTATTAGTAAAATCATATATAATAAATATATGAGAATCCACTATACTGTGGGTACCTATCATAAGTATAATCTCATCTCATCATATATTAATAAATCTAAGTATACCATGATGGGTAATGACTGTATGACACACTCAATGTCCCAGGAAGAGTCATATCATAACATATAAGCCAATGGCTATCCACTTACTCCATGAACACACGATCATCTACTCGGATCCGCTCTTTAATACTCAAGTGAGGTGTATTAATAGTATATGCTAATCTATCCCTCTATTAGAACCAGAAGGGAGACCGATGGCCATCTGCTTAGTCTAGGGACATATGGGATATCCATCCAGATTCATTCCTTCAGTCTTCAATTACCTCCACCATAATCACGACACATATCCATCAATGTGCTCTCAACGCGAGAACTTCCAATCATGACTCGGACCCTACCTTCAACAGACTATTGGCCTAGGTGATACAAAGGCTAATGGCACACGGGTTATCCACGTAGATCTTCTCGTACCATATAATAATCTAATCACATGGGTTATCCATCCGAATCCGTTCCTACTCTATGATAATAATAAAAGGTACTGTAGATCAGGCCGCTAGGATGGATGCTTGCCATCTGATCCTTTTAACACTAATTTCCAGGAGTACATCATGATAGTAGCATACAATAATAAATATAAGAACACAACCATGCTCAAATTCATGAGCTCACCTCACATAAAAATCTCCTCCAAGTCACACTAACTCTATTTCCGTTATGTGAGTGACATCTACATACAATGAATAACTGGACAAATATCATAACGGCGTCCAATACCATCGTGTGACACTCAATCATTTATTCACTGCTCATAAATTACAACAATCTCCACAATATTCAATATAACGAGACTAAAGAAGAAGCAGAGAAATATTACCAAAAGTCTCATACTAGACAGCATTATAACTTTGTTTATTCATATCCTCGTCACATGGAATTAGAAACATCATAAACAAAAATATCACAGAATAGCAATATCACGAATACATATAGAAGGATGTCATCACCATATCATATTAAAACACTAATCAACTCAACATTAACGATGAATCATTCTTACAAACCTAAGTCAATATAAAAGAAATGAAAAATCAAGAAAGTATGATAAAGCAAATTAATCAAATACACACACACACAAATATACGTGTGTGTAGAACAATCAAATCAATATTTAATAGTAAATCATTCACAACATACAATCTTAATATAATAGTGATGAGAACATCAGAATCATATTTAAATAAACTTTAAATTAGTAAATACATATTTCCTTTAATCAAATATAAATATGAACATAATATACTTCTATTGGAACCTATTAATCAAAAAATTCATTTTCCAGAATTTATGCAGATCTTTAAATAATTATTTTAATCCTAATTTGGATTTTCTTTCGATAAATCAATAATTTTAAATATAACTAAATACTGAATTTTTAAATATAACTAAATACTGAATCTTTAAATAAAAAATTTCTCATAAAATTATATATACATTTTATTCAATTTCTCCCTTTAGTTTTCAGTGCAAATATAATTTATTTACTACTAAAATATACACAAACAAAATAGCATAACACGAGACTCAAATCCAAGTGGATTGGCAGAAGAGCACAAGCCATTCCATTGCACCACTGGTCGACATGCAGCGGACAATCGGTTGGAGTTTAGAAGATCAACAGGTAGACCTACCAGTTGCACACTCCCAACCAATCTTTTTGATTGAATTCTGGGCATCCCGCACTCCTGATTTGCGATTTCATTACCGGTTCGATGCATTTTCAAGTATTCAATCCAACAATCAACCAAACATATCACGCACACACACACACAGATATATATATATAATTGATGATCTAAACATAGATATGTGAGTGCAAACACACAACCAACTTAATATTCCATCTTCTTCTGTTCTAGCACTGCGTTTACACATTCCAGCTTTCCAAAACATAACTAAAACCTTAATTCCTTCTAGCCATAGATGTAGACCCATATCAAGGTGAATGTTCTTAATTTGTAGATTAATAGTAATTTTTTGATTTTATTTTAATTATTGAGTGAGAAGGGTTCATAATTCTTGCTTCAGGAAAAATGGAGTTAGGGAATTCATTAAGAAGCGAATACGTAAACCAATATTTTTCCCTAAAAAGAAAATAGTCTCGAATTAGAAAAATCTGGATGTAGTAATGGTGGAGTTTGGGCTTGGGAATATGGGCTTGGACTTAAGAAAATAAATATTAATTAATTAATTTATTTTTCATTTCTTTACATATATTAGTCTAATTTCTATTTAATTCAACTTATAATAAAATTCTAGTTAAAAACTATATTTATATTTCTCAAGTAATTATACAATATTATCGTTCTAAAATGTATTTCCTATAAAATTTTCTTATTTTAATTATTTATTCAAAAGTATTCGATTTAGCACATTTAAAAAAATCATTTCGATAACCCAAAATAATTCAAATTTCTGCTTTCTAGTTGTTTCTTTCTTAAATCAATATTATTTTTTCGATATATAATTTTACAAAATATTATTGCCTTAATTACCTTATTTTAATTCAATTATATCTTATTTATATTTTGAACCCATTTATTAAATAAATTCCAAAATTATTGTCATTTAATATTTAAAAATCCATTTAAGTCAATTAAATGACTTATTAACTTTAATTAATTATTGCTGAAAATCAAGTTGTTATAGCTGGAGACTATTGCTTGTAGGAACCCTTTGTCAATGAGTTAAGAAGGGCTCGATACCTTAGGAAGTTTGTCATGCCAACGATCCCCAGCTATAGTGGTTGACTGACCCAATGCAACATTTGATGAAGTATTCCTGGCATATAGATGGTGAGAGAGCTGATGATGATGTCAATGTAGGTGGTTTACCTTTTTCTAAGAGGGATTGGTGACGATGTGGTTCTACATGTTGAAAGCTAGATTCATGTCATCTTATAGAGAATTAGTGAATAAATTTCTCAATTAGTTTCGAGTTCGCTCAGTTTAACCTAAGTATGCGATGTCCTTAGCCAATTTGCATCAATGGTCCAACGAGACCTTAAAAAGCTTTTTGAAATGCTTCACCATAATAGTGATAGAGGAGAAGAACCTGAGAGATAATATTGTGTTAATGACACTTATAGGAGGTGCGAGCAGAGGAACGGATTTTGGAAGGTGGTTGAATATGAAAAAACTAACCACATTGATGGGTTTTTACAAGACAGCCAATGAATTTCTACGCTTTGAAGAGGTAGATTTGGAAGATGATTTAGGTGTTGGCTGCTAGGCTAGACCAAGCAACATCATGAAGAGTAATGCAACTATCAAGTAAGATGGCGACAATTGTAATGGAAAGTCTAGGAATGGAAATAATAAGTGGAAGAATAATAACATTGGAGGTAAAAACCAGGATCTGAGGAAATATTTGGGATTTAACCGAGAAGGCAATAAACTGAGTTGATTGACTCTATAGAGAACATCTACCTTGCAATGCAAGATACAATGAGATATAAGAAGCCTGCTCCAAGGGGCTCCGAGGGGCTACTGATGTGCATAAGCATTCAGGAAAGTATTGTAGGTTCTATAGAAATATGGCCACAATACTAACGAATGTTATCACTTGAAAGATATGATGGAGGAGTTGATAAGGATTAAGCAGCTCTAGCAATATACGAGGAATCCACATGACTGTATGCAAGGAAATACGCAATCACCTAGGCAGTAGCCTCAAGGTAATAGAGAAGGGACCATTGGTGAAGGTAGAAGGTCGCCAAGGCGCTGCTTGGTGATAAATACAATATTTGGAGGTCCATATCCTGTGGAAAAGAGATGGAACAAAATGGATAGCTATTGGACCTCGTTAAGGCATTCTCCATAATAAATGTGTTATGCAATAGAGGAAGGGGCTCCTATTAAGCAACGATGGAGGATTGATAATGACATCGACTTCCGCAATGGAGATGGGGATAGGGTTGAGGCTCTAACACTTGACCCAACGATGATAATGTCCATGGTTGGCCCCACAACCGTTCCTCGAGTACGGATAAATAGTGGGAGCTCGATGAACATCCTTTTCAAATGGGTAGTTGATGAATGTAGCTCAATGAAAAGGACCTATTGCCTTGTAAATTCCACTTTCCGGGATTTACATCAAGTTGCATGTCCAGCTTTAAGTCGGATCATGGAAGGCGATACAGGTTAAGAATTAGTGGTGGATGGATTTTCCTCTTACAACGCATTGCTGGGCTGACCGACCCTGACTAATTTTTGAACTTTTCTAGCTCTGTGATTCTTGATGATGAATTTTCCAATAGAGGTAGAGTAAGGGCAATTCAAGAGGACCAAAGCAAAGGTCGAGAGTGATATGTTGTAGAGCTACAGGAAGCACGGCACAAGGTGAAATGTAAGGATGCATAGAAGGCTGTCTATATTAAAAACTACAATGCATAACAATTATTGTCTGAGCATTGACTCAGATGTGGTAGTGACCAATATAGAGCCATGGATATACAAAAAGAATTGGATGTGGCAAGAGAGGAACGATGGAGTTGATGGATGAGATCCAAGTGATGAAGATGATTTGATGAAGATCGTCAAAATTGGATCCCAACTCAGCATGAGGATGAAAGGAGGATTGATTAGGTGTTTGAGAGGATGTGTTTACATGGGCGACATGTGTATAATTCTCTTGAAGTTGCCCACCACATACTGAATGTTAACCTAGTCTTTGTTGTTCCTATGAAGCAAAAATGATGCAGCATTGAACCTGAGTTGTCTGCCGCGTTAAAGGAGGAAGATGATAAGCTGTTGGCAAAAAGCTTTATTTGAGATGCACTCTACCTAAAATGAGTAGTTAATATCTTGATAGTTAGGAAGGCAAATGGAAAGTGGCGAATAAGCATGGACTATTTGCACTTGAACAAGGCATGCCTAAAGGAATGCTTCTCACTTTTGCAGATCAATCAACTCATGGATGGAACGACCACTCATGAATTACTGTTTTTTATGGATGCATATTCAATTACAATTAGATTGCGATGCACATCTCTGTTTAGGAGCATACAAGCTTTATCATAGATTGGGACCGTATCACTACAATGTCATGATATTTGGTTTGGTGAATGTTGAAGGTACTTACAAGCGTCTGGTTAACAAGATGTTTGTAAGAAAATAATACAGACTATGGAATTCTATATGGATGATTTGCTAGTTAATCATGACAATCAATGGACCACATAAGCTACCCTTCAGTAATGATTGATGTACTTTGGAAGTATGAAATGAAGTTGACTCCATTGAAATGTTTTTTTGAGTTGCATTAGGCAAATTCTTAGGGTTCATTATAAACTCAAAGGGCATTAAGGCTAACCTGGATCACATTGAAGCCATAAAGAAGGCTACAACCCCGTAGACAAGAAGGAAAATGTAGAGCTTTAATGGTAAAGTTGCCGCTCTAGGTAGGTTCATCTCAAAGGTGATTGATGAATGCATACCATTCTTTAATGCCTTTAAGAAGAAAATGGGGAAGTACTGATAGAAGAATAAATGGAAATAATATTTTAGACTCTATTTGAATATCTCCAACAACCACAATCTTATTGAAGCCCTTGGAAGGAGAAGATTTATATATCTATTTGGTGGTATCCGATTATACATTGAATGCAATTTTTGTATGCGAGGAGTACAAATCCAAAGGTCAGTATATTAAATCAATAAGAGGTTCAGTGGAGTAGAAAACAGTATCCAAAATTGGTGAAATTGGCATAGTTATTGTTGATAGCACTGAGAAAGATGAGACCATATTTTCAGGCTCATCTAATAATGATGTTAACGGGTTAACCCAGCTACTGCATCACCCTAAGACTTCAGATGATTATTAAAATCGAACATCAAGATAAGTCAGTAGGAAATCAATTATCATTATAGGTTGGAAATTTGAGAACTAGAATTGGTGGATTCTATTACCGAATTCACCATCAGGGGTGATGAAATGGAAGAGGAATTAGTCAAATTCTTAATGGAATTTGTACATTGTTGGAGCGTCCTACGGCCACAATTTTGAGGCGAGAGAAGTTTTGATCACTCCAGAAGATTGAAGGATCTATTATGCATTAAAACTTGAATTCCGTGCTTCAAACAATATGGCGAAGTATGAAGCACCGATAGCGAGACTTAAAATAGCATAAGAGTTCGGAGTGCAAATGCTGCATATCTAACATGACTCCAAATTCATGGTCTGCCAGGTCAAAAAAGAGTTTTAGGCTAAGGGTGAATGGCTTATACCTTACCTGTCGAAAGTGTTGGAACTACTGGGCAATATCTTGCACTACATGATGACACATACCCCCAAAGAGCAGAATACAAATGCTAATTCATTAGCCAAACTGGCCAGCTCTGATAATGCACAACCATTGGCAACCATACAAGTAGAGGTGATGTAATCTCTAAGCATGGATGAAATGGATATCGACTGTATCTTAGAGTCATGAGTGACTTCATTCAAGAATTATTTGCTAAAAGGAACTATCTCGAAAAATCGAAATGAAAAGAAGAAGTTTTGCATAAAGTACTTTTGCTACATTATGCAAGAAGGGATGCTATTTAGTAGAGGGTTATCTACCCGTTGTTAAGATGTGTCGACAAGGATGAAACTAAGAAGATCCTAGAGGATGTTCATGAAGGAGGATATGAAAATCACGTTAGGGGTAGACTAGCATATGAAGTTAAGGCACAACTAAAGCCCCTCAAATCCTCGCTATAACGTAAACCACTATAACAAAACATGTCATTTGCTTCGGTTGTTTACCCCAGTTGCTTAGGTTCAACAATCAAGGAAAATGAAGATGAAACAACATGCCAAAACATATTGCTTTGGTTGTTGAACCAAAGCAATAAAGGGTCATTTGCTTTGGTTCTTTAAACAATCAAAACAATTGATTGAGGCTTTTGATTCAGTTGTTTCATGACAACCAAAGCAAATGACCCTCTTTTGCTTTGGTTCTTAATTGACAACGAAACAAATATACGTTTATCATCAGATATTCATTTTCTATTTGTTTTGATCGTCATATGACAACCGTAGCTAAATAAGATCAATTGGTTCGATTATCACATGACAACCGAAGCAAATGTCAACTGAAGCAACAAGTGTTGGGTTGATTGCTTCAGTTGTCATTAATGTAAAGTAATAATAATTATTCATCCGCCAATGGTAGCTAGATCCACTAACACATTATTAGTTATGCTAGCAATGTTGATAGATATATCTTCAATATTAGTTGACCATAATATTAATTAAATTAAATTGTGCAAACAACGTTATTATAAAGTGTGCATGTTTCATGAAGTTCAACTGGAAGCACTACTAATTTGGGTACATTTAGTAGGAAAGCGAGTTCTTCATTCCAAATTGTGTTCCAGTCATCTTGTATTTCCTTTGTTTTCTTTATTATAATGTATTCTGGAACTAGCTATCCCTACCTTTATATCATTACATTTAAATAGTTATTTAGCAGGTTACCTCAAACTCATTACCGTAGTACCAGAACACAAAAGTATATGAGATATATAAGAAGATTATATGATATCATATCATACCTTTTGTAAAAGTCTGGTGGAGAATACACATCAAATGTGTCGGTTTGAAGTTCATACGCTAACCATTTTGCATATGCATCTTAACCTCCAAGGTTCTCTTTGAAGGTAAATTTGCCATAGGTTAAAATGCACCATTTACTAAAAAATCGGTTTTTCTAACATACTCACATCCTTTATTTAGTTTAAAGAATCCTTGCATATCCACAATTACCTTCCATACCCCTACATAAGCGATGAAAATATTGAATACAAGGAGAATTCTTATTTTAAGCTGCATATAGCCGATGAGATTAATTATTCTCGATTTATATGAATATTGAACATAGCATGCAACTAACATGCATGTTAAATGCAACCATTTGACCGCTATGCAACCAACCAGTCAATAGATTGTAATTTAAAGAGTTAAATCTTGTTTCTTTCGAGTATACCATCAACATGTGCTTTTGAGTAAACCTTGCTATATCAACCCCATGAGATACTGCTACCTTTGTAAGCTTCTGCTCACTTAAATTAAGACGTATAACTCTATATAGACCCATCTTTAGGGCTTCTTTCAATCGGCCTTTAGGCTTTACAACTGCGATTGTGATTAAACTTGTATATTTGGGTGTTGTACTCTGACCCACTTTGAGATCATCATCAATATCATCTTCGTCGTCACTATCACCATTCCCCTCCTATACATATTGACTAATATCGCATGCAATGGAATATATTATGTTACTTGAATAGAACAATCATCATATTTCCACACATTGGTTTATCAAGTATTTTTAACAAAAAAGTAAATAAAACAAGGATGAGAATAGATATATGTATTTCAAAATTATATATTGATAGTGCACTTCTTGAATTATGTTTTCTAAAGAAACTTTCATATAATTATTAAGCCAATAATTTAATGCATGTTAACTAAATTGTAATTTATGCATAAGTAATATAGTGAGAATATATCGGGAAATTAAGCACCTATTGGGTTTTGTAACTGCCGCAAGACACTTAAATTACTTACATGAGTTCAGTGTGTATAACTTTTAAAATTGTAGTTTATACTATACATCTTGAATTGGTGTGCAATGCACAATTACCATTTTGAATTACTATATCACATCCTTGAATGTGAACATATATGCATCATTAGTATAGGAACTGTAAAAGGTAATCCTTTGTAACATAAACTGAAATATTTGTTTTGTTTAAAATGGAATGAAAATAATCGACGAAATACGTCAACCATACGAACTACGGTACGAAGAATGAAATGAATTTTAAAGCTGTGACGTTATTTAGAGATCAAACCGAAGCCACGGTGTCATCTATTCACATAGATATTTTTATTTTTCAATTTATGGAACAAATTCATGTGTTATAAAATTCTTACTTAATAATTTTTCACAAATTTTGTAACATCCCGTAATTTAATGTTAGTTATTTAATTATTTAATTAGTTAATTAATTAGGTTGCAAAAAGAAAATTGTGAAAATAACAGAATTTGATCATGAAACTTGCACCATTGCATTCATGGTGAAATTCTGAGCAACTTTCATCTTTACAGTTTTGCGATCGGAGTCTAAACGAAGAAGTTACAGACGAAAAATGAATTTCTGAACGGAAATAATTCTATTCGATAAATTCAACATTTATTAATTAATAGAAGTCGACCTATCATTGGGACCGATCGTCCTCTAGCGATCAACCGGTCACCTTTTGGTGACTGTAATAAACCTAGGCCGTGATGGCTTGGATTTAATATTTTAAATCATATGATTGTAGTTGATTCTAATGCCTATAAATTTAGGCCTAACTCTCCCTTCTCTTCTCATATTTTTTCAGAGGTAGTAGTGAAGCTCTACTATTTCTTATTCTTCACTTTCTTTATACATTATAAAAGTAAGGTATTTATATCTATATTCATACAAATTGGAAAAGAATAGAAATCTAATAAAAAGAAGAGAAGAGAATTAACTATACTTGTATTTGAGATAATTTATATATGTTTGTATATTTGTATCTATTTTCTCTCCCATTTCCAAATCTCTTATCAGACATGTAATTCTAATGTATGTATATAAACCTTTTATACATATTTGTTGGATTAATGTAACGACCCGAAAATTTCGATCCCGAAATTTCCAGATAGTTAGTGAAAAGAAGAAAGAGAAAGAAGAAGAAGAACAGAAAAGAAACACACAACCTCACAATCGCAGCGGATAAAATATAATATCAATAATAATAGTTATACCAAAGAAAACTGTATCTACCAATTTACATCGATATATCAGAGTTACAACAATTTTATACAACATTGGACATATACAAATTAACATGTCCTAGATAAATAACAATAATATACACGGGAGGAAACACTCCATACGTCCCTTCCATCCGGCTCGCCTCCTGAGCTCCAGAACGTCCTTACCTGAAAATCTGTAATACATCAAAGTGTCGGTCTGACCCAAGCATTACATCAACTAATTTATTTTAAAACATCCATTCATTCCCAATTTCTAGATCTCAAACCCAATTTGAGATTACTCAAACTCCCTAATTCAAATCAACCATTTAACTTTCCAAGTTAAATCCCAATTTCATCTTGAAATTTCCAAATCAGATTGTTCATTTAAACCTTTTTAACTTCTCCCAAGTTAAATTAGATTTACTTAATCCAATCAACCTCATTCAATCCTTAATCTTCACAATAATAATCTTCCCACTTAAAAACTTATCACTTTGGGTATCATATCTCATTCCAAATTGAAAACTCAATATTTAGAGTTTATTTCCAACCACCTTTGATATTATGTATATCCACATATATACATATTAATTTCTTTTACATAAAATTTTAAACCACCTTTGGTATTAATTCAAAACAAATTTCCTTTAAATTTTCATACAACTCTTGTTTGAAATAGGACCATTTCATTCAAATGCATTAACTAATATTATTTGTTATTTCTTTAAATTAATTACATCATTAATTAATCACATTTGGTAATCAACTTATTTCTTGATTACTTCCATTTAGTAATTGTCCTTTAAATTACTTGCCTCTAATTACTTCATTAAGTAACTCCCTCTTTATTTATCATTTTCAATTATTATTCATTAATTAAATAAAGTTTAATTAATTACATAAATTAATTGATTATCCTTATCCTGAAACCTCTCCCAAATTTAATTCCAGTTTAGTTGTATTTCTATTATTTCTTAATTTAATTCTTACTATTACTTTTAATTTAATTAATACTACAACCAATTTCCTTAATATAATAGATAATCTATTTCTTATATAAGATTCATTTACTTTTGAAATCATTTAAAAACCTTTATATAAGAAAATAACAAGTACGCTCTCTCATATATATATTCACTCAACTCATTCTAGGGTACTACTTACCCTATCCTTAATGAGTATCCCCCACCAGAGCCAAGGTTCTCGCTTAACCTTCAGCTCTGATACCAAATGTAACGACCCGAAAATTTTGATTCCGAAATTTCCAAATAGTTAGTGAAAAGAAGAAAGAGAAAGAAGAACAGAAAATAAACACACAACCTCACAATCGCAGCGAATAAAATATAATATCAATAATAATAGTTATACCAAAGAAAACTGTATCTACCAATTTACGTCGATATATCAGAGTTACAACAATTTTATACAACACTGGACGGATACAAATTAACATGTCCTAGATAAATAACAATAATATACACGGGAGGAAATACTCCATACGTTCCTGCCATCCAGCTCGCCTCCTGAGCTCCAGAACGTCCTTACCTGAAAATCTGTAATACTCGGTCTGACCCGAGCATTACATCAAAGTAACACCCGGGTCAGGCTGGAAACCAGCGTGAGTAAACTCATCTAACTTGGAATACAAGAGCATACAATTTGTATAAACCCGGGTACTCATATCAATTTACAAATTCTCAAATTGTTATAGACATCACTGATACCACACATCAGTATCTAAGTACCAAAAACTTAGATTAACAGTCAAATTCACTTAAATCATTCCATACTAGCATGTTGATTTCACATATCTATTTATAAAGAATCGAAGTGGTTTCGGGTATTAACTAATACCCGACTCCGATCTCTTCGAATTCAATGCCATCTTAACCCATGTTATTCAAATGAATACAATTCAACTTTAAATTCAAGGTCTTACTTTTTACACAGCAATTCATCATCAGTAGATAATCGCATTATTATCATCCACCCAAACATATTATATCACGAAACATTTCATATCAGAGATATAAATCAATTCAAGGCATTCAACCATTCATAAGCAAGATGGATTACTTCCAAAATTAAATTAAATTAATTACAAGTCCTTAATCACTTAGATTATCTTTAATTAATCATTTCAAATCAATAGATTAATCAACTTTTAATTATTCATCTTAATTCATTATCCTTGATTAATTTTCTTTAATTACATAAGTAATTATCCTTACCATTTACAGTTATTAATCTTTAATTACTTTCATTAATTACATTAGTTAATGATCTTTAATTAATTATTTTCATTAATCAACAGTAATTAACCGTCTAATTACTCTTCTTAATTAATTAACTTTTTAAATCAATTATATAAATCCCCAATTAATTACATCAAATAATTAATCCTTATTACTTTTCCTAAGTAATCATCTTTTGATTCTTATATTAATAACAACCAGTAATTTATCTATCAATTACTTCACTAAGAAATTTCACTTATCAAACTCCTTAAGTAATTATACTCAATCAATAACCAAGCAACTACCTTTAATCAAATAACAAATTAATTAATCACATTCATCTCATTAATTACAATTGGGTAATTCATCACTTAATTATCCTATAAACCAATTAATTAATAAACCTTAATTATCAATTAATCTCCTTTAATACAAAGTAATCAATCGTTAATTACATTTATAATCAATTTCATTAGGTGATTAAACTTAATTAATCATCTCTGGATTAATTACTTTAATTAATCTTATTAAGAAATCAATCTTTTAAATTGATTACACAACTTAATTAATTAATTTAGAATTTATTAACTCATAGCCCTTAATTAATCGATCCCTAACCATTAATAAATTAATTCCTCTTTAATTACTTAATTAAATTAACCATTTACCCTTAATTCCCACTTAATCACATTATAGATTAAGTTCAATAAACTTAGGACCTAACTTAGATAATTTATCACATAACCTTAAATTACCAATTATTTAAATAACATTTATTATTTAAAAGATTTAAACTTGACTATCCACTAACTCAATTATGTAGGCCTCAGCGTTAACCCCGAGCCAAAAAACTATCATGCCCGAGCTTATCACTACCTCTTCCTGATACAATCAAACTCAAAATACAACCGATCGAAGTTCAAGTTTACACCGAGTAAATTGTCATCGATCCCGAAGCAATCAACAAAATGTTAGCTGCAGACATGAGCGGATCCATGTGCACGTGCACAAGTCGTCGCAGGTGCTCCGGCCACCACTCCCATCGCCGGTGAGTCACCGATGACCACCCCTTCCAATCTTAACAACCAAACCGATGATTTGAACTCGAAAACCAATTTGAGCCAAACGAACCCAAACTGGAACCATCTTCTTCAACAATCCCTTCTTGCCGCCGACCACTTCGACCTCAATCGTCCATCATCATCTATCATCATCCACCTGGAATCATCCACGCATCGCCCAAAGCTTCCTCCTACGATTTCCCCCTGGTGCGCAAAACTCAAACTTCATCAATCTTCTGTCGTTTGCCATGAAAAGACCCAGGTCAAAAACGTGACCAAACCCTAAAATCTTCTCGTGTCGATGATCCACAAATAGAAAAAATCAATTGCCATTTTTTCCATGGTCTACGACCATCGAACAAGCTTCGGCAAAGTGCCAACCCACGATTTCCATACCATTTGTCAGAAATCGAAGTAGATCCTTTTTCCATTCTTTTTTCAATTTCACCAAAAATACAATCTTAAAAATCACATGTCTTTTATCAAAAATCATCCCCTTTAAAAGCAAATCCAGCTATATAATCGAAGCATGGGTTTAAAACATTTGATTTTCCAGACATGAGTTGATTTTTCCGATCTTTTCATTTTCCAGTGGGATTTTATGCTTTAAATTCTTTAATAATATTTTAAAAAATCGAATTAGGTAAGAACTAACACATTTCATTTAAAGATCATAACCTGAAACTAATTATATAATGAGATCTATATTTTCAATCCTGATTTAATTTATTAAAATCAAAACAGAGACCATACCCAGGCATGCATATACTTATTTACCCTGAAATTCAGATATACTTCTACAAGTTTACATTATGCAAATCATAATGCTTCACACATTATATAATTAAGGATGTAATCAAAGATTTATTAATTAAGATTGATTAATCCAAAATAAGTGACTTATGTGCAATGAATTAATATAAGCAATTCAAAACTAGCGTAATTGACTTTAGTTAATTTATTTGTGAAGTAATTAAAGATTACTCGTTGATTTGGTAAGAATAATTAATATCGTGGAATTAATTAAAGAAAATTACCTGAATTGATTTGAAAGATAATTAATCCAGGGTTCTTAATTGAGATGAATGGATATTGAAGAGTTGATTGATTAATTAATTGATTTGGAATTCATTAATGAAGGAATCTAGGAGAATGTGGTTAGAAATTCAATTTGAATCAATTGAATTGATTTGTATGTGATGGATGATTGATTCGCATTGGATGTTTTGCATGTGTTGATATCCCTGATACGAATGTTGTGTATTTCATTTGAATAACTTGGGATAGATTAACACGAGTCTCGAAGAGATTGGGGTCGGGTATTAGGAAATACCCGAAACCCCTTCAAACTTTTATAGATTGATATATGAAATAAATAGTCTGGAATGAAATGATTTAAGTGAATCGAATTATTTTATCTAAGTTTGATACTTAGAAATTGATGTGTGGGATAAGTGTTGTCTATAGTAAATTGAGAATTCGTTAAATTAATAAAGGGTACCCCGGGTTTATATAAGTTGTTTGTTTGTCTGGTTATTCATGTTAGATGAGTTTACTCACGCTGGTTTCCAGCCTGACCCGGGTGTTATTTTGGTGTAATGCTCGGGTCAGACCGAGTATTACAGATTTTCAGGTAGATACGTTTTGGAGCTCAGGAGGCGAGCTGGATGGCGATATCGTGTAGAGTATCCCGCTGTATTTATATTATTGTTAATCTGAGTCATGATAATTGTAAATATTCAGTGACAGTATATAATGTGAAACTCTGATGTATATTAAATGTAATCGGCATATATAGTATTCTTTTGAAAGCTATTATTATTTATTATTATATTTTATCCGCTGCGAATGTGAGTTGTTGATGTTTCTGTTCTTCTTCTTCTATCTCTTTCTTCTTTTTCATAACTATCTGGAATTTCCGGGTTTGGAAATTTCGGGTCGTTACACATTACGGCGTATTTGCCATTGCAGCGTATTTCCATTGCGGCGTATTTGTCATTGTGACGTTTTGCCTTCGGGCGAGTTACCTATTTGAGATAACAATACTTGACAAGGCTTCTGCCACATGGACATGCTAAACTTTTGAGATGATTTCTTTAACTATTTTCCCTAGCGAATCGTCCCTTTTCGAAATTGGTCCTTTGTATCATTCGATATATATTTGTGGCGATTACCTTTCGGAAATTTGAACTCTTGAGAGTTCTATTTTTAAGATTTGAATGCCTACACCGGCGTTATTCTAATATTTGCCTATTGACTTTATTACATGAGATTTGCCTTTTGGTGTTTATTTGGAATTATATTCGTCTACGTTGGCGAATTATATTTGATTGCCTTATGGCGTATTTTAAGATGGTGATTTCTTGAGTTTGCCGATATGGCGGGTTTGGGATTTCTCCTTGTTACGAGTTATATTTCCCCTAAACCACTATTGATGATTTATGATATGCCGATGATACGAGGCTTGCTATATTTAGCGTTTTATGGATTGTCTTATCTATTTTGAGATTATATGTTTGTGTAAGTGATATCATCTCATCACTTAGGGTAACCATACCATACTTATACTCATGCTCATAATCATTATCGCTCCTTCTTATTTCAAAAGAACATTATCCTTATCCTCATGCATCTACTACTGCTTATCCTTATAAAATGATATGTTTAGCTAGATTGACCTGTGTATTTTATACTCGGGTCAGACCGAGGTATTTTAGGTTAGGTACATTTGGACTTAGCCTATTCTGCTTCCGCATGGACTCATTTTGCTATCACTTTTTGATATAGCTTTTGTATTGTCTTTTTGTCGCTACTCTGATATGTATATTGTTTGACTCGTGCGTATATTATGGTCGTCATACCACTTATGATGTATTATTTGTATTGTATTGGGATGTATCAGTATGTATGCTTATATATACCTGTTTACTATTCTGTGATGTATTATGCAATTGAATAGTTGTATTTTATTTTGATAAATCCTGTAGCCACCTGTAGTTTTGTATTAAGCATTTATTGGATATGTCGATCCACTTGGGAAAGAAAAAGAAAAAATATAAAGCGCTAATCGACGTATTCAACAGATACTTAAGATAAGACTATAGATTGTCGCTTCTGACCAGCCCTATTCTCCGCATTAGCAGACATTATTACCCAGTAATACTCTTTGTTAATGTGGGTCTTGATGCGACGCGTCACACATTACATGTAGATCAGAAGAAGCGTTGGTGGATCCCTTAAACGACTTCTTTTCATGACGAACTGCCTGAATCATATGGCCTAGATGCAACAACAAACCTTGAAAAAGACAAAAAAGATAACGAAGTCGCGTTCCGATGATACAAATAATGAAATGGAAAATAACAAATCATGCTTTGAACAAATGCTCGCTGAAACTGAAATAAATGTGAAAATTCCAAGCAATCTAGATTTTCTAAATCCAGAACTGCCAAGGATAGTTGAATCAGAGGATTTTATGCAAAATGCAGCAGAGGCAATTTCAGACGAATCACAACATGATGAAGATCAAACTGACATAATAACTAAAAATGCATACTATTTATGCAACTTGAAGTTAAGAAAGTTACACAGTCAAAAAATCCTCTTAAAAGAAACTTAAAGAATGCTATGAGCAAATATACTATTAAATGAGTTTCATTACATGGAATGTTAAGGGCATGAACACTAAACAAAATGAATGTTGTGCTCAAGCTCCAAACGAAATTCAAGCTACTATAGTTGGTTTGGTGGAAAATAAATTGAATGATGCAAACTTGTTACTTTTTAAAAATAGTCCAAGATCATTAGGATTTATTGACTAACAATTCAACGCAAAAGAAGGGGAGAATATTGGTCGTTTGGGATGTCAAGGTTTGGACACTTTCAATAATATTTAAATCGACTCAACGACTCAACATATTGCCTTCGACGCTCACAACATGGGATGTTTTAATATGTGTTTGATAGTTGTCTATGGAAGTAATTTACATGAAGAACGGGAACAATTACGACAACATGTAATTTCTCTATGGCTAAATATCTTCTCAATATCCTTCATTCCTTCCAAGGTATTGAATTACCAATCTCCCGCTCAAATCCTCTATCAAAGTGATCCGGATTATTCGGGTTTGCGTGTTTTTGATTGCTTATGTTTCTCATTATTCCCTTCTTCTAATATTCATAAATTAAAAGAAAGGTCGATTCTTTGTGTTTATTTAGGTCCGACTCCTAATCATCGCGGCTCCAAATGCTATTGCATGTCTAGTGGTAAAATCATAATTTGTCACCATGTTCGTTTTGTTGAAACTGAATTTCCATTCTCCAAACTCCACAAAACAAACCCTTTGAATTATGATTTTTCAAGTGACAATATTAATCCTCAATCAATACATCATTTATCTCAAAATACCAAACCACAAAATATGCAGCTTGACCCAACAACGCAGCCCAACGACTCGTCCTCTCTTCCTCAATCTGGGCCACAGTCTCACACAAGCCCATATTCCACACCTCCCACTGCTGCCCACACTCGGTCCTCTCTTTCCTCCTCTGGCCCATCCTCTCTTCCCCACAACCCAACCTCGTCTATGAGCTCCTCCACTTTGACCATTCCTCACACCACCCCTAGGCCTCCCAACCCCATTTTAACCCGCATGACCACTCGTGCATCAAATGACATTTTTAAACCCAACCCCAAATACTCTTCTAATTACCATACTACCACCACTACAGATATTTCTCCTGCTTCGAAAAATCATGTTAGTGCGCTTAGTGACTATAATTGAAAAAGTGCAATGATGGATGAATTTAATGCTTTAATTGAAAAGAAGACTTAGAAATTAGTGCCTAGGCCGCCTAATGTTAATGTTATTCGGTCTATGTGGATTTTTCGTCATAAACATAAATCTGATGGTTTTTTGAGCATTATAAAGCTCGTCTTGTAGGTGATGGTAATACACAGCAGCTGGGCATTGATTGCGATGAAACGTTTAACCCCATGGTTAAATCGGTCACCATTAGAGCGGTTCTCAACATTGCTCTTTCTAAATCTTGGCCCATTCATCAAATGAATGTCAAGAATGCTTTCGTGCATGGTCATCTCAATGAAGCAGTTTGTATGCATCAACCCATGGGTTTTCGTAACAAATTATCCGGATCATGTTTGCATTTTGAAGAAATCTTTGTATGGATTAAAACAGGTTCCTTGAGCTTGGTACCAAAGATTTGCTAATTTTGTTGCTGCCATTGGGTTCTCTCATAGTACGTCAGATCACTCTTTATTCATCTGCAAGAATGATTCTGATATTGCTCATATTATGTTATATGTGGATGACATTATACTTATAGCTTCTTCTGACCGTCTTCGTAAGTATATTATGACTCTCTTAGTTTCTAAATTTGCTATGAAGGATCTAGCTCCTCTGAGTTTCTTTTTGGGTATTGCTGTCACTTGTCATACGCAAGGTCTTTTCTTATCTCAGACACAGTATGCCGCAAAAATTATTGAACGTGTCAGAATGTCTAACTGCAGTTCATGTCCTACTCCTGTTGACGCTAGTCCAAACTAAGTGCCACCGTAGACACTCCTTAGATGATCCGACTAAGTATCGTAGTCTTGCAGGTGCTCTTCAGTATCTTACATTCACTCGGCTAGACATTTCCTATGCCGTGTAGCAAATCTGCCTTCATATGCATGCCCCGACTAATGAGCATATGAAAGCTCTTAAGCGTATCATACGCTATCTCCAGGGTACCCTTTCTTTTAGTCTCCACTTGTACAAATCCAATATTAACCGTATTATCTCATATACAGATGTAGATTGGAGTGGTTGTCCTGACACCCGTCGCTCTACCTCTGGTTATTGTGTATTTCTTGGAGATAATTTGATTTCTTGGTCTTCAAAACGGCAACCTACTCTTTCCCGTAGTAGTGCTGAGGCGGAGTACAGGGATGTTGCTAATGTTGTTTCTGATTCACGCGTATTATTTAATGATTTCAGGGACAATCTAAGCATACCAGAACCTTCCGCTTCGACTGAGGGGGTGTGATAGAATATATTTTACATATATTCTAGGCTTTAGATTCTTGCATTTATTATCTGATCTGACGATATCTTTATTTGGTTAGTATTTATTTAGTTACCTTTGTTTTAGCAAATCAGGTGGCTAATTTGTAGCCTCTTTATTTGGTTAGTATTTATTTAGTTACCTTTGTTTTCGCAAATCAGTTGGCGAATTTGTAGCCTATCTTGACTGTTGTAACTATATATATTATTGGATGTTAAATACAATGGACAAACAATTAATTTCTAAATTAATTTCTACCAAAGGCGTATAAATTGGCAAGCAATTGATTTCTAAATTGATTTCTAACATGGTATCAGAGAGAGTTTTAATTGTGTCGTATGTCACCCTCAATGAATGTCCATGTGTTTGGCTGATGATACGTCACATGTGCGGAAGCGTGTTGAGATTAGTCCACAATTTACAATATGAATTCTGCATAAATACTAAGAGACCTACCTTCACATCACAAATTGGTTTTGTGATAATACGAGGTTTTCTAACAAAAATCAGCAATAATAACCCAAGCATTCCTATTAATAGGAGATTGTAATAACGCACTTTCTTTGCTTGATAAGGAGAGAGGTTTACTGATACCATTACGGAAATTTAGAGCATTTAATAATTGTCTCATGCAATCAGGCCTAACTGAAATAAAGGCAACGGGTTTTAATTTCACTTCGAGGAGAAAAGGTTTGGCTAATAATATCGATAAGATATTAGTCGATTATATTTGTTTGGAAAAAATTCATATATGAAAGCATTAGTACTGTCTACTGTTTCTAGCGATCACAACCCATTTTTACTTCATTTGATTCACGTATATAAATAGTGATCACTACACATGTGTTATGAAAGGGTTACAAGCTAAAACTTGGGTTTATAACATCATCTGACAGATATTCAACTAACATCATTTGATTCACGTACATAAATAACGATCACCACCAACAATGCAAATAATTACTCAAAACATGGAATAAAACAAGAAGCAAAGAAAACAATTATCTGGTATATGCGGAAAAAGAATACGAACTTCTTGCGCAAATGGTTGACAGTGATCCAACTAACCTATAGTTACATAGCATAATGTTACTAGCGAGACATAGATATCAAACTCAACAGCAAATTAAATTTTGGAGTATACAGAAAAAGACTAAGGTTTAATGGCTAAAACAAGGTGATACTAATTCTAATTTTTCCTATTCCAAAATATCATTTAGAAGACAGAGAAATTATGTCCAGGCTCTAATTAATGCTAAGGATGAACTTCTTTATATGCTCGAGGAGACAGAAAACGAAGTTATACCTTTCTATACTGATTTATTCAATTGTAATCTGATTACGCAGTTTCCTTTTTTTCAGAATATTTCTAAATAAATGAGTCAGGCCAACAATATTTTGATAAGACAAATTAGTATAGAAGAAGTAAAAAATGCAATTTTTTTGCCAACAAGGTTGGCTATTCATATTGCAAGATCAATGGTCATGCGTTCGATCACTGAGATCGACACTTGTTGGCATCAGTGAACCATGGTATGAAAGAAATGAACCATGGTATGAAAGGAAGCTGTTTTTTTTAGTTCACAATGATAAGATCCCAAGACTTGGTGGAATGAATGCTAAATTTATGAAATTACATCGGCAAGATATCAAGTAGGATTTAATTGCTATTCATGATATGTTTACAACAGGTAAGCTGCCAAAGGGAATAAATCATACGTTTCTATCTCTAATCCCAAAAGTTGAAAGACTGAGCAATGTCATTGAATATAGACCTACTTCGTGCTGTAATATGTGCTCCAACATATTCTGTAACGACCCGTAAATTTTAACCGTTAATTGAATTTTGTAGAATTTTAAATTACAAAATTTTGAAATAAAAATTTAATATTTAGAATAAATATATTTAAATATAGAAGATGGTAAATTTTCATCCGAACATATGATAGTTTATTTCGTGTGTAATTTTATTTCAATTTAATTAGTTAGGAATTGATGAAAATAAAATGTTTTCTAAACCTAAATATTTTTATATAGAAAAATTGTAAAACATCCTCTGAGCAAGACGTCATTTTTCGTTTTTCCAAATTCGGACTTCTTTAGCTCTGTCGATCTTATTTTTCTACGTTTTTACTGCATTTTCGACTTGTAGAAATTTCGAATTTTATAAATTCAATCATACCACTAATATCTGTACACCATTTTTGATCGTCTCCTTGCGCTGATCCATACGGTATATTAAATTACGTGTTTTGCAGTCAAATACGCGACGAACTTTACGAAACGGTAACCGTACCGGTTTCCGTTTGAGCCCTTTATAGTTCTGCGTCATTTCTATTGTTCAGATGTGAGATAGTGAACGGCCATAACCTTTATAATTCCTAGAAAATTTATCAGTTACTTTTGCTTTTCCATGGTCCCAATACTTTCTGAATTCGGCGTTGGTCCATTCAAATTCACACTAGTCCCAATATTTTTCTCTCTGGTTTCAATGGAAAGAGCTCTTCCATTTTTCATCTACGCATGCCCTAATTTCTTTTCCCTTCAATTTGAATAACTCACTTTCACCTTTCCCTTTCCATTCTTTTAGAAAAAATAAAAAAATAAAAATGTACATGAAAATGAAGACTGATGCATGCGTCTCCCGGAGGCTTCGCCAAAACCACCGAACCACTCGCCTGCGACTAACTGCCTTCGGTTCCCTTCACCACGCCAAACGCCCACCCCGGTGCCAAAGCCCTCACCTCCCTAGTCGCCCACCAGCTGCACTCGACCTAATCGAACTCGGCTCCTTGCACCATCAACTCCTCACCGCGCAGCACCTTCCTGCGCCCAGTTCGCTCCACCTTATTTCCGGCCGTGAGCACCACCATTCCTTGTAGGCGCGGCCTCACCTCTCTTTCCCTCACGACAGATCTCTTCCACCCAGATCTAGTCGAGCTCCACTCTCTCCTTTCTCCTGTTGTATTGACGTGAGTATGAATGTATATTTTCAATATTTCAGATTTTGTTACATTGTTAGTATAAATACATTACTAGTTCTATTATCTATCCTCTTTTTGAAACTTTCGTATAAGTATTGTTATGTTATATGTCCGTTATTTAAAAGATGAGTCATATGCTTGTTATACTAAAAAGTGTATACTATACATATTTATTACTTTACAACTGCTTTTACATATGTAAATATATGTAGTTATATTACATCTTATTGCATGCGCATATTACCTTCTGAAGCAAATTGGTATGTGTTTGCATAGGCAATCTACATATTCGAATATTTTGTTCTGTAGGTGTATATCTATCTAACATATTTATATATATATTACGTATATAATATTATACATTTGCTTACTATATAGATAGATAATGCGTTTTAAAATATATATATAGTTTAAGTAGTGGTTACTGTAAGAGTGTGTATACATATATGTTTGTAGTCTGTGGTTTGTTGTTGTATATTAATGTGTTGCGTCTATATTTATAAAGTTATATAAGTTGTTTTATAATGTGTACATCAGTGAATTTGCTGTGAACTTTGAAAATATTCGTTTATAAATTTCTCGATTTTTTGTTCTTAATTTTTTTTTTATGTGCAGGATGTATTATGTCGTATATGACAGTGTGTTATGTTCTAAATGGTTACTTTAAGTTTTATCACAGATTGGTTATATAGTAGTTTAGATATATTGGTAAGCTTTGGATTCAGTTGAGAAGTCTGCTGATTTGGTTAAATGCATAACATTGTTGCACTGATATATAGCATGCAATTTATACATTTCATTATAATTATATTTATATATATATATATATTGTCTGCATATATATAGTCCCACATATATACTTTTCCAATCTGAAAATTGTTTTGTTCTTTTGCCTTACATTTTACAGTTTGTATAGTCGGTATAAATATAGTATAATTTGAATTGGCGAATACTATTTAAGTATTATAATATGTTTTAAAAGTTATAAATAAGTTATTATATGCAAAGTTTAGATGAGTTTTATCAAGGCCGTACATGTATGTTTACAGTTTTTCGATAGTATACGGGATTTTAAAAATGTATATATATTTGTTGTGCTGAACGTAATATATATTTGTTATTAAAATACTGTTTTAGTAAGTTTGTTATCATGTGTATATATAAATGGTGTTCTGCATTTTCAATCTATTATTGATTTTATACATACTTTGATTTAGAATGCATGCGGCCTTGATATAGTGTTTTAAATTTAAACATTGATTTAAAGTTTTATATATTGATTCAAATGTCGATTTTCCGTATCTATCAAACCGATTGATTTTCCTCTTATTCCTGTTTATCAGCTTTGTCCGTCCAATGCGTGTCAATTCAGTTTTGCTTTGGAATTCGTGTTTGGATTCGTAATTCATCTCATTCTCGTGCTTCTCTCTGGCCTCGAAAGGTGAGCAATCACTCACGATTAATGTTCTTTTATTTATTAAATTTGATTTCACTGTTAGTTATTTACACTGTTACATATATATGTTACTACCTGTATCATTTCACCTGTGATATCTGACACCATTATCTTTTATTTATACAATGATAATCCAGTTTGGTTGATAAATGATTGATTTTTGATGTTGATATTGGACGTTAAATTGTTAATGTTGTAAGTGATAAATAATTTGAAATTGAAATTGACGTAGGATAGTTAGATGTGATATATGTTGAATTTGATTTAATGACATTTGTATAATATGACCCCTTTTAAATATTTAATTAATTGACACGTAGAAATTTGACTATTTACACCTTGAACCATTGAATATATGTAGTAAAATTGAATAATAGATATCAGGTGAAGAACCGTATAAATATTAATGTAATAATCTTTAATCTACATGAAATGATGGTTTAGATTCTAGAAATAATTATATTAATTTGCATAAACAATAAATGTAAATTAATACGATTATTTCGGGATTATTTAAATAAATTATTGGATTCTTATTGATGTTTGCTATTGCTTGTTTATTTACTTTGACACCATCCCAGTTATCACACTGCAAGTTCCCTTTGCTATGCTTTGATTTTTAAATTGAAATGGAGTCGGGTTGAAATGATAAATACCCAAATTAAACTTTGACCTAGGATAGATAATTAAATAAAACCGATTGGTCAATAATTTCATTTAAAAATAAATAAAGATTTTATTTGAATAAATAATACAATTTTGAAATGAAGTTGGAATTTGAATTTTAATAAAAGGAAAATGTTAATATTTAATAATATGAAACAAAATATTAACGTAGTAGTTGATGAAAGAATGTTGTTTTAAATTTAATTATTAAGTTTGAAATTATTTAATAATTAAGTTTTGAAATTATTTAATAATTAAATAAGATCGAATTATTTAATAATTAAATAAAATTGAATTCTTTAATAAGTGAAATTGAACTTCTTGAATATGTGAAATTAAGTTTCTTTATTAATTGAGTTTTGAAATTTGTAATTAAGTAAATAAATAAGTGAAATTGAATTTCTTTAACAAGAAATAAAAATGTGATTTGTTGAAATTACTGTAAAACTTGTAATTAAAAGAATTTGATATGACGAATGTAATTTAATTCAATTCGTAAGTTTTGAAATAACGGAGTTGAACTTAAGTAATTGATTAAATGAATTGGAAATTAAATAGAAATTGTTTTGAATGATAAATTTACTTAACGAATATTGAATGAAATCGATCAATGAATTTAACTTGATTTGAATGTTAAATTAAATTAATTTAAATGATTTCGGAATGAAAATTATATACGAACTTGAATCAATATTTGAATTGTTTCAAATAAAAATTTGAAATTGAATCAAAAGATTTTGAAACGTAAATTATAAATTGAGATAGAAAGACAAATGAAATGTTGGTTCACAAAGTCTAATTGAAATTGAATTTGATTTGGTTTTGAAATTTATTAAACGACCAATCGGTGTAAGAATTACGAAAGTTATTAAAGAAACCTGGATCGGTTATGACATACTCTCTGTGTAAACCAAAAACCACTTTAATAAATATACGCGGAGTGTGATCCAGAATGAAGTGGTTGGAATGATGTACGTGATGATTGAAGAAATAGAACGATAACGGATAGCCTTGACACTTGTGTCAAATTGAAAATGACTAAAACAGGAGCCGTGCCGGACCAAATGGGGTTAGCCACCTCGAGTGAACACACTTCTTCGTAAACTACTCATTACTTGTTATTGATTGGTGCACCCTCGAAATTTTGGGAGTGTTGTTTCGCGGTGTTGCGATCGTTGCGGCGATGCGTTCTCGCCAGTCCGGATCAGGCAAACAGTAGTTTCACTGCCTTGGGTATTGCCTCATGCGCCTTATCATACTTGTATCCCTATATACGCGACCACTACGAATTTGTTTTGTGTTATATCTATGGAGTACTCCCTGATATCCCACTAGTTTACTGTGGAGTTTACAGTGCTGTATAGACTATGGCATTTATATAAAATGTGTTAAGGGGGATAATGGTAACGCCTTAACACTATTTTGATATTTTATATTACTGATAGAGATTATCTACTTAGCGTACACTACTACATAGTAGGTAGTTTAATGGATCCTTAGAGGATGGTTAATCCAAACATCCTTTGAGTTACTTGTATTTCAGTTGCTATTTCACTTGAGTTGGATTTATTGATAAAATGTTAATCCCGACTCGAGTGTTTTGTGTTTTGTTTTACGCTCGGGTCAGACTGAGTGTACCAGTATTCGAGACTCACCTTTGGAGTTGGAGCTCCGCTTGGAGATCCAGCTGTCTATCCAGCTTTCAGATATTCAGTTGATTCCATTGATGTTTTTTGATGTTGTATTCGAGACATCTGTTGTACCTTATTTAACTCTGATATGTATATAATAGCTTCATGAACTACTATCATTTGTTTCCGCTGCATTTATTACTCTGTGTCTGTGATCTGTGATTATTTATTTACTGTATATATTCAGTTTTGCCAAATTTAAATTAGCAATTTGGTATTTTGAATTATTCAAGTCCGACATGTGTGGATGTGAATAGTCCAAAATAGCGGGTCGTTACTATTCAGTAAGATGCTATGCAACATATTGAAACATTTTTTTACCATATTTAATATCAGAAAATCAGACTGCATTTATATGGGGTCTATACATTGGTGAGAATATTTTACTAGCCCATGAATTGTTACGAGATTTTAACAAATAGGGGGTAGACATGATTTAATTAGATCTATAGAAGGCTTATTATAAGATAAATAAACATCTTATCTACTACATTATGAGCAAGATGGGATTCCCCACACATTTTATAAATGCGACATATGAGTGTATAACTCTCCTACCTTCTCTATTCTAATACAAGGAATACCAAAATGTTTTATCACTAGCAATAAAGGACTCGGACAAGGAGGCCCACTGTCTCCTTATTTATTTACTATCGCTATGGAGTGTTTTTTTGTATCTAATGAATAAGGCATATGAAATGAAATTGATTAAATCAGCTGGTTCAACTAAACCATTGATTGCACACCTACTGTATGCCTATGTTTTAATGGTGTTTGGGAAAAGGACTGATATCGATGTTGATACCATGCTAACAATATTTGACAAGTTGCATTACAGCTCAGGTTTGAATGTTAACACAATGAAGACCAGAATTTATTTTAGCCAGCATGCTACAAGAAAGGTGAAAATGGAAAAAATTCTAGGCTTTGAAGTGGGTACCTTGCCTATTACTTATCTTGGAGTACCTTTTTCATCGACATACTTGCACTACTCCCAATGTAGCAAATTGATACAGAAAAACTAAATAAATTAGAAGGGTGGGATTCACAACTATTAGTTTTTGCAGGAAGAGAAGAACTTATATACACATAGTAATAACCCTCATTACACTATATTGGGTACTTATCTACCAACTACTTGAACAAACAATTGCAAAAATTAATACTTTATGTTCATATTTCTTTTGGGCGTGTAAAAAACACAAGGTTGCATGGAGTACACTATGCAAACCTAAGAGAGAAGAAGAATAAAAAATTTGCTAATTTAAGAAGGCAGCTTGCTTGAAGTTAATGTGGAGTTGTCTTAGAAAGAAGAACTTATGGACAAAGTGGGAAAACATGACATATTGCAAAGGTAAGCATTTCTGGGCTATTAAAATTGGCGATAATGCATCTTGTTCATGGAAAAATATGCTACGGTTACGACATAATGGACTGTAATTTTGTAACAAAATTATAACTGATGGGCAAAGTACTTCATTATGGAATGATCTGTGGATTAACTACAGATGTTTAGTGGACCTATTGGGGTATGATAGACTACATATAATCGGATCTCCTCATATCAAAGTAGCAGAAATTGTGCACAATGGTAGATTAAATCCCAACATAAACACTGCAACTAGAGAGGTTGCCTACTTAGTCAACCAAGTACAAATAAACAATACAACAAACATAGATTTTTATGAATGGTGTGATGGGGGTGAATTTACACTACATAAAGCCTGGAATAAAGTGAGACAACAAGATAAATTTCAACATTGGACTACTTTAGTGTGGCATGGAAGAAATAGTAACAAAATGTCTTTTCGTACATATTTGGCTATAAATAATCATTTAAACAATGAAGATCGATTACACATACATGATACAAACACCGACACTTGTGATGAAGACTACGAAATTAAAGATCATCTGTTTTCTAAATGTTCTTACATCAAATATATTTGGGGTCTACTCAAGCTAAAAATTGAAATTATTTCCATCGCCCAACCCAATATTAGAGGATGAAGTAGTAAAGCTAATTTCCAAATTTAAATGCAAGGACCCAATCCACGATGTTTCGTTCACAGCTCTGACCATAGTGGTCTATTTCATCTGGAATGAAAGAAATTCTCGAATCTTTGCGGGAAAGAAAATCAATAAATTTCAGAAGCCAAAAGTTATTGAAAAGGAAGTGGTATACCTGGTTAGAGGAAATGATGATAAATCGGAGAGAGATGATCCCAACCTTGAAATACCAAGTAGATGGGGTATTGAACTTAACGATGTTGGATAGCATAGCTTGGCTGCCATTGAAATAGATTAGGGTTGTAAGAATGAGTTTGAGTTGAATACGGAAGGAAGTAGCTATAAGTGAAGCGGGTCAAATATAGTTAAACGGGCTACGTCGCATTAGGATGAATGGGGCTGTTGTGTTATTTCTTTTGCATATACGTTTGTAAATGAATTGACAACATGTAAGTATATATATGGAAATTATATGTACTCTTTTCCCTCGTAAGCCAATCATTTAGGTTAAAGGGGTTGCAAGATTTTGATGAGGCATATAATGAAAATATATTATCGGTTTTAGCAATAAGTGTATCGATTTTCAATATATATATATATATATATATATATATATATATATATATAATTTAAAACACATAAAATAATTTATCGATCAAAAAAAATATACGCATATATTATAAATTTAATTTTAAAAATATATGTCAGTGATATTCGACCAGTAAATATTTTTGCATTTTAAATCTGAAATTAAATTATAAATTGGTTATGTATATATATATAAAGAAATTTAAATAATATATAATGAATTAAATAATAAATTAATATATAAAAGTATACAATAATTATATGCAAATGTATTTCGAGTAGAAAAGATTTTTAGAAAAGTAATAGGAGAATGAATTTTAAAAATAATTAATGTATAAATATATATTGTTTCACCATATTAAACTAAACATTTTATTAAATAATATATAATAAATATACATCTTTACTATTAGTAATGAGAATTCATTCTATTAGTTTCAACCGTGTCTTTTTAAAATCCAAAAATGCCTTTTGCATCACCAAAAGCTCAACATACCCTTTGAATATTAGAAGTTAAACACTATCAGCTCCATAAGCATTCTGTATGTTGCTAATATTCCAATTATCAAGCTGTCAACTTCACTTCAATTACCCTCTCCACCTCAACTCAATTTTATAGATCTGCATGAGTGACAACATACTGCTTTCTCTCCTAGATTATATATACACTGACAATTAAGATATTTTTGGCGATGTCGGACTACTTAAAATTAATTAGTTTACTATAATTTGTTCAATGCTTTTGCACGTCACCAGGCTATCTCTCATTTTCCACTTAATCTTCTGCCTACTCTTCTCCTGCCTAAATTAATTTTGCTGGCTATTTGTAGTGATTCAAACTCTATTTTTATTATGCTAAAATCACACTAACATGCATGTCTGTCAGATTGAATAAATACTTTTATTCGTGGATTATCCCAGCATTATTTGGGACTCCTCATAGAGTCACACATGCTCATACAAACATCAAACCATAGCAGGTCGCAAATTATTACAGGTCGAAATAACACAAAAATGATAGTAGAACTACCCCTTTTTCTATCACAATGAAATTATTAACAATAAATTGGAATTGACAACAGAAACATTGTATGTGTTAGTGCATGTGTACCAAAAATGAAAACAGATAGACTAATTCTTCTATAAGAAAAGAATAGTAAGACATGTGTCAAGAAATGGCATAAAGCAAGTTGAACTACATGGAGACAACGCAGGGTCGGGTAGTTATGGACTCCTCCGGAAAAGTTGTCTCTTACATTTTCAAAAGAAGGTAACTTTTATTACGTTAACTATTTTTTCATAAAGTTCCTTTCAGTATCTAAGCCTTCGGCAGCTCTAGAATAGAGCAGGAATACAAACTACTTTATATTATATACACGGGGCTATATATGTCAGTTATGGAACATCAACCAACATAACCATCTTTCAGAAATCTCCACCTTAACTCCGTCTATATCAAAAATTAATATCGGAGATTACATATATTGGGCCCATTAATGGCTATAGCTTTGGAATTATCTTCATTTATAGGATTTCTATAAAATAAAAAGGTGATCAAGATGCTCATCCATTATTAGTAAAAATACCTTTGATGTCCAATATTATACATAATATACATGTATTATGCAAAACTGGACACCGGTTTGGTGTTGCCTATTCAATGAAATGTAATGGAATTGTTCATTATTATCTTTATTTCATTTTGTTTCCAACTAAGATGTATACTTTTTTTTAAGCTACTCAATGGAATAAATTCAGTGGATTTAAGCAAAAGTTGTTCCGTGGATTAATATTTTAGAACTTTTACATGCTAAATTGATTTCTACTGTAAGAATATCTTCTAATTTGTTATTTTAACTGTATATATGTCTACACAGTTAGTGGCTTTATTGCAGTTAATTCTTTAACTATCTTTGTTATTCACAGAAGGAATACTTACCACCCTTGGTTCAGAGTATGCTTGAGTCTGAATACGAACAAATGGATTAGTTTTATATTAAATACGTTTTTATTAAGTTGTAAGAGAATGTGTTTTTGTAAGTTCGCTACTGGCCACCCGAGGCCATAAGACCGTGTGCTGATTGTTTTTTTGTTTTGTTTTTAGATAATCTAACAACATGGTTTAGTTCCACTTTCTACACTGGATTTTGCAGCATCAAATGTCATTATTTTTCTAAGATTCTATGAGTTGATGAGGTTTTCATTTATTAATGAGTTTGTTATCAATTATTAGGAACCGCACTTGCATTACAATCTTCATTTGTAATTGTATGAACCATGAAGAAGCAGTCCATTATGTAACTATTATCTTCATTTGGGGTTTGATAAACTTCTTATATGGGGTCTAATTGAACTAGCTACATGCCTGCTTTTTGTAGAAAAACTTCATGATGTAAGGGCATAAGCCCGATTTCTCTTGAAACTTGATGTCCTATATATGTTGCGTGATTTGTTGGATATCCCGTACATAAATGTGGTACATTTGATAGTTTTGTATATGTTTGGTAGATGACTTTGATTTCAATTTATTAAAAAAAAAATTCTCTTAATTGTTTACAATTTATTAGTACAAGTGATGTTAAAAAGTTTATTAGTACAAGTGATGGTAAAAAGTTTATTGTGCCAAAAAATAAATGGTACCAAATCAATTATGGTCTGTGTATGCGCATTTGATACATGTTTACTATTTTTCTGTATCACTACACATAGAAAGAATTATTAACATTTGGTGTGTAACAATTTGATGTATGGCCAGATGTCAATGTATGCACTTGATGTTAGCAGCGATGCATTTCTTGGTACCAAAATATTATGTTTGTTGTTGCAGAGTTAAGCTAGCTACAGGGCAAGTATTTATCTTTTATATCTCTCGATTATTTACCTTTTATGTGACAGCAACCATCTATATTTATTCTATACCTCATACAAATATGTTATTGAATTCATGCATGGACGTTGGGATTAGAACAGACCCACCTTGACCTGCATATACACTCGTAATATATTAAAAAAATTCCAGTCTAAATTTTTTCTACTGTCAATGCATAATTGATAATTTATAAGTATATACACATATCCAAAATTGAATTAAAGTATTTTAGAGTTTGAAAATTGTAAATATTCATTAAAAATTATAATAATATATTTATAATATTTAGAAAAATATTATATACATATATAAAAGAATATATAGTCAAAATTTAATTTACAGATATTTTATTTTAAAATTTTGGATATAAATAATAGTTTTATGCTAATTGATTATTAAAATTGTTTAATGCATTAAAGTTTATGGTGGACAATTATCACACATATAAAATCATTATAATGGAATTAATAACATATATATAAAATAGATGACTACCTTATGAGAAGTTTCCTTAGAACCACACCTTGATCAATTAGTCTTCTAGATTCAGAATCTGCATCACTATTGCTAGTAATCATGACTCACCATTGGATCCGGTTGTATGTAATTGATTGGATGTAATGGAGGTAGTAAAATGAAGGTGGGGGCAGATGGAATATGTGGCCATGAATGGGAAGAGAGGAACCAAAAGGTTGAAAAACAAAGTGGAGGCTAGGGCTTGAATTTATAGTGTGAGTTCAAGATAAATATCTGCATGTTTCTCTCTTATAGATTCAAACACCAAGACCCTCTCTTCCTCTTATTATAAGCCGACCATCTACCCTTTCAAATATGGGAAAAATTCAAGAAAATCCTTTAGTTATTTATTTAATCTAATCTAGTTTAAATCCTTATAGATATCATATATCGATACATACATATATAACATGTATATATACACCCAATAAATTACTAATCGTACCCCAAACAATTCTAAAGCTAAATCCATTTTACTAAACACACCTTATACAATAAATATAATAACAATTAACATTTGAATAAATTTCAATTAAATTATAACTATTATAAATTAACTAAATCAAGCGGTGTTTCGGAGATTGATTATATTCAGTTATTCGGCTTGTATGTGTTAACCAAATCAGTGATTAATATCGAACTATTTGAATATTAATGTCTACTCATCACCTTAGCTAGTAGAATGACAATTTGGCCAAATTTATCGCTTATACAGTTTTTTCAATAAAACCAATTTTATAATATAAGTAATACCTTTAGTAATGGTCGTTTTCGCCAATTCTCTTTGTCAACACTATACCACTTTAGGACTTATGAAATAAGGTCTTCACTTTCAGTCTTATGCCGTGTGCTTGATGGGGAGCTACAAATGTAACGACCCATAAATTTTAGTGATTTTATTTATTAAATTAATTGAAATTTTGTGAAATTTTAAATAATAAAATTTGAAATTAAAAATTTATTATTTGGAATACGTCTATTAAAACATAGCAAATAGTAAATTTTCAATTTATAATATGAAATTTATTTTCTTGTGTAATTTTATTTCAATGAAATCAGTTAATATTTGATGGTAATAAAATAATTTCCAAACCTGAATATTTTTATATAGAAAATTTGTAAATCATCTTCTTAGTGAGACGTCATCTTTTGTTTCTCCAAATTTGGATTGCTATTGCTCCGTTTATCTTATTTTCGACAGATTTTGCAGCATTTCCAGTAGCGGAAATTCGAAATTTTATAACTCAACCGTATCACTGATATCTGTATACCGTTTTGATCGTCTCGTCGTGCTGATCTCTGCAGTATATTCATTTCTGTGTTTTGAGGTCCGATATGGAACGAAAACGATAAAACGATACGTCATATCGGTACCATAATTCATGACTCTACAATTTCCTTCGCTTTCAAAATTTGAAATGTACGGGCTGGACCACAGTATTAATCTATTTTAATGTGTCGGTTGAATCATAGGGGCCGTTTCTATTCAATTCACTTTATATTTATTCTTGATTTTCACTCTGCTCACCTGAATTCTAGCCTATATTCATAAATCTTTCCACTATTCATCCTCGTTACACTTTCATTTCTCCTTCAATTCTTCTCTATCTTTTTCAAAATGAGCTCTTTATTTTTTTCATGTAGCTTGCCCCTTACCCAAACTTTCGCCTAGAGCACCATCAAACCGCCTCCAACTTTCTTCCACCCACCGAACACCCAAAGCAACCGAACCTCCTCCACTTCGGCCGTGTTTGTCTCCACGCGTGGCCAGTACCCTGTCCCTTACCTTAACCCAACCCCACAGGAAACAGCACGGAAGCCATGTCCTCCTCGACCGGCCTCACTTTTTCCTAGTCCCATGGCCGAACCACCTCTAAGTTGCCGAACCCATCCCCTAAGCCCAGCGCGCAGCCAACAGACCATCAGTCTCATCCCCTCCTCACCACCTCCGTTCATGCCGCTTCCCCTGCCATACTTCTAACGGCTTGCAGCTTTCTGATGATGGATGTAAGTATGGTTGACATATATAATAAGTTATGGTTTATAGACAAAATCTTGTCTAAAGCATATATGTATGTATATTTTATAAGATAGGTAAGCATAAGTTGATGTAGGTATATTTTATTCTGTCAAATTGTATATTGTTTCTGTAAGTAATAGTCTATTTGTCTATATTATGAGTTAATGTAAGTTATATATCATGTCAGTTTATGTATGATGTTTAAGTAAGTCATGTATATATTTTCTTATTAGTTTTATTGGATCTGTTTTGGAGTCTTCATATTTATTTTAGCAAAAGTAAATTTATATTAATCTTATTGTAAACATTGAGTTACATATATATTCTCTGTTTTTTTGTTTGTAGTTTCAGGTTTGCAGTTTTATGAATAAGTTATATATATATATATATATATATATATATATTAGTTATATAGGTTGTTATATTACATTTTCTAATAAGTCTATTATATATATAATTTCAGTATTGATAAGTTTGTATATATAACTTTATATATTATATAGGCGTATGCTTTCCTAGCCAGAGATATTATATATATATATATATATATATATATATATATATATTCTTCTTTCTTTTCATATTGCGTATAATTTATAGGTTAGTTATATGTATTAGTTTTGATATATATATATATATTATGTAAGGGAGTAATATTTACAACCGTATGTGTTCATATGTTTACTGAGTATATAAGTTATATAAGTACATGTATATGGGATTTTGAATGTGTATATATGCACATATGTTAGTATATGTAGTCGGTCTGCTTTTATATGTAAAGGTTTATAAAATTTTACAATGAGTTCATATAAATATATATATTACATCTTATATAGTATATTTTATTCTATAGTCTGCATGTATAATATAGTAGTATATATAATAGTTTAGTTATATATAACTATATATATATATATATTATAAAAATGGTTTAGGTTGGGAAATTATAATAAACGTATATAAAAGTATATGTATTATGTGTTTTAAAGTTCATTTACAATATATATTATTATGTTAAAATAGATTTTGTGAATATGTTTGTATATCTATAAAAGTATGTATCTCAAAATATATTATTTAAGACAATGATTCTAATTTTTTATATGGTATTTTAAATAAAAAATTGATTTCATGGAAATAATATATATATATATATATATATATATCATTGCTATTTCTATCAAACTGATTCAAATTATTTCATCGATTACTCTTTATCAGTTTTGTCCGTCCAAATTCATGCCAATCTTGTTTCTTTGAATTCGTGCTTGGATTTGTAACTTAACTTAGCTTCATTGTCTATCTTTCTAGCCTCGAAAGGTGAGCAATCACTCAAGATTAACGTTCTTATATTTATTAAATTTGATTTCAATTGAAACGACAATTGAAATATACTGCTAAATTGAACTGTTATTTATTTAAATTATTATATGTGATATGCATTTATATGTAATTGTTCACCTGTGGGATATGACACCGTATCCTGTTGCTTGTATTATACTGTTATTGATGACGTATACCTGTTATTATTATTATTATCATCATATTTGTTATCACTCTGCAAGTTCACTGTTAGTATGGAATTCACTATGGGTTGAAATGATACATACCCGAACGATCTGTAGAATATGAGAAAATCGTTATGAGTTGAAATGATAAACCCAAGCAATTTTCATTGAATTGAATTTAAGATTGTAGGTTGAAATGATATATACCCGTATATATTTAAATTGCAGATAGAAAAGATAAATATCCGTATCACTTGACCATAGGATAGAAAATTTTATACAAACACCGTTGGTCTATATATAAACATTTGAAAATGATTTCTATGGTTTGAAAAGAAATATATGGTTTTAATAAATATTGATTCTTAAAATATTATATATAAATGTTATTTTATTTATAGACTTAATAATGATATTTAATTTAATTAAGATTTATTTAATCAATATATAATATGTTTAAGGATTTATTTAAATTTATATTTCAAAAAAAAAAATTTGTAAAAATTTAAATAAATTAAGGTTGGGAAGATAAATTTGAATTTATTTGAAATTGGATTAATTAAGAATTTTATTTAATTAAATGGATTTGAAACTTATTGAAATTGAAATTTAAGATATGATTTTATAACTTGATTTTGATTTAAGCAATTTAATGAATATTTCAAGTTTAAATAAGTTGAAGGATATTCAATTATTTGAAATTTAAGATTTTATTTAAATGATATTGGATTTATTAAGTGTACATTTCAAACTAAATAATAATGAAGTTAAATTTTTATATATATATATATAAGAAGTTTCCAAATTTAGTTTTGAAAATGTTTGAATATTTAAGTTTTGAAATATACTTAAATTTAAATGGTTATTTTGTGGTTCAAATCTGTATTTGAAATCGACATAATTTGAAATTGTTTATTTAGAAATTGAATTGAATTGAAATTGATGAATTGAGATTGAATTAAATTTGAATTTGGAATGCGAGTTGATTTGAATCGATTTGAGAAAATTATAAATATTTTAATTTATTAGCTATGTAACATATATATACTATTTTAATATAGAACTATTTTTAATATAAACTATTTCAATATACTAATTTTTTTAATATAAACTATTTTATTTTATATAGAAGTTATGATTTCAAAGTTCTCAAAAAATTATGATTTCAAAGTGTTTTGGGTTTCGAAAGTGTTGTAACTTTGAAAGTGCTAAAATTTGGGAATGGATATTTTTGCAATGGAAATGATAGTTTGGTTTTGAAGTATAAATTATTTTGAACTGACCACGGTGTTATAATGGCGTTTGATCGTTATTGTGTATATTGCTACATGTTAGATAGTTCCACAGATCCTTAGAGGATGAGTTCCTAAACATCCTTTAAGTTAATTGTATTTTAGTTGATATTTCACTTGAGTTGGATTATTGATATAAGAATGTTAATCCTAACTCGAGTGTTTTGTGTTTTGCTTTATGCTCGGGTCAGACTGAGTAATTCAGCATTTGAGACTCACCTTTGAAGTTTGGAGCTTCGCTTGGAGATCCAATCATCGATTCAGCTTTCAGCTTTTCTAGTTGATTTGTCCAGAGATGTCATCTATTTGTATTCGAGACTTTAGTGTATTTGAGATATCCTGTTGTATTTTATTTTAACTCTGATGTTTATATAGTAGCTTCATGAATTATTATTTATCTATTCCGTTGCATTATTATTATATTACTCTGTGTTTGTGATTCTGTGATTTATTTATTTACTGTATATGCTGAGTTTTGCCAAATATAAATTAACAATATGATATTTGAGGAATTCAAGTCCGGTATGTGCGGATGCGAATGGTTGAAAATACCAGGTTGTTACAACAAAGGTTGTTTTTATAAGCCTCTTGATATTCCATTTTCAGTGTTCCCTACTCGTAGTGGCATCCCACGATGCATCCCGGTGTTTCATAGAAGGATGATAAAACATTGTCATCCCAAGACAAATCAATTAGTAAGGGCTCTCACTATTTTCACTTTCCAAATGAATCAAAAATGAATTTTGAATTTGAATCGATGGTCAAGCGTTGTTTGTTCCAGTTGAATTATTAACTGACTTTAGAGCATGCTGTGTCGAGTTGGGGGATGTCTCTAAGTTGTTTGAAATCCCTATAGGGTTACGACGGAAACCTATGTGGACATCTTTGTCTGTTTATGACTCTAACGTTAGGTAGACTAAAGATGCACTCTGTCGCCCATTCCATTATGATTTTGGAATTCTTTTCGATAGATATTTTTGACAAGTAAACTATCTTGGCTGTGACATTGGACTGAATTCTTGATGTCGGTCTTAATGTTAACCCTTTCAATGGGAAAACCTCAAGTGGTTTTGGTCAAAATTTCAATATCGTCCTCACTCAACTCGGTTAATCCTTAAACGAAGTCCTTGTTTTAATAATAACATTTCTTACTAACCATACTGCTTTGGCCAGATACTTTAACTTTGAGTTGACTACTAATGACCATGATACTGACCGTATACCACAGAGATGAATTCTCTATTGAATAGTGTTTCACTTCCAATACTTCAACTTAGACCTAAATTCCATGCCATGATTCAACTATAATCAAAGCGGAGTATCCACATTGAAGTTCAATATTATTCTCAAGTCTAGAGAATTGTGTAACATCATCACTTCGAGGTTGCTGTTTGATCTTAGTTATTATTAACCAATAGGAAACTCTCGGGCGACTCATTCCATAATTATCCAATAACTGTCAGTATGTACCCCCTTGGTGCCTCCAAACAGTCATGAGTAATACACTGCCCAATACTTGGAGAGCGTTACATACTTTGGTCTCAGATGCATGGATATCCTTTTCTCAAAACATCTTGATCAGGAATTAAAACAACATATTATTTTATATTACGATAATTTTCTCATGATTACAACTCCTTGTAATTATTATTGCATAACTTATCACTTAAGGATTTCTTTTTTATTATTCTTTAAATTTATTTATTTACTTTATCATATCGCCATATTATTAAGTATATAATAGAAAATAAACACATTCATTACAAACAAGATTGGGTAAAAGTTAGATATATCTAACAAATTACATGATTGCCCCTAAAGCATAACCCTAACTCTTTCAATCTCTTACTTGCACTTAGGGTCAATTATGGAATCTTATTCCTTTCATTTTTGATCGGTTCTCTTTAAACGATTGAGTTAATCCCTTAGTGAATAGATATGCTATATTTTCTTAGCTATCTACTCTATCATTCAACTCTCTTCGGTGCTAATAAACTGTTATCTTGTGGAACTATTCAGAATATGTTTCTCGACCTCTAATGAGCTATAGGTTCTTTCGTGATATGTATCACGGTATTATTATCGTATAATAATGTGTTGGGAATCTCAACATTTGAAATCACCCTAGCTCAGTCAAAAATTTATGTGTTTATATTTGTATGTACCGTTAGTGAAAATATTTGTCTACACTAACACCCCGAGGTCCCAAGGTCTAGCTTCGGAAGCGAATAGGAATACTGGACCCAACAAGGAGATTACCCCAGATGTGGTTTAACCAAGCTCAGGTTATGGGATGTTGGATCGCAATTTCATGGTAAAAAATGCAAGGAAGGTAAAGTGTAGAGAAAGTAAATAACACTTGGTCTCTTATAGTGGTTCAGGCCAAAAAACTCTACACCCATTATCCTTTCCATATTTAGTTACTCTTATATAGCCGAGAATCTTATTACACTGAATCTAGGCACTTCTGCCATTAATGAGTTTGTGAATAGAGCTCTAATATAAGAAAGTACTATATAATTTTATGTCAATTCGTTTTCATGCAAGAAGATTCCACGTGCCTTGAGATTGCTGCCTATTTATAGCCAATATGCCACAATGCTATTGTTGGAGAACCTTTCTTTGGATTGATGACCTGGCTCGTTATGCGTGGCTTAGATTTTAACGTTTGTCATCATCCGATTGAGTGCATTTTGACATGGGTTGCTGACTTGACACTTTTATATATAGATTCTAAGACATCTTCCATATATCTTTACCGTTGGTCTTATCCTGGGCAATCTGAGCTGTTGATTGTTGATATTTGCTAAATTGCCTTTGGTTTTGAAAACTGCTGCTCCTGGTCAAGCCTTTTGTTTCAGTGAACAATGATCTTGACCTCGGTTAACGCTTTGATTCATGTTCTTGGATTACAAGCTTTTGGGTACCGAGTTCTGTACTTGTGCTCTTATTGGAAACCAAACAATGAGTCTTGCTATTACAAGTCAAAAAAAATTCCTTTCGAATGTTTGTAATTTTTACTTTGTAGAAATTATAGTGTAACACACGCCCCCAAAGTTCACCTCATATGATTGATATGAGGTGTACTTTCGAAAGAATAGTGTGATGTCATGCTTTAATACTTGGCCTGTTTGTTCCATTCCAATCATGAGGTTGATCCTAAGAATTCGAGCAAAGTAGCGTTCTGAGAACTTTCGAAAACACTATCTTACCTAAACAACCTATAAAGATCCAACCTTGTTCAGAAGGTTTTGAAAGTATTTTGACTTCTAACCTTGTCCAGAGGCTTTTGGAAATTGAAATTAGTGCTTAGAGGCAAAAATACTTTGATACCATGTTCATCCATCTAGACCTAGTCTTATATAGAAATCGGGTTCGAAAATATTAGCGGTGTCATAATGCCTATATCCGCTCGTTATTATACGAAAACCGGGTTATCTTGAAATTAAATTAATTTTTGGGTTGGAAAGCATGGTTTTAATAGGATTGAGAGGTCTAAATTTTAAAATCATGCTTGTCACTTGAAGCTATCTAGGCTAAATGATAAGTGAAATTATTTGAGCACCAAGAGGCAAAATCTAATTTGGGACCGTAAGGTCAAAACTTTTGAAATCATGCTTGTCACTTGAAGCCATCTAGGAAAAGCGATAAGCGAAATTGTAGATGGCAAAGTGATAAGCAAAATTGTTTGAGCATTGAGTGGCAAAATCTAATTTGAGATCGCGTGGTCAAAACTTTTGAAAACGTGCTTGTCACTTTAAGCCATCTAGGCTAAGTGATAAGCGAAATTGATTGCGCAACGAAATCTAATTTGAGACCGTGAAGTCAAAACTTTTGAAATTATGCCCGTCACTTGAAGCCATCCAGGCTAAGTGATGAGCGAAATTGTTTGAGCATCGAGAGGTGTGACGACCAAGAATTTTTAACAATGTAGAATGGGATAATTGAATTGATTTTAAACATTTAAAAGTTAATTTTAACGTGAATTTGAGATATAAGTATTTACTTGAAAATTAAATCATTGAATTATATAGTTTAAATATTGTATTTAATAACTGAAATTGGGTAAATTGTTGAATCTGAAATTTCTAAGCCTGTTTAAAATAATTTGAAGGCTTATAGAATTTATAATGATGATACTGAAGATAATAGAATGGTTGAAATTTAATTTAAAGGTGATTTGTTCGGTTTTGAAAATATACTATCTACACCATCTCTATTTTATTTATATATATGTATGCTTTTAAATAATACAAAAGGTACAAGTATGTATACATTTATAAGTATAGGATAAGTGGCATGACATGGTGAAGACAAGTGGCATAATATGGACCATACACCTATCTTAAGATGAAATAGAATTATGACACATATATCACTTTGGTGTACACTTCTAGAACACCTTAAATGATTACTAAATAAGGTATGTGTCATGAAATAAGGCTTGCATAAAAAAATAAAGGACATGTGTCACAAGATTAAATAAAATAGTGACACATAAGCCCATTAGGTGTCCATGTGTAGAAAAATCCTAAGACACATAAATAGACATGTGTCAACATTCTAAAGCTTGTGCAAAGAGAAGTAGACAAGTGTCCAAAACTAAAATTACCAAACTAGCCTTGAAAATTACTATATAAAGGGTGGAAATGTTCACTTATTTTTCTTACTTTCACAAAGCAAAAACAAAAGTAGGATAAAGTGAAAAAGCTTGAAGAAAGCTAAGGAAAAAGAGTCAAGTCAAATACACAAGTTTAAGGTGAGAAAAAACTATTGAAATTTCTAGTATTCATGTTATTCTTGAAGAGATGATAGTTGTAAGTAAAAGTGGCTCGGTTCTATAAAAAACGCAGCTTAGTAAATTGACAGTAACTTTCTCAATTATTAATGAAATTTCGAATTCTTGGATGTTATGGAAAGCTTATTTCATGTTCTACAACTTTTATGTTTTGTGTTTTTTGTAATTTGGATGTTAGCTATGTAAAAGTTGAATTTTTCGAATGTAATACCGAGAGCAAAACTAATATTGGCTCTGTGCTTTAGGCTGAAACTAAATTGACAATAACTTCTTCGTTCCTCAATCGATTACGATAAATTTAGATGTTCCAGAAAGCTTAGACTTTGTTCTAAAACTTTTAAGTTTCGAGTTTTCCAAAATTTAAATGTTATCTTGGCCAAAATTATAATTGTTTATCGTTGTCCCGAGACAAAATGACAGAAGTTGTGAAATTTAAATCTCAGAATTGTTTTATCCATAATTTTTACAATTCTTATCGGAATTCGGTAATTTTTAATGTTCCGGAAAGCTTAGAAACTAAGCTACAACTTTTGATTTATTTATTTTGCCTGATTTTGATGTTTTCTATGCTAAAATTGTAATTGTTGGTCGCTGTCCTGCAAATGCATAAGTTTAGGCTAAGCTTAATGTTTTTAGTAAAATGGTCATAACTTTTGAACCGTTGATCCAAAATCGATGATCTTGGTCATTCTGGAAAGCTAACGGAAATTCCTATAACTTTGAATTGTATCAATTTTTAAAATTCGGCCATCTATATATATGAATTTGAGGTGCAGACTCGGGTTAAATTTCTGCCCGAAATGAACATGTTTGTTTCTAAGAAATGCCTTACTTGTTAGATTTTTATCTTCGATTTGATAAACAATTTGATGGGTTTCTTTTCATGGTGGTTGAGTATACTAAGTAAATTACTTTAAAGAGTATTTTCACACAGAATAATTAATCGAGGATGCGGTATAAGACCATAGAAAAGATGGGTATTAAAAATAAGTACACCATATTGAATATAATTCAAATCTTGATAGTCAAAATATAAAATAAAAATTTAAATAAAAGCAAGAATTAAGTAATTTGGATATGCTTGTATCATAAGCTAAAATTGTACATACAAATGTAAGTTAAAAAAAATGTCAGAAGAGCTGAGGACACTCGGGTATTGTTGAGTAATGCTTGGTTTTCCTCAGGTATAATTGCTTATGTTTCAGGTGTTAAAGATAACATAAATAATTTTTTCTATTATTTCACTTAAATCGATATTTTAAATAAAGGTGTTGTTTTAACAGTTAATGATAATTTAACTTCAAGATAATGTAGTGAGTTTGTTAATGGAAACTAAGAAGTTAATTAAGATGAGTAGTTAATGATTGTGAACAATTAATATAATATAATAAATTAAAGGTTAATTAATTCTAGAGTAATTAATAATTTGGAATAATCAATGATTGATTAAGGTAATTAATCAATGTAGTTAATAGAATTTACTAATAAAAGCAATCGAAGAAAAATTATTTAATATCATAAATCAAAGGGGGTAATTATTGGTAATTAAGGATTAATTACTTGTTTAATTAGTGTAACAAAATTTTTGGAGGGTTAGTAAATTTATGAGCATGATTAATTCAACGATTTTAATCAATGTAAGTGATTATAAGTTAATAAATTTGAGAACTTAATCAAGGATAGATGTGATTATTGTGAAATGGGAAGGTAAATTAATAACATTGAATTCGAAGAAACCGGAGTCGGGTATTAGTTAATACCCGAAATCACTTCGATTCTTTACAAATTGATACGTGGAATCAATATGGTATATTGGAATGATTTTAAGTGAATTGGACCATAAAATCTAAGTTCTGGTACTTAGAAATTGATGTGTGGAATAAGTGATGTCTATAACAACTTATGAAGTGGAAATTGACATAAGTTACCCGGGTTTATTTGGGTTGTAAACTTTTGCATTCCAAGTTAGTTGGGTTTACTCACGCTGGTTTCCAGCCTGACCCGGGTGTTACTTTGGTGTAATGCTCGGGTCAGACCGAGTATTACAGATTTTCAGGTAAGGACGTTCTGGAGCTCAGGAGGCAAACTGGATGGCAGTAACGAGTAGAGTATTTCCGCTATATTTATATATTCGTTAATCTGAGACATGATACTTGTATTTATTCAGTGACTGTATATGTGTGGAACTCTGATGTATATTAAATGTAATCAATAGATATAGTATTCTTTTGTAGACATTTATTATTTATTATATTTTATCCGCTGCGAATGTGAAATGTTTGGTGTTTCTCTTCTTCTTCTTCTTCTTCTTCTATCTCTTTCTTCTTTTTCATAACTATCTGGAATTTTCGGCTCTGAAAATTTCGGGTCGTTACATTTGGTATCATAGCTGAAGGTTAAGCGAGAACCTTGACTCTGGTGGGGATTACTCATTAAATAGAGCCCGTAGTACTCTAGAATGAGTTGAGTATATATATATGAGGGCGTACTTGTTATTTTATTATGAAGATTTTAAATGAATTTGCATAAGGATATATTTTATATATAAAGCAATATTCCCTTCTAATGAATATTTAGGTGATTGGTTGTTACGTTATTGGAATTAAGTTAAGAAGTAATATAAAATACGACCAAATTGAAACTTATAACCAAAGTTGAAGAATAAACTTATATGAAAAAATGGAATTTGAATTATTGATCGTGAATGTAGTTTATAAATTGAAATAAACTTCATAATAAATGAGATTATAATTTGAAATAGAATTCCAGAGAATATTTGGAAATAAAGTATGATGAAAATTCCAAAGTAATGTTTAAATATGAATTGGATGGATTGGGAATTTGGAATTTTTGGGAAAATTTAAAATTCCTTTGGATTTGGAAGTGGTTTCCAAAGGTTTTGGAAAAATAATAGTATTATTTCAAAAATATTTTTGTGTTGAATTTGAAATCTGGGAGATTTGAAATTAAAAATATTTGGAAATGTTTTTAAAGAGATAAAAGCATTGAACTCTTTCGGTCACCGGAAAATAACATCGGTGATGACTGCAGCATTATCGATGTCTATTTTCGAGTTTCTAGAAGAGAAATTGCTACCAAATTGTTTTACATTAGAATTGTTTGTGAACTGGCTTTGGTTTTGAAATTCAAAAGGATAATTGAATTTGCCAAAGAATTTTGGATATAGTTGAATTCTAAGGTAATATTGAAATCTTGAAAATTTGTTTAAACTCTGGAATCTTGATTTAAAATGTTTATGGAATAATATATTGGCTAAATAAAATATATAATTCCGAGTTAAAAGCAAAATGTAAATGTCAATGATTATAAATAGAATTTGTAAGATAGAATTTGTAACTAAAATTGTACAAGTTTAAAGATCAAACGGAATTTGATTTGAAGTTGGAAAGAAATTGAGAATCAATTCAACTTGAGTTGGGATTAAATCAATTTCAATGGAAATTGAAGATTATTCAATTTGGAATTGGGTCAATTTAAATGGGAGTGGAAATTTAAATTGAAATGTTGGGGCAGCGAACAGTTTGACTCTGGATTGTTTTCAATATAAATTGTTTTAATATAAACTTATTTTTCCAAGTTATTAAATATATATAACCCTTCTTTCTTAAAGCCAAATTATTTTATACTTGTTTTACAATTATTTTGGACCTATTTAACCATTTTTCAACTATTTTCTAAACTAGTTACTATTTTTTTCAACTAAGTTACGAATTAATTATTATTTTACAACTATTTTGCAATTATCTACGATTTCAATAACTACTTAGCTATTTTCCAACTATTTTATAGATATTTTGTAAACTAACAATTATTTTTCAACTACTTCTCTATTTTTAAAATTTTAAGCTGTTTTCTAAATATAAACTGGTCGGAGTTCAAACTGTTATTGATTAAATACCCAACTAGGATAAGAATTAAGGTAATAATCCAAATAGGGATTAAGGCAAATGTGAATAAGTGAACGAAATTTTAGGTGAATGTGAATAGAAAGGAAACTGGTATTGGAAAGAGTAATCAAATTTGATTATTTGATTTTGGATAAACAAAGTTATATCTTTGTTATATATTCTCCCCTTGTTGAATCTATTGTTGGAAGAAAAAGGATTTTGGAAGTGTTTGAAGTATAAAAGGAATTTTATACGAGTTTAAAGTGATCCAAAGTTTTAAAAATTATATATATTTGTATATATATAAAGGATCTTATGAGGATTTTGGAAAGGGTTTTGGGTACCTTTGGATTTGGAAAGGCTTTTGATTTTTGGGTAAAATCATTATATGGAATTTGGAAAGCCTATTTTGAGAACTATCGATTTTGGGATAATCGATTTTGTGTAAAGGAGCTTGATAAAATTCATACTAGGTGTATGATTTGAAATATACTATATGTGTATAGTATAAAGTGTTTTGATGATGGCTCTGGGGAAAAAGGCGCTCCCTTGGAATGAACTTCTCAGGAGTGCCACCGGGTGGTGCTGCCTTGAGCCCCAAGGAGGGGAGGGGGGGTTCTGAAGTTGATCCTGTGAGGAGTCCGGACAAAACTAGTTCCTGAGGATTATGAGTTGAGTATACCATAGTGTAAGTCGTGTGTGCCGCTGAGAGCCAACAGTTACATGGACTTTTGCTGCGATGGCAACGTAACCCAGGATGTAATTGCGACCTATGGTATAACATAGCGAAAGTCGTGTGTGCCGCTGAGAGCCAACAGTCTGTGTTTGATTTTATATCGGCAGACTGCGACCTATGTAGTAGTGGAGAGGTTTCATTTCGACAGCGAAAATCAGAGGCCGCTGAGAGCCTGCAGTTACATGGACTTTTGCTGTGACGGCAACATAACCCTGGATGTAACTGTGATTTGTTGTGTGGGTTCCATGGCGTAATCGAGAGGCCGCGGAGAGCCTGCAGTTGCATGGACTTTTGCTGCGACGACAACGTAACCCTGGAATGTAACTGTGACCATGGATGGGGGTGATGATTTTCAGAGCATTGTCACCAAAGATATTTCCTCTATTTTCAAAAACCGTTTCCTATATTTTCAATAAAATTATTTTTCAAGTATTTTCACTGGATGTTGCAAACGGGTTTACCAAGTACTTATAGATTTTCAGTCCTACGCCTGATCAACGTATGATTGAATTTCTGTGAGAACAAGGATGGACTGGATGAGACATCAAGTTATAAGAAATATTTTTATAAAAGCTATTTTAATAGTATGAGGTGGGTTTAAAAGTATTTCTAAATTTTTAAAATAGAAGTATTGAAATTTTGGGAGAATAAAAGGGAAACTCCAAACTGGAATTATAAAAATAACTTTGAACTCAGGAAAACTTAATGAAGTAACTTTCTTTGTAATAAAAGTTGGAAGTAAGATAATAAATAATTATTTGATAAAGTATGTTAATAAAATTTAACTCGATTAAACAAATGGATTGTAAATTAATAATGGAGTTTGGAAATGAATTCGAATTTGTCAATAGAATTCGACTTGGATTTGATAATGAATTAAATAAGAAGAGATGTTGTAGAAATAAAATATAGTTGGATTGGAAAAGTGATGGTTTGAATTACAAATAAAATTCAAACGTGATATGAATAATATTTAACGAAAGTTGCAAGTAAATTAAGAATGGCTTTGTATAAATAAAATAAATTCGCAAATGAATTAAGAAAGTGAAATATAAAATGAGTTAATGGAATTAAATAATAAATGGACAAAGTCTGATTGAAAAAAAAAACTAAATTAAGGTTGTGATTGAAATTGGATTATCAGACTGAACTTAAGTTCGGTGGCATATTGATTTGAAGTATAAATGAGTTAAGTATACGCTTGGATATTATTTTGATAAATTGTGGAGGTGAATTAAAATGAAATGATGGGCTAATTGAGTTTAATGGAATTTGATTAAATGAGAATCAAATAGAAGTAAACTTAAGTTTGATGTTGGAATAAATTAAAGTAAAGTGACTTAAGTTTAAATTTAAGGAAGCTTGCCTTCGAATAAGGGTAAAAGCCATTAAATAAAAGCTCGTTTTAAATTAATTTGGGAATGGTTAGTAGTACACAAGCATGGAATGTGTCGAGATAAATAAAATGATTGTGAATAAATTAAAAAGGAATTAAATTAAATAAAATTGAGTTGGAATCAATTTTAATTGGTTATAAAACTTAAGTAATTATTTATTCACATGGATATTATCAAATTGTGTAGAAATGATTGTCGTTTAATGTAAACGAGATTTAATTAAATTCTATGAATTAGTGGAAGCAAATATAATTGCTTTTTGAATCAATTGATATGAATAGGAGTTTGTTTTGCTTACAAATGAATTGAATGTAAGCAATTGCATTGTAAACCATTAAAATTGAATGTAATGGCATATAAATTTGGTTGGAAGCAATTGGATTAACTTTAAATTATATAAATCGCTTATGGTAAGCATTTGGTGTTTGTTGCTTTTGAAATGCTTGTGTTTAGCCTTTAAAAGTAAGTGAAATGCTAATAGAATTTCTATATGTGGCACTTACATATTTAAATTGAGATAGTACAGGTATTTGAAGACTGTTTGGTTGGTTTGGATTAGATTGCGCTAATTGCTTAAATTTATAAGCTGCTTGCTTAAAATGCTAAATAAAGCTATGCCTACGCAATAAAAATAGGAAATATGAACTGTTTTTTCTTTTTCCGATCGTGTGGGTCGATGTATACATATTTATATCTATTGTCAAATTGCAAAAGCTCCTCCATACAAAGGAGACTCCGCCAAAATTTTCCGAAAATTTTGGGAGTTAGAAATTTTTTGAGATTTTTGAAAAATTTTCGTTAGCGACGAAACGATCACAAATTGGAAATTAAAATAAATTAGTAGATGAAACTAATCAGTTATAAATGGAAGTTAAAATCCAATATTCAAAATTGAAAATAAATTGAATTCGTATGAAAACGGGAAAAACTAATTTGCATAGAAGTAGATGTGAAAACTTCTGTAAAGAATTGTATATTGTTGCTAAGTAAGATATGCAGGTATTAAAGGGAAAAGAAATTAGATTTGGTTCCAAAAGATAAATGTGAATTGCCCGACAAAAATGTATGTATTTAAATTTCTGTATGAAATTGGATTGGGTTTTTGATCTAGCCACTTGGCGTTTTGTTTTCTTTTGGAATTTGGAAGCCCATAGAGGCCTTCTGTAGTTGTACCGAGCTAGCCGCGCAAAGGAGATGCTGGCAAAAAAAATTGTCGGAAATTTAGAGAGTTAGAAAAATTTTGAGAAAATTTTGATAATTCAAAATTTGATTTAAAATTGAAATTTAAATGATTGAGCAAAGGGGTGTTGTTTGAAACTATAGAAGGTTTTAGGAAATTAGTTAAGGTGATAGTGGGCTTTTAATAAAAGATAGTTGGTAGAGTGTTGAATTGTGGATTTTGGAGAAAAGGTTAACGAGTATTAGTCCATTCTTCCTAACTAGTAATTTCGGGGACGAAATTCTTTTAAGGGGGGAGGAATGTGACGACCCAGAATTTTTAACAATGTAGAATGGGATAATTGAATTGATTTTAAACATTTAAAAGTTAATTTTAACATGAATTTGAGATATAAGTATTTACTTGAAAATAAATCATTGAATTATATAGTTTAAATATTGTATTTAATAATTGAAATTGGGTAAATGGTTGAATCCGAAATTTCTAAGCCTGTTTAAAATAATTTGAAGGCTTATAGAATTTGTAATGATGACACTGAAGATAATAGAATGGTTGAAATTTAATTTAAAGGTGATTTGTTCAGTTTTGAAAATATACTATCTACACCATCTCTATTTTATTTATATATATGTATGCTTTTAAATAATACAAAAGTTATACATACGTATACTTTTATAAGTATAGGATAAGTGGCATGACATGGTGAAGACAAGTGGCATAATATGGGTACCATACACCTATCTTAAGATGAAATAGAATTATGACACATATATCACTTTGGTGTACACTTCTAGAACACCTTAAATGATTACTAAATAAGGTATGTGTCATGAAATAAGGCTTGCATAAAAAAATAAAGGACATATGTCACAAGATTAAATAAAATAGTGACACATAAGCCCAATAGGTGTCCATGTGTAGAAACATCTTAAGACACCTAAATAGACACGTGTCAACATTCTAAAGCTTGTACAAAGAGAAGTAGACAAGTGTCCAAAACTAAAATTACCAAACTAGCCTTGAAAATTACTATACAAAGGGTGGAAATGTTCACTTATTTTTCTTACTTTCACAAAGCAAAAACAAAAGTAGGATAAAGTGAAAAAGCTTGGAGAAAGCTAAGGAAAAAGAGTCAAGTCAAATACACAAGTGTAAGGTGAGAACAAACTATTTAAATTTCTAGTATTCATGTTATTCTTGAAGAGATGATAGTTGTAAGTAAAAGTGGCTCGGTTCTATCAAAAACGGATCTTAGTAAATTGACCATAACTTTCTCAATTCTTAATTAAATTTCGATTTTTTGGATGTTCTGGAAAGCTTATTTCATGTGCTACAACTTTTATGTTTTGTGTTTCCTGTAATTTGAATGTGAGCTATGTAAAAATTGAATTTTTCCAATGTAATCCCGAGAGCAAAACCAGTATTAACTCTGTGCTTTAGGCTGAAACTAAATTGGCCATAACTTCTTCGTTCCTCAATCGATTTCGATAAATTTAGATGTTACAGAAAGCTTAGACTTTATTCTAAAACTTTTAAGCTTCGAGTTTTCCAAAATTTCGATGTTATCTTGGCCAACATTATAATTGTTTATCGCTGTCCCGAGACAAAATGACAGAAGTTGTGAAATTCAAATCTCAGAATTGTTTTATCCATAACTTTTACAATTCTTATCGGAATTCGGTAATTTTTAATGTTCCGGAAAGCTAAGAAACTAAGCTACAACTTTTGATTTATTCATTTTGTCTGATTTCGATATTTTTTATGCTAAAATTGCAATTGTTGGTCGCTGTCCTGCAAATGCATAAGTTCAGGCTAAGCTTAATGTTTTTAGTAGAATGGTCATAACTTTTGAACCGTTGATCCAAATTTGATGATCTTGGTCATTCTGGAAAGCTAACGGAAAGGTCTATAACTTTTATTTGTATCGCTTTTTAAAATGCGGCCATCTATATATATGAATTTGAGGTGCAAGCTCGGGTTAAATTTCTGCCCGAAATGAACATGTTTGTTTATAAGAAAATGCCTTACTTGTTAGATTTTTATCTTAGATTTGATAAACAATTTGATGGGTTTCTTTTCATGGTGGTTGGGTATACTAAGTAAATTACTTTAAAGAGTATTTTCACACAGAATAATTAATCGAGGATGTAGTATAAGACCATAGAAAAGATGGGTATTAAAAATAAGTACACCATATTGAATATAATTCAAATCTTGATAGTCAAAATATAAAATACAAATGTAAATAAAAGCAAGAATTAAGTAATTTGGATATGCTTGTAACATAAGCTGAAATTGTACATATAAATGTAAGTTAAAAAAAAATGTCAGAAGAGCTGAGGACACTCGGGTATTGTTGAGTAATGCTTGGTTTTCCTCAGGTATAATTGCTTATGTTTCAGGTGTTAAAGATAACATAAATAATTTTTTCTATTATTTCACTTAAATCGATACTTTAAATAAAGGTGTTGTTTTAACAGTTAATGATAATTTAACTTCAAGATAATTTAGTGAGTTTGTTAATGGAAACTAAGAAGTTAATTAAGATGAGTAGTTAATGATTGTGAACAATTAATATAATATAATAAATTAAAGGTTAATTAATTCTAGAGTAATTAATAATTTGGAATAATCAATGATTGATTAAGGTAATTAATCAATGTAGTTAATAGAATTTACTAATAAAAGCAATCGAAGAAAAATTATTTAATATCATAAATCAAAGGGGGCAATTATTGGTAATTGAGGATTAATTACTTGTTTAATTAGTGTAACAAAATTTATGGAGGGTTAGTAAATTTATGAGCATGATTAATTCAAGGATTTTAATCAATGTATGTGATTATAAGTTAATGAATCTTAGAACTTAATCAAGGATAGATGTGATTATTGTGAAAAGGGAAGGTAAATTAATAACATTGAATTCGAAGAGACCGGAGTCGGGTATTAGTTAATACCCGAAATCACTTCGATTCTTTACAAATTGATACGTGGAATCAATAGGGTATATTGGAATGATTTTAAGTGAATTGGACCATAAAATCTAAGTTCTGGCACTTAGAAATTGATGTGTGGAATAAGTGATGTCTATAACAACTTATGAAGTGGAAATTGATATAAGCTACCCGGGTTTATTTGGATTGTAAACTTTTGCATTCCATGTTAGTTGGGTTTACTCACGCTGGTTTCCAGCCTGACCCGGGTGTTACTTTGGTGTAATGTTCGGGTCAGACCGAGTATTATAGATTTTCAGGTAAGGACGTTCTGGAGCTCAGGAGGCAAACTGGATGACAGTAACGAGTAGAGTATTTCCGCTATATTTATATATTCGTTAATCTGAGACATGATACTTGTATTTATTCAGTGACTGTATATGTGTGGAACTTTGATGTTTATTAAATGTAATCAATAGATATAGTATTCTTTTGTAGACGTTTATTATTTATTATATTTTATCCGCTGCGAATGTGAGATGTTTGGTGTTTCTCTTCTTCTTCTTCTTCTTCTATCTCATCTTTTTCATAACTATCTGGAATTTTCGGCTCCGAAAATTTCGGGTCGTTACAAGAGGAGAAATCTAATTTGAGAATGTGAGGTTAAAACTTTTGAAATCATGCTTATCACCTGAAGCTATCTAGGTTAAGTGATAAGCAAAACCATTTGAGCATCGAGAGGAATAATTTAATTCAAGACCATGAGGTCAAATTTTTTGAAATAATGCATGTCACTTGAAGCCATCTAGGCTAAGTAATAAGCGAAATTGTTTGAACACCAAGAACCGAAATCTAATTTGAAACCATGAGGTCAAAAGTTTTGAAATAGTGTTTGTCACTTGAAGCCATCCAGGCTAAGTGATAAGCGAATTTGTTTGAGCGTCGAGAGGCGAAATCTAATTTAAGACCGTGAGGTCAAAACTTTAGAATTCGTGCCTGTCTGTAACATCCCCTATCTAGAGGCCAAAACTAAACGCTATAGATGCTGCAGTCATCTATAGTATTAGCTTCCAATGACTAAATACGACTATATTAATGGTATCAATAATATTAGAAGCACTTGAATATGAAACAAAACACATATTTATAAAACACAGATTTCTTCATTACATTTCCAAATAAAACTTGTTCCATATTCTCGTCATGTAACCCAAACGTTTTCCCAGGCACTGAATAAATATAGTTGTTACAAATTACGTCAAGAGAGGTATATGAAGATACCCCCTCGATTGATCGGAGAGAAGTGGTCATATAAGACCTAATACATCATAACACAGTGGAAATTCATCAAACAAAAGTAAAGAGAAGCAATTCCTAAATAGCTATCCGTTGCCTTCTGCATCCTCCGGTAGCTTATTCGCCAAACCACCTAAAAACCTGAAAAGATTCTTAACTCTCAATCTAGTCAAATTAGTTTTGAGTAACCGAGAATTTAAGGGGAAAGCATAAACTTCGAGTCAGATATAAAGCTTGGTATGAAGAATAATACACATCGTGGTTTAATTATGTTAAGTTAGACCACGCCGCATAGCGGAACGAGTTTCCCCTCACTAACATCTTTTAAAATATATCTTTGCAAATCTTTTCATATAACCATTTACTATGCACCTGCATTCACAATAGTTAATCTCACAAAACATACATTATGTAAACAAACATAAATATTAGGTAATAGTGAACAATCTGTTCAAACACAAATAACGTTTAACCTTCGGCTGACTTGGCCTACTAGATAACATAACCATAATCAAAATTTACCTAACATCTGTTAGGTTTTTATATTTAGGATTGTCTATCCTTATTTATCTATTTAACATCTTCCATCAGGATGGTCTATCCTAAACTATCCATTAAATCTCTTCCTTCTGGATGGTCTGTCCCTAACTTAATCATCTCCCAAGTTCTCTCGAGAATAATGGTTTTCCGAGCTTACCAATTGCCTATCTGTATGCAACATATGTTCCTTTCGTTGTATAATCATAATTTTAGTCTACCTGTGACTAAGCCCTGCATAAAGGAATTTTGGACAACAATTAGCTGGGGCTACAGGCTTATGTACAGGGCGCGACTCCATACTAGTCCCATCTGGTTTTCTAATATCTGAGTCATTCATGCTTCAGGATCGCCTTCCATAATTTTCCTTGAAACAATTTCAAAATGATTTAAACCTTTAAATCAATCTTTGAATAAGGAAAAGAATTAAGTCTTTATACTTTACTCAAAACATATTACCATGTTGGATATATATTCTTTATTTAAAGCTTGGTTGATGAAAACACTTTACCATTTGAAAGAACCTCTTTCCGAACTTTGAAATTATCTCATTCAATTTCATTGTTCAAACCTTTCGAAAACCATATTTAAAACATTTCGAATTCATTCAAAATAAACCTTTTGGGAGTTATAAGCTTTAGACAACCTTCTTTAATTAAGTCATTTTCTTATAAAAACCTTTGGAAAACCTTTCCTTCAAAACCTTTCGAAATAGATTCAGGAATAAAACCTTGGAATGCTTAAACTTTTTAAAACATAACCTTTTGAAGGTAGATTGGGTTCAACTTTAAAACAATCTGGAAAATTATCTTTTATAACCTTTCGTTTTTATTAAAGCAACCTTTTGTAACCTTTCCAGGATATCCAAACAACCTTTCGAAAGCCTTTGCTTATATTTCACAAATTAAGGGTAACCATCTAAGTCGAAAGCTTCCCTTCGAAAGCCTTAGAGAAACAGCTAACTTTAAAAACGGGCAAACCTTCCGAATGGGTTGGAAGATTCTAAGTAAAACCTTTATAAAACAGTGGAAACCCTTTGGCGATACTGGAAGTTTCAAAACAAAGTAATGGCAGTAGTAGCTACAACCTTTCGACACATCGGAAGGTTTTAAAGTCTTTGTTTAAATAACTTGACCTGGTCGAAAGTGACTAAGATGAAAGCTCAAGTTCGAAAGCAAAGAGGCGAAAACTTTTCACTTATAAAATAATTATATTCCAACCCTTTCGTCCATCAACCTTTCGGCTTAAGCCTTTCAGCTTATATTCAATTCATTACGTACCAATTTCTTAATACCGTATGCCTTGAACTTTGATTTTATCGAAAGCTAATCCTTCGACTGGTATGAAAGGTCTGGGGCGGAAGGTGTTTAGCCGTATGGATAGAAACGTGGAAAAAGTGTGAATTTTGTCTTTAAACTTAAGAAGGAAACTTTTCAACTAATGTGCCTTTGTTTTTCAAATTCTCATTGGTCAATAAAATATTTTTCAAAATTTTGCGGCCATAATTACCAGGATTTATAAAACATTTTATTTTGCAAAATGCCCCTTCTCCTTTATAAATATAAAAAACATTCAAGTTCCATACCTTAAATAATTTTATATATCCCTCAAATGGCTTAGGAAAAATCTAGAAAAATTCCAGAAAATATATTTTAATATATTGCCTGACATATTAAAATCTCAAACTCAAATAATTATTGTTTCAGCCGAAAATAATTTAAAACCTAATAAATAATTTCCTTCATTCAAAAATTCATATGAAATCCATATTAAATTGAAAAATTATGAAAATCAAAATCCATCTCTAAAATATATTCTCGGCCTATATTTAAACTTTCAAAGTATTCGAATGTCATTAAATAGGGTTTTCATGCTAAAAATTATCATAAAACATGAATAAACATTTATAATTCCATGAACAACAAACATATATATCTTAAAACATAAAACATGGCAATATTATAGCAAAATCTTTTCGGATCTAACCAAAAACTTAAAATATTAGGGATGTGGTAATTTTTCACCTCGACTTTTGGAGATTATAGATGATATTTTAGAGTGTTGAATTAGTTGATTTCTTCTTTCCTCTTAAATCTTAGCTTTCTTCTTCTTGAGATTGGAAATGGTGGCCGACCTTAGCAAGTTTTCTTTTGTATGAAATGACAATAGTGAACGTGAATCTCACAAGGGTTTAGGGTAAAAGGTGTTGCCATTTCCCAAAATAGCCTTCTCATTTCCTAACACATTACATAGTGTTATTTCATTTTAATTACTCCTTCATTATGGCACGGCTAGCTCTAACTAATTAAATCTCCATCTATTAATCTTTACATCATTTAATTTAATTTAACAAATTAAATGTCTTAAATAAGGTTATAAAATATATGGGGTGTTACAGACTCCCCACCTTGCAGAATTTCGTCCTTGAAATTACGATAAGGTATACAACCAAACAATCAAAGGTAAAACATACCATCAAACAAATTTGGTTAAGATTCTATAATCCTACTCTCCACTTCTCAAGTACAGTCTATAGTATCATTGCTCCACTGAACCTTTACTAACTTGACTATCTTGTTCCTCAATTTCTTCTCATCTCTGGCCACAATCTAAATTGGCTTCCTAACTATAGTCAAATCTGGTTCTGCTACTAAATCCTCTAATATTGTAGGTGTTATAGTAGTCTTTGGGTCTCTAACACATTTTCTAAGATGAGAAATATAGAAAACATTATGGACTCCGGCCAAACTACTCGGTAACTCTATTTTATAAGTGAGTTTCCCGATCCTCTCAATAATACAAATGGGCCAATGAACCTAGGTGCTAACTTTCCCGACTTCCCAAATCTGATTACACCTTTCATCGATGAAACCTTAAAAAACACATAATACCTAACAGAAAATTCCAAATCCATCCTTCTTTTATCTGCATAACTTTTCTGCCTAGATTGAGCCTCCTTCATCTTAGCTCAAACCAACTCAATCTTCTCCATGGCCTCCTTCACTAAATCCGGACCAAAAAATAATCTATCTCTGGTCTTCAACCAACATACGAGAGATTTGCAAGGTCTACCATACAATGCTTCAAATGGTGCCATCCCAATACTAGTCTGATAACTATTGTTATACGAGAACTAAACTAGATGAAGATGGTGCTCCAATGATCCCTAAAAATCTAATATACAAGCTCTTAACAAATCTTCCAAGATTTTGTTAACCCTTTGCTTTTTTCCATCAATTTGTGGATGGTAAGCGGTACTCATGTTGAGCTTGTTTCCTGATGCTTCCTGTATACTTTTCCATAACTCACTGGTAAGTAAAGAATCTCTATCACTAACAATACTACTAGGAATCCCGTGCAGTCTAACTACATTCTTCACGAATAACTTTGCCAACTCAAGTGTCGTTCTAGTTGACTTTACCGGAATAAAGTGGGCACTCTTAGTTAGTCTATCCACTATAACTCATACGCTTTCGTTTCCTCTTCTAGATCTTGGCAACCCATCATTAAAATCCATGGAGATTGAATGCTACTTCCATAAAGAAATCTCTAACGGTTGAAGCAATCCACTTGGCTTCTGGTGTTCAGCCTTTGCCTGTTCGCAATTGAAGCATTTCTTAACACACAATCCTATATCCCACTTCATACCTTCGTAGAAGAAATTTCTCTTCATGTCCTGATACATTTTCGTTCCTCTCGGGTGGACAGTGAACTTCGAAAGATGACACTCATCCAAAACCTACATTCGGAACACACAATTTTCCTTTCTTTCTCAAACACCCATTCTGGTCAGGATTGAAATCTTTTAGGTCATTGCCCTCCATTCCTTCCTTCAACTTTCCAATCCTTTCAGCCAATACGGGATCTTCATCTTTCTTAGAAGCTATCTTCTCAATCATTACTAGTCGGACTTCTAAACAAGACAATACAGTATTTCCTACACTCGATCCTACCTAAGACCCATACCGCACACTACAATCCGATAATACCTCCAAATCTTCCCACTCGGTAATCATAGCTAATACTGCATTCTGATGTTTCCGACTAAGTGCATCCGCTACCTTGTTTCCGTTTCTTGGTGTATACTCAATTCTAGAATCATAAGCAGCAAACAACTCTAACCATCTTTACTGTCTCATGTTCAGCTCCTTCTGAGAGAACAAATACTTCAATGACTTATGAATAGTATATAGCTCAAACCGTTCTCCCAAAAGATAATGCCCCACACCTTTAAAGCAACTATAACGACAGCTAACTCCAAGTCATGTGTTGGATACCTAACCTCATGTGGTCTGAGTTGTCTAGAAGCATAAGCAATTACTTTTCCCCTTTGCATCAACATGGCTCCAAATCTAGTTCCACATGCATCTATAAAAAACTAAATCTTGATTCCCCTCCGGAACCACTAACACTGGTGCATGGGTCAATAAGAGTTTCAAGCTCCAGAATGTTCCTTTACACTTATCGGTCCACAGAACTTCACATCCTTTCGTATAAGCTTAGTCATCGATGCTGCTATTCATGACAAATCTTTTATAAACCTCCGATAATACCCTGCCAATCTAAGAAAACTCTTTATCTCGTTCAACGTCTTGGGCCTCTTCCAATTATTCACCGCTGCAATCTTAGTCGGGTCTAAAGATAACCCTTTCTCAAAGACGACATGACCAAGGAACTTCACTTCCTTCTTTCAAAAATGACACTTTGTAAACTTAGCCTTTAGATGATGCTCTCTTAATGTCTCAAGCACGATTCTAAGATGAACTTCATGTTCCTTCTCATCCTTAGATTATATCAAAATGTCATCAATGAAAACCAACACAAACATATGCAAATGCTCTCGAAAAATTCTATTCATCAGATCTACAAAGAAATCCAGCACATTAGTTAGTCCGAACGATATAACTAACCACTAGTACGATCCGTATCTCGTTATAAACGCTATCAAAGGAATGCTATCCTTTACTACTCTAAGCTGATGAAATCCCGTCGTCAAAAATAACCGAGAGAATACCTTTGCTCCACTCAACTGATCGAATAAATTGTCAATTCTCGGCAATGGACATCGATTTATTTTTTGTCCTCTCATTCAACTTACGATAATCGATACATAGCCTTAACGATTTGTCTGGCTTCTTAACTAACACAGCAGCGGCTCCCCATGGTGAACTACTCGGCCTAATAAAACTTTTGCCTTCCAGATCTACTAACCGCACCTTCAACTCTTTCATCTTTATAGGTGTCATCCTACTCGGCGGTCTACTCACCGGTTCCGCTCCATGCACTTAGTCAATCCGAAACTCAACAGCTCGTTTCAGTGGAAGTCCAACGGCTGGTTCAAACACATCGTCAAATTCTCTAACTACAAAAACCTAACATGACTCATCTTCCAACTCCATAACACCCAGTAAAGCGTTCACCGCACAACTTGGGTTCTGTACAACATAAATTATCCGATCACTACAATCTGAATGACTAGGTGATATTTTCCTACCTTGGAAAAATATCCTAGCATCATATCTACTCAACCAATCCATTCCTAGGATAATCCCAAACCCCATAAAACCAAATACAGGAAAACAACAATCAAAGGCATGGCCTAGCAAATCAAATTATAGATGGTCACACATCATCACAAGTGTTGCATAACCTCCCATCGGGTTAGCAACCCTTAAGGAAGTAACTAAGTAAGAGGGTTCTTGGTTAAGTCTATCTATCATACATCTAGAAATAAAAGAACGGGATGCCCCAATAACAAATAGGAAGCTAATAGACATATCGTGGACCTGCAGTGAGCCTCTTAAAACAGCTTTTCCCTTACCCCGAGCAACCAATTTGCGGTTGTGGGTTCCAAAGCATAAACTCACCCTTTCCCTTCCTTTGGTGGCTTTAGCACTTGTTCTTGAAGTGACCTACTTCATCGCAATTGAAGCATTTGACATTCTTCTTCTCATCAGCTTCTATTCCTCTCCCTTTGTTGGCTCGACACTCCTTGGCATAGTGTCCTTTCTTGTTGCAGTTGTAACAAACCACCTCAGATTTATTCTTCTTCTACGCTCCTTCTTTATGAGCAATCTTTTTTGAAAAAATTTCCTTTTCTGAGCCTATCCAGCCTGAGCCTCTTTCACTTCCATTCTTAGGCAAGCTAATGCTTCTTCTTGCCTCAATGCCATCTCAACAACAACATCGCTAGGGTTCCTTAAGTGCGGTAAAGTTGCACTTATTAGTTTTGGCCTTAACCCACCGATGTACTTCTCATGTCTACTGATAACAGTATCAACCAATGCATACCCATATATGGCTAGTTCCTCGAACTTCCTGGTATACTCCAATACACTCATATTTCCTTGCTCCAATTCTACAAACCTCCTTAACAATGCAGCTTGTGCATAATAGATATAAACCTCTTCGAAAACCTTCTTATAAATTCCTCCCAAGTAATGGTCTCTTCATCCATACTGGCAGTGATAGTGTTCTACCAAAATAACGCAACTCCTTGCAGCTACCTTGAGGCTAACCTCTTTTTCTGTGCATCGTTCAGCCCTAAATCAATGAAATTCCTTTCAAAGTGCAGCAGCTAGTTCTCTACTTCAATCACATCCTCAGTAGTAATGAACGACTTTCATCCAAGCCTAATGCAATCTCCACTTAGATTGGCATAAAGGTTAACCATAGGAACTTCTTGAGCTCCTCCTTCCGCAGCGTTTCCTCCAACTACATATGGTACCACTCCAGCTTGCACCATATTAACAATGAACTGATACATCACCCCCATATCCTCCTGGGGAACTCCGACACCAACATTCTCCGTTGAGCGTAACTAGGACCTCTCTTTGCATTTGGTCGGGTGTTTCCATTGGTAGTGGTGATGTCTTGTCACGATCCGAAATTCAACGTTCGAAAATTGACATCAAATACCTCACTTGTATTCGACTGTCAATGATTCAAACATCGAACTCCAGTCGGATGGAGCTTGTAACAACATTAGATGAATATAAAACAGCATAAAATAAAATGAATATCATGCATCATATCACAGATACAACATCATAATGATATCTGTTACAACATCAGAGTACATAATACATGAATAACATCTCCAAATAGAATGACATAATAGAACAACTAGATATCATATGCCCAAAGTCTTCAAAAGGATAGAGAATGATAGTGAACGCCAAACTAAGCACCTCGAGATCCAAAAGCTTCCAAAATGTCTCTAAGGTACGAGCTTCCAAAAACCAAAAATCTCCAAACCAAAATACTCCAAAATGTAGCTAGAGCCAAATACAGAAAACCTGCTACTAGGCTGCCCGTGTAGAAATGGTGGGCACCCAGAGTTTAGAAAGGAAACAATAAACTTCGGGTCAGTCATGGGACTGGCATGAGTAAACAAAGATAATTGCTTTCAAATAAAACAGATTCATACAAGAAAAACCGGTATGCTTTTGGAAAATGAAACTACCATAAGACCTCCCGCCACACACACAATGCAATCGCAGAATTGGAGGAGATTTCTTCTTATGATAGTCAAATATGCTTGATACGGGAAAATTCTTTGATATTATTACTAGTGCATAGTGTAGAAGGCCATTTCGAAAATATAATATCAATCCTAGCCAACATACGACACTTCGTCGTATGCCTACTATAGCTACCATGTTTAATAGCAGGTTATCGCCACATTCCATGGCAGGTTATACAACTAAAACCGTACTGGGTTCGTATTGGGAATTGGGTTTTCAACAAATGGTCAGGCTAAGGAACTTCCTATGCCACATGGGTACGCCTCTGGCGGGACGTCCCGAGAACCTACCCGGCTCTCTGCCAACACAAGGCCGGGTTACCTTTGTAACTAGGTAACTACTACTCGAGTATGCCACTCCCTGGTCCTTTAGGACCTTTATCCGAGGGCCCTCCATCACAAAGCAACAACCACACAGAATAATGAGATTGAAGCAACCACATAGGTAAGTATCTAGGCTCCATATCATGATACTACCTTTTTCCAGAAGGAAATGACATACCCTAAAGGGCGCGACCCTCATAACCTTGCCGCATCTTTCCTGTTTTGACCATTTCCAGGGCGTGAGGTCCGATGAGGTCTCGTCCACAAAGCTACGCTTTAAACGAAAGCCATGCTTTGATCACAAATGATCATCACTATACAGCAACACTTGGCGTGCCACACTACCAAAATGGGAGTATATCGCTGATAACCTTCAACTACATAACCTCTGAGCTCGTACGTCTCAGAGAAGGGTGTTAAGCTAAGAGAATAAATTCTCCGCCACCAACAGATATGTATTGAAAGAAATCGGCTTTATATCTCAAAGTGTAGTGTCAGACACACGACCAGACAAGTCTGTTCTGGGTTCGAACAGAACCGAAGGCACTTCGTCCAATAAAGGAAGAAGCCCTTGCAAATCCGGGCGTCCACAATCCCGATCGGACTTCCCATCACTTAGGGAATCCCTATACCGGAGCAACTCGATGCAGAGACAATCGATAGGTTATCCTATCGTTTTCGAAGACACCCGGTCTTCACCGCCGGTCTTCAAATGCAATCCATTCGTCGAATCACTATTCGGAATGGGTTATATGACACAAAGGTCCTCTCCGGGCTAATCCGAATAGTGAGCACTCAAATTTAAAACATGTGGGTGTATCAATCACAAAGATTCATATTCAAAGTTCGATGTGGGTTTTAGATAACAAACTGAAATCCGACTCCCTGTCGCATCGAAGTTTAAATGCCGTTTTACTGGCAAAAGGGGTTACATAAACATATGGGAAACAATTCACAAATCACAGTTCATCACAAAGCAATCACAACATCACAACAAAAATATCAATCCAATATAGAATATTTGATGATGGTCAATCATCGTTAATTCAAGTGATTGTGATTAAAGTGAATTAGCCATATAATTGTCTTTATTAATCATTTTAAATTAATGTTAATTTATTTTTTATTGATTTAATTTGATTGGCTTAATTAGTTGATTATTCTTTGGTTATTGTTTCAATTTATTAATTTTTTTGGTGGTTAACTAATTAAGTTTAATTACCTTTATTCATTGGCTATTCTTTAAATAAATTATTTGTTTATAAAATCATTATAAAACATTAATTGTTAATTACAGTTTCAAGATAAATTTGTTTTTAAAGTTACATTTGGATATTTGTTTTACTTTTGAATTTGTCATTAAGCTAACTTTTAAACAAACTTTTATTAATTTTAAAATATTCTTGAATTTCATGAATTCTAATTACCATTTGTTCCATATCCTATTTACAAATATCATTAGTTTATTCAGAATTAAATTCACCTTGTGTTCAAAATTGGGTTGAAAACTAGGCTTGTTGCTGTTTTACATTCACCCGAGGCTTACTTCGGGTTTACCCCGAGACAAACACCCCTTAACTTCGGGTTTTCCACCAAAGTGACCCGTGCTTCATTTATTTTTTCGAAATTTGTTTAAGGTTTAAAAACGACACGACAAATGCTAAAGCCACTCGAGTCTCTCTTCGAGTTTCCACGCGATTTCCCCTTGCTGCTCTTCGAGTTACTCCTCGGTCCTTTCCAACCCATCACACTGACACACCCCATAGCCATGTGCACGTGCACCGGCACCGGAGGCGATTCCAACCACTGGCGAACATCGCCGCACGTCAACCCCCAACTCAGCAACCATCTCCATCCATTGCAGTGCCCCATCTCCCCTCAAATCAAAATCAAGCAATAGAACCCAAAAAAAAGCATCAGGCACGCCGACACGTATTCGCCTCGCGCCGCCTCCTCTAACCGTCAGCGCCCGTGATGTTTAGACCGAAGCTCCTACATCGTGCGATGCTTCGATTGGCTCCATCGACATGATGTTCGATCATCTGAGGACGGTGCAACATCGACGTTTTCGAACGTGAATCAAAATGGTTCTTAAACCCTAAAACAAACTCGAATTCAAAATCTGGGTTTTTATAAAATCAAATTGCATTTTTCTGGTGTTGCTGAACCCTAAATCTAGCCGTGGCGACGAACTCGAGGCCCACCATCGTTGGGATCATCAGAGTTTGACAAAAAGGCATTTTTCCGATCAACCAAAAAATCTCGATAACGACTCAATGAAAAATTAGTAAAGACTCGATGAAGACTCAAAGAAACTACTTTGCTTTGATTTATTTCAAAAAAAAAAAAAATTAGTGCAAATTTGAACAAAATCCATCTTGTTTACTGAAACAAAAATGCATGGCTAACCTTATTTAATCATTCAAATCAAATAGAGACAGGGGGAAAAAGAAAATGGATTTTACAGGTTTTCACTTTTTGTTTATATTTTTTTTCCTGAAACTAAAACAGTGGCTAATATTTTTGCGAGATCAACATGACAAGCCAAGCATTCAACCATACATCCAAATCTCTTGCATACAAACAAAGTTTAAGTTTCCTACATCACCCAGACATACACAAAGCAACTGTGATAAAATGAAAACAGGGTTTACTCACCTGTTTTTCCAGAGTTTACTGACAGATTCAAACAGAGGGGTGAGGCCTGCAACTTCCCTTCTTTTCTACTTTAATTCTCTTGGGGTTTTAGATCTGAAATTGATGGGTACAGATCTATGATTATTTTTTGTATTCATGCATTTAAATTATCAATAACAGGGGTTTCCATTGTACTTACATTTAAGATTTATAGCAGAGAAAACCTTTTTTTTCTGAAACTTGAAACCAAAAAAATAAATAGATTAAAGCTAATCCTTGATTCTTCCTGTAATAAAATTAGATATTGTTGTATTAAACTCTTGCTTCATCAGGAATTACAACTTTAAATTCAAAATAAATAAATAATAGTTACTTGCCTTTTCAAATTTTATTTCCAGAAAGAAAAACTGCACTGCCTTAAAACCCGAAGCTTCCCTTTTACAAATCTGAAGTTTACGTTTTGAATTGATTGTTGAAACTTGATAAAAAAAAATCAAGATTTCATAAACTATAAATTTTAAACAAAACTTACCTGAAAGTATCACACTACTATTATGAAGCATGAGAAAATATTTCAGATTTTTTTAGCTTGAATGGAAGAAGGCAGTTTCTTTTTTTCTTCTGAACTTTTTTTCTTTTTTTTTCTTTGAATGTTGAAGAAAAAATTGCAAAGATCTTTTGATTACTGAACATCAGGTGTTAGGGGATTTAAAAATTCGAATTTTAGAAGGTGAAGAGTTTCCTGAATTTTTTATTTGAATATTTTATTAAAGAGATGATGGTTTGTGCCATTTGTAAGGAAATATCTTAAGCACTAGATTTTGTTAATCATTCAACTTTATTGTGAATGTATGTTTCAGCCTTTTTTGTTTACAAAGCAATGGAAACTTTATAAATTTTATTTTCTATATTATATATACTTTTATAAACCCATACATGTATATATTTTTATTCATTTGTATATATATGCATATGTACAATGTCAAAAGAAAAGTTGTTTTGACCATTGTATACTTATTCCTTAATGATTTTAAATGCTACTTAATTTTAAAACATTTATTCCAAATTCAAATTGAGACTTAGATTTTAAATTGAGATATATACATTTATCTTTTAACAAATTTAAACTAAATTCCAATGTGTATCAAATTTTACTAATGTACGAAATGTTCATATGTATAAGATTTTAAATCCAAATGACCTTTACAAACATTTGTTATCTCAATATTTTAAACCCAAAAATAAATTTGGAATTTATTTCATATATTATTTTCTCTTATTTTATTTGTTTTATAATTTTTTTCAAATTTATTCTCAAATTAAACCCCAAGAGTTTAAATATATATTATTTATTTTAATTGATAATTTTGGGATGTTGCGAATACCCCCTCCTTAAGAAAATTTCGTCCTCAAAATTGAAAGAGAGAGAAAAACAGACAAAGAATATACGATTCAAAAAGAATAAGGAAATGGCTTGCCGGCTAAGTCAAGATATCCACTCTGCAATTGGGATAGGATTTCTGCATATTATCTTCAGTTTAACAAGTGCAGTCCTTTGGATCGCCACTCCACTGAACTTTAACAAGCTTTACAACTTTGTTCCTTGATTGCTTCTCCTCACGATCCACAATCTTTATCGGTTCTTTTTTAACGGTTAGATTGGGAGTGATGCCGAGATCTTGTTGGGTAGCTTCTTCAATGATACAATCCGGATCGTGCACAAACTTCCGAAGGCTAGAAATGTGGAATACATCATGCACACCCGATAACCAGCTAGGCAACTGCGCACGATAGGCTAGAGAACCAATCCTCTCCAGAATAGGAAAAGGACCAATATATCGTGGTGCTAGCTTGCCGGTCTTCCCAAATCTCAATACACCTCTCATAGGAGATACTTTAAGAAAAACAGAGTCTCCAACCTGGAATTCCAAATCCCGTATTCTACGACCGTAATAGCTCTTTTGACGACTCTGAGCTGTCTTCAATATTTTTCTGAATAAAATCAACTTTCTCGGTGGCTTATTTAATCATGTCCGGTCCAAGAATGAGTCTATCACCTACCTCGATCCAGCATGCCGGTGATCGACACGGTCGGCCATGTAAAGCCTCAAAGGGATCCATCTCAATACTGGCCTGATAGCTCTTGTTATAGGAGAACTCGACCAGATGCAAATGGTCCTCCCAAGAACCACCAAAATCAAGAATACAAGCTTGCAATAGGTCCTCCAAGATTCGATTGATCCTTTCTGTCTGCCCAGCAGACTGTGGGTGATAAGCGGTACTGAAATGCAGCTTAGTTCCCAATGCGTCTTGAAACGCCTCCTAAAATCTACTAGTGAAGATCGGGTCACGATCACTCACTATGCTGCTAGGAATGCCATGGAGACGGACAATTTCTTTCACATACAAATTAGCTAGACTTGCAGCCGTGTGGGTAGCTTTTACTAGCAAGAAGTGGGTTGACTTAGTCAAACGATCTACGATGACCCAAATTGCTTCATTTCCCTTTCGAGAGTGAGGCAAACCGTCGATGAAATCCATCGACACTTGGTCCCATTTCCACTTGGGCACCTCTAAAGGCTGAAGCAAACCCGCCATCTTCTTTTGGTCGCTCTTGACTTGTTGGCAAGTAGCACAGCGACTCACATAAATAGATATATCTCTCTTCATCGTCTTCCACCAGAAAGTTCTTTTGATATCTCTATACATCTTGTTGACTCTTGGATGGATGCTGAATTTTGATTTGTGACATTCATCTAACACTCCTCGTTTCAAATCTGGAATGTCGGGGACACAGATTCTGCCTTTCATCTTTATAACTTCATTACCATCAATTTCAAAACTGGAATCTTCACCTTGATGGATTCTTTTACAAATTCCACGAAGGAATGGGTCTTCTTTTTGCTTGCCGGCGATCTTTTCAAGGAGAGTAGGAGTAACAACAAGATATGCAAGAACAACATGCCTCCTACTTAGAGCATCGGCAACCACATTGGCTTTTCCGGGCGTACATTGAATGTCTAGGTCATAAGATGCCAGAAATTCCAGCCAACGTTGTGGTCGCAAATTCAAATCTTTCTGGGTGAAGAGATATTTCAAGGATTTATGGTCGGTGAATAATTCGAATTTTTCACCTAGAAATAAAGAGAATTCGATAAGTATATTTGTTAAGTTGAATTAAATTAAATTCGTAGATTGTTAAGAAAGATGAAAAGATTCTTACCCAAAAGATAATGTCGCCATATTTTTAAAGCGAAGATAACAGCTAGAAGCTCCAAATCATGGGTCGGATAATTTCTTTCATGAGGACGTAATTGTCTACTAGCGCAGGCAATCACCTTCCCATTTTGCATCAATACTGCACCCAAGCCTTCACCGCAAGCATCGGTATAAACGGATAAACCCTGATTCCTGTTGATAATAGCGAGAATAGGAGCGGTGGTTAATCTCTTCTTCAACTCCTCAAAAGCTTCTTCACATTTTGGAGTCCAAATAAACTTTGCATTCTTCATTGTTAGCTTGGTCAAAGGACTAGCTAACTTCGAAATGTCCTGCACAAACTTCCGATAATAACCTGCTAGGCCCAAAAAGCTTCGAACTTCCTTTAGGGTAGTAGGTCTTCTCCAATCAAGAATGGCGGAAATTTTTCTAGGATCAACAGAAATCCCTCCTTCATTAACAATATGGCCAAGAAATTTGACTTCGTTGACCCAAAAGTGGCATTTGGAAAATTAAGCATATAGAATGTTTCTCCTCAATATTTCCAAGACGATTCTAAGGTGTTCGACATGCTCCTCTTCGGTCTTGTAATAGACCAATATATCATCAATGAATACAAGCACAAATTTATTCAATACATCTCGAAACACACGAGTCATAAGGTCCACAAAGTATGCTGGGGCATTGGTTAGCCCGAAAGGCATGACTAACCATTCGTAAAACATATGGGACCCCTACAAGCTGTCAAATGAATACAGTTGTGACGACCCGAAATTTTCAAGCATTTACAATCGGAATATTTAATTGCTTTTAAATATTCAATATGATAATTTTAACTTGAATTTCGAATATCACCATTTATTTGATAATTTAAACTATTGAAATAAATAATTCAAAGTTGGGTAAGTTGTTGAATCTAGAATTTTAAGTCTGTTAAAAATAGTTTGAAGGCTTGTAGAATTTATATTGATAATACTGAAGAGAATAGAAGTGATGAAATCAAATTTAAAAATGGTTTGTTAAGTTTTAAAATTGAATCTAACACTGAATGGTTCAGTTTGAGAATTTTGTCGTTTTAAATTGAATTTAAAAATAGTCTTTCGAGACACAGTCTCGGAATCCGACGAAACTAGTTCCATTGGGTCCGTAATATTGTATTATTATCGGATTTTAAATTTGGTAGTGTTTGGAGTTGTCGTGTGATCATTCGATAGATGAACGCGTTGGAAATTTAATTAATAATAGCCAATTCGGAATTTAAATATAATTCTTCAACCAGTCAAATACATCTCACATCAGAACTTTTGGAGTTCATTTCGAATCACTGTCCAGTCTCAGCTGACATGTAATATTCCTTTCCATTGTTCAACCAGTTCAAAGTCTTGTTTTAAGAAATAAAAAAAAATAGAAGCTTTCTTTTATATTATTTGCCAAGCCTTGCCTTGGAAGCCAAAAGAAAAATAATATAAACCAAACAGCCGAAGAAATCTCGAAACCCATCTTCTCGTACGTTCAAAAAATTTCGAAAATCATGGCCGAGTTACTTTTTCTCCTCCCTACCCCTTTTCAATCTCGTATAAAAAAATAAAAATAAATATATAACTTAAGAAAATTGAAATCACCGCGTAAAGGGGGGAAACTCGAGCACGCTGTCACGAGGCGATAGGATGGAATTCACGAGTTCGAGGTTGTCTATGATTTGGTTTGAAGCCTCAGGGTTTGCGTAGTCTATTTGCATCTCCAGTGAAGGCCGCGCTCGTGATTTTGGGTACGACCATCAATTAGCAGTGAGTCGAGCTACTCCTAGAGTTTCGAGCACGACTTGTGTTCGTCTTTGGGCGACTATGGCGGGTGGGGAAGATCGATGTCGCGAGTGGATTCGCGTTAGGGCACGACGAATAAGGGGAGCGCTATCACGTTTGTGTTGGTCAGGGGATTCAAGGAGGTGTTACGGTTAGCTGTGAGGTATATACTCTGTTGTTTTATTTAATTAAACGACTATATACAAATTGAAAAAAAATTAGCAGTAAAATTTATGACTGTTTCATAATGATTATATCCATTTTTTTGTCGGTAAGATAAACATGGAGATTAATTTGTTTGGTAAACTTATTAAATTTTTAGTAACTAAAAATATTTTATTTTAGGAAAAATAGAAATTTTAGATATATGTAGGATCTTGGGAATATAGGAAATTGTATAGAGATTAGTTTTAACATATGTAAAATTTTCTAATAAGCATGTAAAATTTCAAAATAATATATTTAGGATGATTAATTAATTTGGGTTACTAAAAATATTTGTTATAGGAAAATTAGTTTGAAATTAAATTATTAGTTAACTCAAGTTAATAAAATGGTAATTAATTAGTTTGATTATTAAACATATTAATGAATCGTATAACTATTATACAAGGTTTTAAAACACGGCAGCAAGCCAGTTTGGAAATAGACTGCAATCAAGAGGGAAGGTGAGTTAATCTCACTCAGTTTAAATTTAAATTTAAATGATTAAATTTAAATAATTGATTGTGGTTGAATTGATTGATGTGATGTAGTATAGTATAATTTGAACTTGGCATATTATGTGATGCTAACGTCTGTGGATGCAGGGAAAACAGGTTGGAGGGATCCAACTGGACCCCTCAACTTTATTTAATTATTTAATATTCTCTGTTCTGAATATTTGATATTCTGTAATGAATTATTTGGAAATATTGAATGCTATGGCTCGATTGTTATAATCGAGAAATAATGAATTACCCAAATATATAATTTGAGTTTGGGAATGGAAATAAAAGAAGTAAAATTGTAAGTAAAATAATTATAGAAAAGTTGAATAAAGTTATAAATCAACTGGAAAGGAAATAAAGTAACTTTAAAATTTTAATAAATAAATCTTGAGTATGGGAAGGAAAATTTAATTAAATAGAGAGTTCATGAAACTTAAATCTCAATGTTATTGTTTAAAAGAACAAAACATTTATTTTAAATTGAGGATTTAAATTTATTTAAGAAGAATAAAGAAGAAATTGGGAATAACCTGAGATTTGTATATTTTAGCTAAAGGCGTTAAAAATCAAACTGAAAATAATAATAAAGTCCATAATTAATGAATTTTGAAATGAACTGTTAAGTGAAGAAATTTATTTCAAATGGAATAAATTGGAAATCAACTTGGAAAATTGATTAAGTGATTGGGATTGGAAATCTCTCTCTGAATAACCGAGTACGCTTTCAGAGTAAATTTTTAAATATAAATTGAATGTTTAAAGTTGTTTTAAGAAGTATGTTTTGTAAAATTTATTATTTCTAATATTTAATTTCTAAAGCAAGTATTTCCTTTTAATATATTATAGCAATAATTATTTACAGAGTGATTTAGTATTTGTTTTAAAAAGTTCAAATCTGGTTTTATGTTTTATTCAGTAACCTTATTTTCAAATATTCCTATAGTATGTATTTTTAACAAATTATTGAAGTAATTTAACTTAAATGTTTAAAGTATATTTTCAAAGTAAAGTGTTTTAAATTATTTAAAAATCTATTTTTGTGTGCTTGGTGATTTCAGAGGAGATAGAAAATATTTGGGAAAGTTGATTCTAAAAAGAAAGATGGTTTTGAAAACTGTTTTCAAAGGGTTGAAAATAGAAATATATCTTGTGAAGATATTTTTGGAGATTAATAAATAATTTGGAAATTATTTATTGGTTGATGGTTGTTTTGTGAATATATAATTGATAGTTAAATAACCGACTATCAATATTGGACAATGCGTTGATCGTTTCGAAGAGACCGGGATCGAGATTTATTTCTCGAAAACCACTTCGATCCGGTTTGTACGTTTCGTGTAAACGATTTTGGATTCGAAGATGGAGCAGTGAAGTGCAAGGGCTAGTCGCTACTAATCCTGAGTATATTTCCAAAATGGATGTAGTAGGAATAGTGCCTTCGGTTCCGTTCGAACCCGGGACGGACTTGTATGGACGAATGCTTGCGAAACATCGTCAGGTGGACGATGGGCATTCTAAGTGAAAACGTTCTAAAGGTAACGCTTAGCCTCAAGCCTCATCAACCGGGAATGACTGAAAATCAGGGGATATGCAGCAAGGTTAGGTGGGTCATGCCCAAGCAGGACAAGATATTTCCCCTGTCTAGATGTCCCTTTTTATATATTTCGGCTTAGTGGGTGGTTGGTCGCGCCAACCACGGGGTTTATCTTGTTCGGGACTGTTCAGTAAGGAATGGTTCCGGCCTTGTGTTGCAGGGGATGAAGGGAGAAATCCTCGGTACGTTGATCTAGGCCCCGTACTTTGATAGGTGGTACCCCAGTGCCTAGTCATTGGTTGGAAATCCATTCTCCCTACGAGCCTTGTACGAGTTTTGTTTGTATTACCCACTCTGTGGCTAGTAGCTGGAATTTAATAGATGTAACAATTTCGGCTATTTTATAAGTATTTGTATATAGACCCTATTATAATATCAGAGGATTTCTATAAAAATTGTTTTAGCTATCGTAAGGTAAAAACCCGACATGTTTATTTGTGGCGTGGTCTTACGAGATGCTTTTGTTTTCAAAGGATTTTTGAAACTTTAATAATCAATTGGGTGTGATTTTCTCACGCTGGTATTCCATACTGACTCGGGTATTATTTAACTGTAATGCTCGGGTCAGACCGAGTATTATAGAATACAGGATATGATGCGGTGGAGCTCAGGAGACGAGCTGGATGACGATACGTACAGTCGTACTTGTTATATATATATGTTCCGCTGTTTGAGTTGTTGAGTATCCATTGTATGTTATTGAGGTGAGCTGTGACTGATGTACTCTGATGATGTAATGTATGAAAACAGATATATTTGATTTTGAGTAAAGATTATTTACTATTTATTATATTTTATTCCGCTGTGATGGTTAGATTCTGATGTTGATTTTGTTTTCACTTCTTCTACCTCTTCTACCTCTTCTTCTTAAACCCAAATGGTTCGTATTTCTGTGCAACTTGAGTTGATTGTTGTTGAATAGTGTTGACTCAAGGGGTACGGATTTGTGGGCTATTACACTTGGTATCAGAGCTTAGGTTGGTGATAACCTTGGCTCTGGTGGGAATTACTCATTTAAAATAGAGTCCGTAGTACTCTAAAATGAGTTTGAGCGTATTAATAGATATAAGCGCGTACTTGTTAGTGATTATAAATTATTTTAATATTGTGTTGATTGGTTTATTGAGTGGCATATGAACCTTCGTCGGCCAGTCTCGACAACTGTATCGAAGGGGTTTCTAAACACTTGAATAGAGCAAGCGACACAATATTGTTTTAAATATAGGTAAATGAAATAATTTTACCCAAAAACATATTTTGATATAAAGAATAGCTTTTAAAACTATTTAGCTCTTATATGGTTGCTTGGATGTTAATTGGATGCTAGGAATGATGATATTTAAAGTATTATCATTGTTAAGTGAAAATTTAACTAGAAATTGAAATATAACTAAAGTTTAAGGAAATAAATTCATTATAAGATGGAATTTATAATATGAATTATAAAGGTAATGTATGAATTGAAATACAATCAAATGGAAATTTGTATAAGCATAAATTGTACAAATGAATTATAGTTAAAATTTATTTAAGATGGATTTGAAAATTTAAAATCTCAGAGATTTTGGAAGTATTGGTCGAAGTATTTGGAGATAAATAATAACATTATTGTTTTAGAGGTATTTCTGAAAGGAAATGTGTTTTGAATGGATTTTGAAAGTGATATAGCATTGAAATCACTTGGATGATTGGAAAATAATTCTGATGACGACGGCCGCATCATCAGTATTCATTTTCGAATTCCTAAGTGACGGATTACTGCCAAAATTTGATTTGTTTAGAAAAGTTAGTTGTTTTTGAAAATTTCAAAGGAAATTTGTTGGGAAGTAAAAACCAGGATTGGTTTACATTTTTGAGAAATGCGCGTTGAGATGTTGAAGATTTCAAAATAATTGAAATCAAAGTCGGGTGTTTTAAAATACTGATGAGATAGGTTATAAGCTTATAAATTGAGATGATTTTTAAATCAGGGAAATATAAGCTTTGGATGATGGAATTTAAATTTAAAGAGGAAAGTTAAAAATGAAATTAACTTGGATGGGAATAAATAATTTAACTGGATTGAAGTAATTGACTAGGTTGGAAATAATATCCAGTTGTATTCAAATTAAGTTGAAATCAAATTGGGATTAAATAAAGATGAGTTTAGAATGAAATTGAATTGGAATAAGAATTCAATTAAGTTATTAAATGAAATTAAATTTTTATCTGGATAACTGGGAAATAAGTTGGATAAGAATTAGATTGAGTTAAATAAATCAGAATGACTTGTAAAAGAGTTAGAAATCCATGAAATAAAAATATGCTTGGGTTAAAACTAAGCATAAGGCTTGGGTTAAAAAAAAAGATGAATATATTCAAGCCTAGAATGAGTGTGATTGTATGAAATATAAGTTGTGACTTATAAATTGAAAAATGGGATAGAAAATCCAAAATAAATAGTATTGATGAATTGGAGAATAGAAATAAAATCAAAACTTGAATTATAAACTAAATTAACTAAGAAAATTAAATGGAGTGATATTTGGAGTTAAAATTCAAGTATTGGATTATAAATAAAGGAGGAACAAATTCGTTAATAAATTAGTTAATGAAATTGAATTGTGAGTTTATGATGAAGTTTGGAAATAAACTCGAGTTATAAATTGAATTTGACTTAAATTGTTGATGAAGTGAAAGTAATTGAGAATGAAATTGAATTGTGAGTTCATAAAAGTGAATGGTGAATTAAAAATAGCTAGTGGATTCAGAACTTGAGTTATAAATTAAATTTAGTTGAAGTGTTAATAAAATTAAATATAATTGAAATGTATCAAATGAGAATGGAAATGGATTTAAATAGTAATGGTTTGAATTGTAAATAAAATCCAACTAAGTGGAAATAAATTGGATATGGCCATGTAATAAATTGAATGAACTGAATCTGAAAGGTTAAATTTGATAATAACAAATCAAATGAAATCGTAAATTTTAAAATGAGATTTAACTGAAATAGAATTAAATTGAATGGAAGAGAAAGATTCACTTGAAACGAAATGAGCTTAAGTATAAAATTGGAGTGACTAAACTTAAGCTAAAAGATGGAAAAGAGTTGAATTGAATTCAACTAAAAATTAAGTTTAATATATTGAATTGGTTTTAAATCAAGTGAAATTAAATTTTTAATTGAAATAAAATTCGGTGAGTTGCCGATAATATTTAAAGAAATGAAAAATTCTAATGGATTGTGTGGATAAACTAATTATGTTGAATAAATAAATGGATAGAATAAATAAGAATCAAAATGAAGTGTGGTTTAAATAAGTTGGAAAATGGTTATGGAATGCAATAGCTTGAATTGTCGAGCTAAATATAATAGTTTGGAATAAACAAATATGCAATGAAAATGAAAATATATGGATTGTGAATAAATTGAAAATGGAATAGCATTAAGTATAAATTGAGTTGAAATCCATTTAAATTGGTTATAAACATAAATACTTATTTATTTACATAAATCTCGTCAAATTGTATAGAATAAAATATCATTGGATGTAAATTGAGGTAATTAAAATTCTATGAATTAATAGGAGTGAAATAAATTGATTTTGAAAGCGATGGAATTAAATATGAATTGATTTTGCTTAAGAGTAAATTAAATGTAAGCGATTGAGTTTTAAACCATTCAAATTTGAATGAAAATGGTTTGTAAATTAATTGAAATAGTTAAATTACTATGGAAGTATAAAAAAATTGCTTCCAGAAAATGTTGGATATGCATTTCTTTAGAATCATGTGTTTTAACCTTTGCAACTAAGTGAAATATAGTTAAACTGCATATATTTGGCACTTACATGTTTAAATTGAGTAAGTACAGGTACTTGGAAGCCGTGTGGCTGGATTTGGTTGTGCTATTTGCTAAAAATAATAAGCCGCTTGCTTAAAATGCTAAATAAGGTACGCCTACGCAATAAAAATTAAATTGAATTCGTATGGAAATGAAAGAATCATTGTGGATAGAAATGGATATAAACTAAAATGGTAGGATGAAAATAAATAAAGAAGTATATAAAATGCTTATACTAAACTTAAGAAGGAATTGTGAAGTCTTAAATGGAAATTGATACTACCAATGTAATTTAAGTCAATATTGGAATGAATAGATGTTGACATTTTGTGGGGAAGTCAATAAAATGTTTTGGAATATTGTGTTTGGATATTGGTGCTAAGCAGGTATGCAGGTATTAGAAGGGAAAAAGAAATTTGGATTTGATTTCAAAAGATAAATTTGAAATGCTCGACAAAAAGGTATGTATTTAAATTTGGTATGAAATTTGATTGGGATTTGGATTAAGCCACTTGGCCTTTTGTTTTCTTTTTGGATTTGGGAGGCCGTAGAGCCATTTTGTAGTTGTACCGAGCTAGCCGCGCAAAGGAGACGCTGGCGAAATTTTTCGGGAATTTAGGGAGTTAGAAAAATTTTGAGAAATTTTTGATAATTCAAAATTTGGTTTTAAATTGAAACTAGAATGGTTAAACCAATAGTATGGTTTGACACTATGGAGAAGTTTGAAAGGTTAATGAGAATAATAATGAGTCTTTTATAAGAAGATAGTTGGTGCGATGTTGAATTGTTAGAAACTGTTTGGTTTAGGAAAATAATAAACGGGTATTGGACCATTCTTCCTAATTAGTAATTTCGGGGACGAAATTCTTTTAAGGGGGGAGGAATGTGACGACCCAAAATTTTCAAGCAATTACAATCGGAATATTTAATTGATTTTAAATATTCAATATGATAATTTTAACTTGAATTTCGAATATCACCATTTATTTGATAATTTAAACTATTGAAATAAATAATTCAAAGTTGGGTAACTTGTTGAATCTAGAATTTTAAGTCTGTTAAAAATAGTTTGAAGGCTTGTAGAATTTATATTGATAATACTGAAGAGAATAGAAGTGATGAAATCAAATTTAAAAATGGTTTGTTAAGTTTTAAAATTGAATCTAACACTGAATGGTTCAGTTTTAAAATTTTGTCGTTTTAATTTGAATTTAAAAATAGTCTTTCGAGACACAGTCTCGGAATCCGACGAAACCAGTTCCATTGGGTCCGTAATATTGTATTATTATCGGATTTTAAATTTGGTAGTGTTTGGAGTTGTCGTGTGATCATTCGATAGATGAACGCGTTGGAAATTTAATTGATAATAGCCGATTCGGAATTTAAATATAATTCTTCAACCAGTCAAATACATCTCACATCAGAACTTTTGGAGTTCATTTCGAATCACTGTCCAGTCTCAGCTGACATGTAATATTCCTTTCCATTGTTCAACCAGTTCAAAGTCTTGTTTTAAGAAATAATAAAAAAAATAGAAGCTTTCTTTTATATTATTTGCCAAGCCTTGCCTTGGAAGCCAAAAGAAAAATAATATAAACCAAACAGCCGAAGAAATCTCGAAACCCATCTTCTCGTTCGTTCAAAAAATTTCGAAAATCATGGCCGAGTTACTTTTTCTCCTCCCTACCCTTTTTCAATCTCGTATAAAAAAATAAAAATAAAGATATAAATTAAGCAAATTGAAATCACCGCGTAAGGGGGGGAACTCGAGCTCGCCGTCACGAGGCGATGGGATGGAATTCGCGAGTTCGAGGTTGTCTATGATTTGGTTTGAAGCCTCAGGGTTTGCGTAGTCGATTTGCATCTTCAGTGAAGGCCGCGTTCGTGATTTTGGGTACGACCATCAATTAGCAGTGAGTCGAGCTACTCCTAGAGTTTCGGGCACGACTGGTGTTCGTCTTTGGGCGACTATGGCGGGTGGGGAAGATCGATGTCGCGAGTGGATTCGCGTTAGGGCACGGCGAATAAGGGGAGCGCTGTCACGTTTGTGTTGGTCAGGGGGTTCAAGGAGGTGTTACGGTTAGCTGTGAGGTATATACTCTGTTGTTTTATTTAATTAAACGATTATATACAAATTGAAAAAAAATTAGCAGTAAAATTTATGACTGTTTCATAATGATTATATTCATTGTTTTGTCGGTAAGATAAACAGGGAGATTAATTTGTTTGGTAAACTTATTAAATTTTTAGTAACTAAAAATATTTTATTTTAGGAAAAATAGAAATTTTAGATATATGTAGGATCTTGGGAATATAGGAAATTGTATAGAGATTAGTTTTAACCTATATAAATTTTTCTAATAAGCATGTAAAATTTCAAAATAATATATTTAGGATGATTAATTAATTTGGGTTACTAAAAGTATTTGTTATAGGAAAATTAGTTTGAAATTAAATTATTAGTTAACTCAAGTTAATAAAATGGTAATTAATTAGTTTGATTATTAAAAATATTAATGAATCGTATAACTATTATACAAGGTTTTAAAACACGGAAGCAAGCCAGTTTGGAAATAGACTGCGATCAAGAGGGAAGGTGAGTTAATCTCACTCAGTTTAAATTTAAATTTAAATGATTAAATTTAAATAATTGATTGTAGTTGAATTGATTGATGTGATGTAGTATAGTATAATTTGAACTTGGCATATTATGTGATGCTAACGTCTGTGGATGCAGGGAAAACAGGTTGGAGGGATCCAACTGGACCCCTCAACTTTATTTAATTATTTAATATTCTCTGTTCGGAATATTTGATATTCTGTAATGAATTATGTGGAAATATTGAATGCTATGGCTCGATTGTTATAATCGGGAAATAATGAATTACCCAAATATATAATTTGAGTTTGGGAATGGAAATAAAAGAAGTAAAATTGTAAGTAAAATAATTATAGAAAAGTTGAATAAAGTTATAAATGAACTGGAAAGGAAATAAAGTAACTTTAAAATTTTAATAAATAAATCTTGAGTATGGGACGGAAAATTTAATTAAACAGAGAGTTCATGAAACTTAAATCTCAATGTTATTGTTTAAAAGAACAAAACATTTATTTTAAATTGAGGATTTAAATTTACTTAAGAAGAATAAAGAAGAAACTGGGAATAACCCGAGATTTGTATATTTCAGCTAAAGGAGTTAAAAATCAAACTGAAAATAATAATAAAGTCCATAATTAATGAATTTTGAAATGAACTGTTAAGCGAAGAAATTTATTTCAAATGGAATAAATTGGAAATCAACTTGGAAAATTGATTAAGTGATTGGGATTGGAAATCTCTCTCTGAATAACCGAGTACGCTTTCAGAGTAAATTTTTAAATATAAATATGTTTAAAGTTGTTTTAAGAAGTATGTTTTGTAAAATTTATTATTTCTAATATTTAATTTCTAAAGCAAGTATTTCCTTTTAATATATTATAGCAATAATTATTTACAGAGTGATTTAGTATTTGTTTTAAAAAGTTCAAATCTGGTTTTATGTTTTATTCAGTAACCTTATTTTCAAATATTCCTATAATATGTATTTTTAACAAATTATTGAAGTAATTTAACATAAATGTTTAAAGTATATTTTCAAAGTAAAGTGTTTTAAATTATTTAAAAATCTATTTTTGTGTGCTTGGTGATTTCAGAGGAGATAGAAAATATTTGGGAAAGTTGATTCTGAAAAGAAAGATGGTTTTGAAAACTGTTTTCAAAGGGTTGAAAATAGAAATATATCTTGTGAAGATATTTTTAGAGATTAATAAATAATTTGGAAATTATTTATTGGTTGATGGTTGTTTTGTGAATATATAATTGATAGTTAAATAACTGACTATCAATATTGGACAATGCGTTGATCGTTTCGAAGAGACCGGGATCAAGATTTATTTCTCGAAAACCACTTCGATCCGGTTTGTACGTTTCGTGTAAACGATTTTGGATTCGAAGATGGAGCAGTGAAGTTGAAGGGCTAGTCGCTACTAATCCCGAGGATATTTCCAAAATGGATGTAGTAGGAATAGTGCCTCGGTTCCGTTCGAACCCGGGACGGACTTGTATGGACGAATGCTTGCAAAACATCGTCAGGTGGACGATGGGCATTCTAAGTGAAAACGTTCTAAAGGTAACGCTTAGCCTCCAGCCTCATCAACCGGGAATGACTGAAAATCAGGGGATATGCAGCAAGGTTAGGTGGGTCATGCCCAAGCAGGACAAGATATTTCCCCTGTCTAGATGTCCCTTTTTATATATTTCGGCTTAGTGGGTGGTTGGTCGCGCCAACCACGGGGTTTATCTTGTTCGGGACTGTTCAGTAAGGAATGGTTCCGGTCTTGTGTTGCAGGGAATGAAGGGAGTAATCCTCGGTACGGTGATCTAGGCCCCGTACTGTGATAGGTGGTACCTCAGTGCCTAGTCATTGGTTGGAAATCCATTCTCCCTACGAGCCTTGTACGAGTTTTGTTTGTATTACCCACTCTGTGGCTAGTAGCTGGAATTTAATAGATGTAACAATTTCGGCTATTTTATAAGTATTTGTATATAGACCCTATTATAATATCAGAGGATTTCTATAAAAATTGTTTTAGCTATCGCAATTTATGGAATCATTGGGCTAGATCCATCTTCGAAAAGAAACAAGCGCCGTGCAACTGATCAAATAAATCATCAATTCCGGGCAGTAGAAATTTATTCTTGAGAGTCTGCTTATTGAGATCGCGGTAATCAACACACAACCACAAAGATCCGTCTGACTTAGCAACAAATACGACGGCTGAGCCCCATTCAGAAACACTTGGTAGAATCAACCCTTTTTCTAGTAAATCTCTAGTTTGCTCGACTAATTCAACCCTTTCCCTAGGTGCCATCCTGCGACTTGCATGAACGACAGGACGAGCATTAGGCACAAGGTCGATTCTGAATTCTATTTCTCGGTGAGAGGTAGAGATTTCACTTCTTCAAATACATCTGGAAAATCTCTAACAATAGGAATGGACTCCAAGCTGGGTTCAGGATAACCCAAATTATACATCAACCCTTCCCTTTTAGGACTAGGGTCCTCACAAGAAATTTCGATGAAATCCCCAAATTCGGTTTTGATTGAAATCAACAGATTATTGCAATCCAATTTGGCTTCATATTTTGCTAGCCAATCCATTCCGAGTAAGAATTCAAACTCGTCGAAGTCTAGAACAAAGGACTAATAGGGAATTGATGTCAATAATATGAGATAGGAACATCTCTACATCGAAGACAGAGGTTTGCGGGACCTCCAACTGGATTCCTTACGCATATAGGCTCATCAACAAAATCAGGTTCAATATTCAATTCATTAATAGCTTGTTGAGAGATAAAACTGTGTGCAGCGCCAGTATCAAAAAGAACTCTAACAATGCTATCATAAATGGTAAGATTACCTTCCAGAACTCTCTTTCCCTTTTCTGCTTTGGAAGATGTAGGCTTGTCTTTGACTAAGTACACTTTAGCTGTCTGGGCTTGCTTCATAACTGGGCATCCTTAACTTCATGTCCCACCTTCTGACAATAATAGCACTTTCTGGGCTTTGCTTGAGCGAATTGATCTCTCTTTGGCTTCTTGCAGCTGTTAGAATAGTGGCCCTTCTCCAAGCAATTATAGCAAGTGACATTCTCTGTTGTGCTCCCTTGATTGCCTTTCTTTTTCTCCTTGCCGTGCCATGGTTTCTTGCCTCCGAATTTCCTCTTCTTCCAATTCTGATTGCTTGAGTTTCCTTTCTCCCTCGGTGCTTCTTGCATGTCTAGTGTAGCATAACGGTATCCCATATCAACCAAATCTGAGAAGGATTCTTTGACGTGGCCAGTCATCCTTTCGTGGAACTTTTTATTCATCCCACGAATGAATCTCTCATTCTTGTTCAAAGGTGTGTTCACTAATTCTGGACCAAAGCGAGACAATTCATTGAATTTGTTGAGATACTCCTCGAATGACAAACTTCCTTGCTTTAAGTCCATGAACTCCCGGTACATACGAGAAATCCCAGCTGATGGCATATAACGCTTCTCAAATACTTCCTTTAATCTGCCCCAAGTGAACTCATCCTCAGGCTCATCAATAGTGACTGTCTCCCACCATGCTGAAGCTTCATCCTGAAATTTCCAAGTAGCTATAAGACGCATCTGATCATCTTGCAGCTTAAGCCCCTTAAAGATTTTCTCACAAGATCTAATCCATGCCTGGGCCTCAACAATCGTCTCTTTGCCAGTAAATGGCTTAACCCCAAGCCTTGAGAAGTTCTTATATAAGTCAGCCAGATTCGGCTGATTCTGAATAGGTAAAGCTACCTCGGTGGTAGGGGGAACTTGGCTAGGTGCTGTGGCATTTCCTTGCCCCCTAACTCTGCCTCTTCGGCCGCACATCCTTACTATCTGTAATTAGTAAGAAAATTGGCTTAGATATTTGGACGAGATATCTTAAGAAATATCAGCAATTAAAGGAAATCGACTAAGAAATTTTTTGAGGTGTTGATCGATTATACTCATTCTAGGGTATACTTCACCCTATCTCTAATGAGCCATCTAATGTGTTATACTCCGTAGCTAAAGTTCTTACTCAACCTTTAGCTCTAATACCAACTGTCACGATCCGAAATTCAACGTTCGAAAATTGACATCAAATACCTCACTTGTATTCGACTGTCAATGATTCAAACATCGAACTCCTGTCGGATGGAGCTTATAACAACATTAGATTAATATAAAACAGTGGAAAATAAAATGAATATCATGCATCATATCACAGATACAACATCAAAATGATATCAGTTACAACATCAGAGTACATAATACATGAATAACATCTCCAAATAGAATGACATAATAGAACAACTAGATATCATATTCCCAAAGTCTTCAAAAGGATAGAGAGTGATAGTGAACACCAAACTAAGCACCTCGAGATCCAAAAGCTTCCAAAATGTCTCTAAGGTACGAGCTTCCAAAAACCAAAAATCTCCAAACCAAAATACTCCAAAATGTAGCTAGAGCCAAATACATAAAACCTGCTACTAGGCTGCCCGTGTAGAAATGGTGGGCACCCAGAGTTTGGAAAGGAAACAATAAACTCCGGGTCAGTCATGGGACTGGCATGAGTAAAAAAAGATAATTGCTTTCAAATAAAACAGATTCATACAAGAAAAACCGGTATGCTTTTGGAAAATGAAACTACCATAGACCTCCCGCCACACACACAATTAAATCGCAGAATTGGAGGAGATTTCTTCTTATGATAGTCAAATATGCTTGATACGGGAAAATTCTTTGATATTATTACTAGTGCATAGTGTAGAAGGCCATTTCGAAAATATAATATCAATCCTAGCCAACATACGACATTTCGTCGTATGCCTACTATAGCTACCATGTTTAATAGCAGATTACCGCCACATTCCATGGCAGGTTATACAACTAAAACCGTACGGGGTTCGTATTGGGAATTGGGTTTCCAACAAATGGTCAGGCTAAGGAACTTCCTATGCTACATGGGTACGCCTCTGGCAGGACGTCCCGAGAACCTACCCGGCTCTCTGCCAACACAAGGCCGGGTTACCTCTGTAACTAGGTAACTACTACTAGAGTATGCCACTCCCCGGTCCTTTGGGACCTTTATCCGAGGGCCCTCCATCATAAAGCAACAACCACACAGAATAATGAGATTGAAGCAACTACATAGGTAAGTATCTGGGCTCCATACCATGATACTACCTTTTTCCAGAAGAAAATGACATACCCTAAAGGGCGCGACCCTCATAACCTTGCCGCATCTTTCCTGTTTTGACCATTTCCGGGGTGTGAGGTCCGATGAGGTCTCGTCCACAAAGCTATGCTTTACACGAAAGCCATGCTTTGATCACAAAGGATCATCACTGTACAGCAGCACTTGGCGTGCCACACTACCAAAATGGGAGTATATCGCTGATAACCTTCAACTACATAACCTCTGAGCTCGTACGTCTCAGAGAAGGGTGTTAAGCTAAGTGAATAAATTCTCCGCCACCAACAGATATGTATTTGAAAGAAATCGGCTTTATATCTCAAAGTGTAGTGTTAGACACACGACCATACAAGTCTGTTCCGGGTTCGAACAGAACCGAAGGCACTTCGTCCAATAAAGGAAGAAGCCCTTGCAAATCCGGGCGTCCACAATCCCGATCGACTTCCCATCACTTAAGGAATCCCTATACCGAAGAAACTCGGTGCAGAGACAATCGATAGGTTATCCTATCGTTTTCGAAGACACCCGGTCTTCACCGCCGGTCTTCAAATGCAATCTATTCGTCGAATCACTATTCGGAATGGGTTATATGACACAAAGGTCCTCTCCGGGCTAATCCGAATAGTGAGCGCTCAAATTTAAAACATGTGGGTGTATCAATCACAAAGATTCATATTCAAGATTCGATGTGGGTTTCGGATAACAAACTGAAATCCGACTCCCTGTCGCATCAAAGTTTAAATGCCGTTTTACGGGCAAAAGGGGTTACACACACATATGGGAAACAATTCACAAATCACAGTTCATCACAAAGCAATCACAGCATCACAACAAAAATATCAATCCAATATAGAATATTTGATGATGGTCAATCATCGTTAATTCAAGTGATTGTGATTAAAGTGAATTAGCCATATAATTGTTATTATTAATCATTTTAAATTAATGTTAATTTAATTTTTATTGATTTAATTTGATTGGCTTAATTAGTTGATTATTCTTTAGTTATTGTTTTAATTTATTAATTTTTTTGGTGGTTAACTAATTAAGTTTAATTACCTTTATTCATTGGATATTCTTTAAATAAATTATTTGTTTATAAAATCATTATAAAACATTAATTGTTAATTACAGTTTCAAGATAAATTTGTTTTTAAAGTTACATTTGGATATTTGTTTTACTTTTGAATTTGTCATTAAGCTAACTTTTAAACAAACTTTTATTAATTTTAAAATATTCTTGAATTTCATGAATTCTAATTACCATTTGTTCCATATCCTATTTACAAATATCATTAGTTTATTCAGAATTAAATTCAACTTGTGTTCAAAATTGGGTTGAAAACTGGGCTTGTTGCTGTTTTACATTCACCCGAGGCTTACTTCGGGTTTACCCCGAGACAAACACCCCTTAACTTCGGGTTTTCCACCAAAGTGACCCGTGCTTCATTTTTTTTTCGAAATTTGTTTAAGGTTTAAAAACGACACGACAAACGCTAAAGCCACTCGAGTCTCTCTTCGAGTTTCCACGCGATTTCCCCTTGCTGCTCTTCGAGTTACTCCTCGGTCCTTTCCAACCCATCACACTGACACACCCCATAGCCACGTGCACGTACACCGGCACCGGAGGCGATTCCAACCACTGGCGAACATCGCCGCACGTCAACCCCCAACCCAGCAAGCATCTCCATCCATCGCAGTGCCCCATCTCCCCTCAAATCAAAATCAGGCAACAGAACCCAAAAAAAAGCATCAGGCACGCCGACACGTATTCGCCTTGCGTCGCCTCCTCTAACAGTCAGTGCCCGTGATATTTAGACCGAAGCTCCTACATCGTGCGACGCTTCGATTGGTTCCATCGACACGATGTTCGATCATCTGAGGACGGCGTAGCATCGACGTTTTTGAACGTGAATCAAAATGGTTCTTAAACCCTAAAACAAACTCGAATTCAAAATCTGGGTTTTTAAAAAATCAAACTGCATTTTTCTGGTGTTGCTGAACCCTAAATCTAGCCGTGGCGACGAACTCGAGGCCCACCATCGTTGGGATCATCAGAGTTTGACAAAAAGGCATTTTTCCGATTAACCAAAAATCTCGATAAAGACTCAATGAAAAATTCAAATTTTTATTTCTAAAATCATCATTCTAAGTAGTGATTCAATTGGTGTAACTAGAATCAAACTCATGAGGTTCGAATTTTCACCTATTTTGAGTTGTGACTGTGTTTACATCTTCCAGTGAAGATAAAACCTGTTTTTATTTGCTTTAATTAATTGTTTAGATGAAATACAAGTTTAAACAATCATTTTATCTAAATTTCTAACATGTTTCAGGAGCTAGGAGGGAAAAAGAATATTGTATTTGAATGTGTTTCATTCTGTAACCAGAGTTTAAGCTTGACAACAAATTTTTTCTTCTTCCAAAGTTTCCAGTAAGACTACAACCTGTTTTAATTTGTTTCTGAAGCATGGTGCAAGTCCAAACACAACTTCAACTTATTACAATTCGTTTTCAGAAGGAATAAGGAAGAGAAAGATTGAATTGGATTTTGATATGTTTTATTCTTGCAAAAAGAAGGCTATATGAAATTGAGTTTCACAGTTTCCAGGAAAACTACTTTGCTTTGATTTATTTCAAAAAAAAAAATTAGTGCAAGTTTGAACAAAATCCATCTTGTTTACTGAAACAAAAATGCATGGCTAACCTTATTTAATCATTCAAATCAAATAGAGATAGGGGGAAAAAGAAAATGGATTTTACAGGTTTTCACTTTTTGTTTATATTTTTTTTTTCCTGAAACTAAAACAGTGGCTAATATTTTTGCAAGATCAACATGACAAGCCAAGCATTCAACCATACATCCAAATCTCTTGCATACAAACAAAGTTTAAGTTTTCTACATCACCCAGACATACACAAAGCAACTGTGATAAAAAGAAAACAGGGTTTACTCACCTGTTTTTCCAGAGTTTACTGACAGATTCAAACAAAGGGGTGAGGCCTGCAACTTCCCTTCTTTTCTACTTTAATTCTCTTGGGGTTTTAGATCTGAAATTGATGGGTACAGATCTATGATTATTTTTTGTATTCATGCATTTAAATTATCAATAACAGGGGTTTCCATTGTACTTACATTTAAGATTTATAGCAGAGAAAACCTTTTTTTTCTGAAACTTGAAACCAAAAAAATAAATAGATTAAAGCTAATCCTTGATTCTTCCTGTAATAAAATTAGATATTGTTGTATTAAACTCTTGCTTCATCAGGAATTACAACTTCAAATTCAAAATAAATAAATAAAAGTTACTTGCCTTTTTAAATTTTATTTCCAAAAAGAAAAACTGCACTGCCTTAAAACCAGAAGCTTCCCTTTTACAAATCTGCAGTTTAAGTTTTGAATTAATTGTTGAAACTTGATAAAAAAAATCAAAATTTCATAAACTATAAATTTTAAACAAAACTTACCTGAAAGTATCACACTTCTATTATGAAGCATGAGAAAATATTTCAGATTTTTTTAGCTTGAATGGAAGAAGGCAGTTTCTTTTTTTCTTCTGAACTTTTTTTCTTTTTTTTTCTTTGAATGTTGAAGAAAAATTGCAAAGATCTTTTGATTACTGAACATCAGGTGTTAGGGGATCTAAAAATTCGAATTTTAGAAGGTGAAGAGTTTCCTGAATTTTTTATTTGAATATTTTATTAAAGAGATGATGGTTTGTGCCATTTGTAAGGAAATATCTTAAGCACTAGATTTTGTTAATCATTCAACTTTATTGTGAATGTATGTTTCACCCTTTGTTGTTTACAAAGAAATGGAAACTTTATAAATTTTAGTTTCTATATTATATATACTTTTATAAACCCATACATGTATATATTTTTATTCATTTGTATATATATGCATATGTACAATGTCAAAAGAAAAGTTATTTTGACCATTGTATACTTATTCCTTAATGATTTTAAATGCTACTTAATTTTAAAACATTTATTCTAAATTCAAATTCAGACTTAGATTTTAAACTTGAGATATAAACATTTATCTTTTAACAAATTTAAATTAAATTCCAATGTGTATCAAATTTTACTAATGTACGAAATGTTCATATGTATAAGATTTTAAATCCAAATGACCTTTACAAACATTTGTTATCTCAATATTTTAAACCCAAAAATAAATTTAGAATTTATTTCGTATATTATTTTCCCTTATTTTATTTTTCTTATATTTTTTTTTTCAAATTTATTCTCAAATTAAACCCCAGGAGTTTAAATATATATTATTTATTTTAATTGATAACTTTGGGATGTTACATGTCTCCTCCAACATTCACTTGGTTTCTCCTCCCCTTCATATCTGTATTCAAACCTTGTGAGATACAAATGAATAACCTAACTAAGATAGGAGTCTAAAGATAGAGTGCATACTTATATATATATATATATATATATATATATATATACATAAATACAAATATGTTATTATGACGTTATCCCATACTCCGATCTTCACTCTAATTCTTATGGATTATGTTTTCAAAAACCATTTTTAGTTAAAGTATTTCATAAATCATGCTCTGATACCAAGCTGTAACATCCCCTATCTAGAGGCCCAAAACTAAGCACTACATATGCTACAGTCATCTATAGTATTAGCTTCCGACGACTAAATATGGCTGTGTTAATGGTATCAATAATATAAGAAGCATTTGAATATGAAACAAAACATAGATTTCAAAACCATAGATTTCTTCATTACATTTCCAAATAAAAGTTGTTCCATATTCTCGTCACATAACCCAAACATTTTTCCAGGCACTAAATAAATATAATTATTACAAATTACGTCCAGAGCGGTAGATGAAGATACCCCACGATTGATCAGAGTCAAATGGTCATATTAGATCTAATCCACCATAACACATCGAAAATTCATCAAACAAAAGTAAAAAGCAGCAATTCCTAAATAACTATCTGTTGCCTCCTGCTTCCTTGGGTAGCTTATTCGCTAAACAATCTAAAAAGTCTAAAAAGATCCTTAACTCTCAATCTACTCAAATTAGTTTTGAGTACCCGAGAGTTTAAGGGGAAAGCATAAACTTTGAGTCGGATATAAAGCCTGGTATGAATAATACTACACATCCTGATTTAATTATGTTAAGTGAGACCATTCTGCATAGTGGAATGGGTTTCCCCTCACTAACATCTTTTAAAATATATCTTTGCAAATCTTTTCATATAAACATATACTATGCACTTGCATTTACAATGGATAATCACACAAAACATAAATTATGTAAACAAACATAAATATTAGGTAAAAGCGAACTATCTGTTCAACCACAAATAACGTTTAACCTTTGGTTGACTCGGGCCAACACGATAACATGATCATAATCGAAATTTACCTAACATCTATTAGGTTTTTTTTAATTAGGATTGTCTATCCATATTTATCTATTTAACATCTCCCATCAGGATGGTCTATTCTAAACTATCTATTAAATCTCTTGTTTCTGGACAGTCTATTCCTAACTTAATCATCTCACAGGTTTTCCCGAGCATAGTGGTTTTTTTGGGCTTATCAATAACCTATCTATATACAACATATGTTCCTTTCGGTGTGCAATCATAATTTTAGTCTACCTGTGACCAAGCCCTACACATTGGAAATTTGGACAACAATTAGCTGGGGCTACAAGCTAATGTACAGGGTGCGACCCCATACTAGTTCCATCAGGTTTTCTAATATCTGAGTCATTCATGCTTAAGGATCCCCACCCATAATTTTCCTTGAAACAATTTCAAAATGATTTAAACCTTTAATCAAACTTCAAATAAAGAAAAGAAATAAGTCTTTATACTTTACTCAAAACATATTACCATGTTAGATATATTCTTTATTTAAAGCTTGGTTGATGAAAACACTTTACCATTTGAAAGAACTACTTTCCATACTTGAAATTATCTCATTCGATTTCAATGTTAAACCTTTCGAAAATCATCTCTAAAACCTTTCGAATGCATTCAAAACAAACCTTTCGGGGGTTATAAGCTTTATAAATCCTTCTTTAATATCACTTTAAGTCATTTCCTTATAAAAATCTTCGGAAAACCTTTCCTCCAAAACCTTTTGAAAACCTTTAATAAACATTTCCAAACAGATCCAGGAATAAATCCTTCGAATGCTTAAACTCTTTAAAACATAACCTTTCGAAGGTAGATTGGGTTCAACTTTAGAACAATATGGAAACTTATCTTTTAAAACCTTTCGTCTTTATAAAAGCAACCTTTCGAAAATATTCATATAACCTTTCGAGGATATCCAAACAACCTTTCGGAAGCCTTTGGTTATATTTTAAAAAATAAGGGTAACCACCTTAGTCGAAAGCTTCCCTTCGAAATCCTTAGAGAAAAGGCTAACTTTAAAAATAGGTGAACCTTTCGACTGGGTCGGAAGGTTCTAAGTAAAACTTTTATAAAACAGTGGAAACCCTTCGGTGGCGCCGGAAGGTTTCAAAACAAAGTAATGGCGGTAGCAGCTACAACCTTTCGACACATCGGAAGGTTTTAAAGTCTTTCTTTAAATAACTTGACCTGGTCAGAAGTGACTAAGCCGAAAGCTCAAGTTTGAAAGCAAAGCAGTCGAAAGCTTTTCACTTATAAAATATTATATTCCAACCCTTTCGGCTTAAACCTTTCAGCTTATATTCAATTCATTACGTACCAATTTCTTGATACCTTATGCGTTGAGCTTTAATTTTATCGAAAGCTAACCCTTCAACTGGGACGAAAGGTCTGGGGCAGAAGGTGTTTAGCCGTATGGGTTGAAATATGGAAAAGTGTGAATTTTGTCTTTAAACTTAAAAAGGAAACTTTTCAACTAACCTTCTTTTGTTTGTCAAATTCTTATTGGTTAGTAAGATACTTTTTAGAATTTTGCTACCGCAATTACCAGGATTTATAAAATATTCTGTTTTGCAAAATGCCCCTTCTCCTTTATAAATATATAAAACATTTAAGTCCCATACCTTAAATAATTTTACATATCCCTCAAATGATTTAGGAAAATTGTGGAAAAATTTCCAGAAAATATATCTTAATACATTGCCTAACATATTAAAATATCAAACCCAAATAATTATTATTTCAGTCAAAAATAATTTAAAATCCAATAAACAATTTCCTTCATTCAAAAATTCATATAAGATCCATACGACATCAGAAAATTATGAAAATCAAAACCCATTTCTAATATATTATTCTCGACCTATATTTAAATTTTCAAAGTATTCGGATGTCATTAAATTGAGTTTTCATGCTAAACATTATCATAAAACACAAATAAACATTTATAATTCCATCAACAACAAACATATATATATCTTAAAACATCAAACATGGCAAAGTTGTAGCAAAATCATTTCGTATCTAAAAACGGAAAAATAGAAATATTAGGGATGTTGTGATTATTCACCTTGGCTTTTAGATATTATAGATGAGATTTTAGAGTGTTGAATTATTTGATTTCTTCTTTCCTCTTGAATCTTAGCTTTCTTCTTCTTGAGATTGGAAATGGTGGCCGGCTTTAGCACGTTTTCATTATTATGAAATGAGAATAGTGAACGTGAATCTTACAAAGGTTTATGATATAAGGTGTTGCCATATCCTATAATACCCTTCTCATTTCCTAACACATTACCAAGTGTTATTTTATTTTAATTACCCCTTAATTATGGCACGACCACCTCTGACTAATTAAATCTCACTCGTTACATCATTTAATTTAATTTAACTAATTAAATGTCTCAAATAAGGTTATAATATATATGAGGTGTTACACTGTCACTTGATTCTGTATAGGCTAAGTGATAAGTGAAATTGTTTGAGCGTCGAGAGGCGAAATTTAGTTTGAGATCGTAAAGACAAAACTTTTTAAATAATGCTTATCACTTGAAGCCATCAAGGCTCAGTGATAAGTGAAATCATTTCGAAGTTGAGAGGCGAAATCTATTTTGGGACCATGAGGTCAAAATGGTATTTGTAGTATGAAATTGTATGTGATCATTTGGAACTAGATCTTTGAAGGGATGGGTTCTAATCTTGCACTGAATGTTAGTCTAGACATTGACAGTTGATTGGTTATCTTCAAAAAGAGTTTCTCTTTTCCTGTGCAAGGATGACTTGGCATCTGATGAGGCAACCCCCTGATATTCCTTTCATGGAGATTATAAACTAAATCTATGGTGGAAAACTTCTCTTTCTTCAAGCCATGCCATTCCTTTTCAATATAAATGCCTTTTCCTTTTTTCTCTCCTCTTTTTGCTTGTTTGAATTATAATATCGCCACTAATATTTTCAAGCTCTCTTTATTCCTTCCTTTGATATCCGCTCTTGAACTAGTAAGTTCTTTTCAATTTTATTATTCTTATCAAGGTTGTTGATATCTTCATCAATACTCCTTCTTCTGTTGCTTAAACAAGAATTGGACTTAGGAACTTACGTGTTTTTTCTTGCTCAATTCTTATTTTAGGGGTAATGCCGATTTTCCTTTTGATAATTGGACACCTGTCCCCTCTTTTTAGTTAGGTTGGAAATAGATGCTCGTTTTAAAATTCGACAAGGTCCCGATGAATTTTTGTTGTCTTATGGGATTACAGAGTCAAGATGACTGCTCCCGACTCCGAGATGCATTTTAGCAACCCTCCAGCTGGGTATGGTGTATAGAACATTTAGAACATGGGATCTTCCTACCTCTAGCCCCTTTATTCATCGATGTCTTATAATTTTATCATATTAATCTCTTTCAACTCTTGGCTACTTCCTATTCAACTTTATCTACTATGGCAATTTTGTACTCCGAAAAAGGAAATCGGGATATATCTGTTATTGAGATCAACAACATGTTCAATCTGCTAGATTCTAAGCCTATTGGAGGATTTCCATGGATTTATCAAATTCTTAAGGCCAACTCATCTAAAGGACCCACTCAGCAAAATAACACCACGTCAGTTGTTCTTTGTTAAGGCCCTTCCGATCGAATGACCACATCTTTTGATAATGCTGGTATATTCTTGAAAGTTTGTCTCTTTTGTTTTATCCATATACTAGCTCATGTTTACTTATTTGATTAAATTTCAAATACTGAGACCCAAGAAGAGTGATGACCCAACTATCACCAATCAATTTATACCTAAGTATAAAGAAGTCATGGTGATCCCATCTTTACAGCGATACCGACATTTGATTCTTACTGAAAGCAAACAAACAGTTCAAGGTCTACTACTTCCTTCTACTAAATTCACTGGTAAACCCTCTAGGAAGCAAGAGAAAGCTTCCACAATAGTCATTAATAGCGGAGAGGAGACTGAATCCGATTCTGGGGAATGTGAGACTGGGGGTTTCATCTTTTAACCACTGGACCAGCTTATTTTATGCTCTTAGTACAACTTAGTCTTAATTAACATTATCTCTTTCTCCTTGTTGTAGTGACTTTCCCTTCTAAGAAAGCCGGTTTCCCCAGTAAGGGAGAGGGACCAAGAAAGTATCTAGGTTCTCGCATCCTGATAAAGCTACTCTTGGCTTAAAGAAGAAAAGGAGCCCTAGATCATATAAAGCTGAAAGTTCCAAGGGAAAGGATTCAGATCCTCTTTCTGAGAAAAACAATCAAGCAATTGAAATCGTAAAGTTGCCTTTGAAGGTGACCTTTTCTCTACCATCAGTGAAGCACTTCTAGACCTCCAACCTCTGCTTCAAAAATCCAAATGGAAATCAAGCATAGCCTTCGAAAAAGCATCAAGGTGGGAATGAATTTTTTTAATGTGTAGGTTTATGATTCCGATATTTGTTCTTACCCTATCGTTTCTTTCTAGACTATGGCAAAAATCTTCCCCTTCAACATTGGTGGTTGAAAATGGAGGAGACGATGGCTGGTGCTGAAGCAACAAAAAAGGAGTTTGTGGAAATCAAAGCTAAAGTTCATGAGGTGATTACTTGAGTAGAGGAATTGGTAGGACCACGGGAGAGAAGGATCGTAAGATCGAGATCCTTGAAAAAGCCTTAAAGGAAAGGGACGAGAGTCTGGAGAAAGCCGAGGCTAGGGTGGTTGATAAAGAATATTATATTGCGAGAGATGAGCATTAGAAGGAGGCCAGAAAATGAGCCTTCCAAGTATTATTTGATGCTTATGATCACCACTGAGACCAAAACATGCCTTTTTCTCTAACCTATCTTAGGAAAAACACTGCCACAATGGAAGCCAATTTTGCGAAGGGGTATGAGGAACATAAGAGGAAAAGGGAGATCAAGGCCACTGTGGAGGATGAACCTGAGCTCCTAGTAGAGGAGGAGGAGGAAGTTGCTTCAACTGATGAAGAGGTACAAGAAGACACCCTTGATAACATGCTTGATGAAGAAAATGTACCGTAGTTTGTCCTTATAGTAATACGATTTCTATCATTTTTGGCTTGTATATTTTTCTGAATGAAACCTTCTTGATGACTTTATAATGTTTGAATTTTTATTTAATCTTACATGATGCAATTTTCATGTAATATTTAAAGCTAGGGTAGCAAATTATGGAGTTCTCCTTTATTTCTCATCTTCCTCTTTACTAATCTAAGTCGATGTTCCTTAGGAAGCACCCTGCCTGAACTGCTAAAAAACTTAGTGAGACTATGCTTCTCTTTAACAATCATTTGAGGACAAGATAGCTGAACTTCAGAAGCAAACATAATTTAAAGTCTTTTGAGGTTAAGAACAATTTTCTTAAGTCAAAGCTAGATCTAAAATTTCTCAGCTGCCTTACTTCGAAGAAGAGTAAGCCCGAAACCAATATCTAACCTTGGGAGATGATACTGCCATTCCTTTTAGATCAAGGGAGGAAAAGAGCTAAGGATGACGTTGCTAATAAATTCCTTTCGAGATTGTGAAACTGAGATGGTTTTGGAGAGCCCTAATTTGCCATTTCGGCTTGCACATTTGGGAGGATTTCCTCTTTTCATTTTTATACTTTATCCTTTGATTCTCTCGATTTTGTAATCCAGCTTTTGTAATATATTTCTTTATTGAATTAACGTTCTTCTTGGCCTATCCCATGTACCATCTTCTTGGAAAAAATATATGTAAAAGAACTTTACTCCTTTCGATTTCATTTCTCATGCTATCACTTGGCTTGAGTGTGCTTTTAGAATCTTCCTTTTGTGAGGTATCTCTTTCCCCTGGTATACTTTTTTCAAAACAAGGTTTTAGACCCTACTAAATTTTATTAATGGATCCTTGTTCTGAGCCAACCTTGTGTCACAATCAAGAGTTTCATCTTGTTCTGATTCTATGCTCACCTTTACCCCTTTTCATTTTCCAAGAATCTACTCAAAATCTTAACTTAGGAACTTTTCCCTAGCATTCTATCTGTGATAACCCAGATTTTGGAATACCTGTTAATTGATAATTAACGGAGTTAATTAATAGAAATACTGATTTTTTGCAGCTAGAATACATTTGGATATGTATAAATGAATTTGAACAAAATAAATTCTGATAATATAAATTTCTTTTTCAAAACAAAATAAGAAATGATTGCCTTATTAAATAAATATTACAGTAAATAAAATTGGGATTTGAAATTCAATTGTAAACATTTTGGAAACAAATTGGATTTAAAAATTCTACGTTTTATAAATTATTTATAAGTGTACAATGGGAAAACAATATCATTTTTTCTTTTAAGTTATATATATTTATGCTTAAATTTAAAATAAGATTTAACTAAAGGATTTTTTCTTTTAATAGACTTTAAAATTTATTAATAAAGACATTAACTTATTAATACTAAAAGTAAGAAGATTAATATAAATAGTGTATTAGGACCTTTATAGCATATAAAACAAGTTGGGACATTTGTAAATAAATGAATACTTGCAAATACAATTGTCACTTAAGTATCATAAAATAGAACAAGTGGCATTCTTTTTTTATTAAAAAAAAGAAGTAAGTTTTAGAGAAAACCAGCCACAAATTTTCTCAGTTTAAAAACTTTCTTAACTTATACTCTTTTCTTCTTCAAGTAAAGAAAACCAAGATCAAATAAATCAAATTCAACAGCCTGTTTCCAGTTTTTAGCATGAGCATGGATTCAAACTCAGATATCCATTAGCAAGACAACAAATAACAGCTTAATATCAACTTCAGTTACTTTCAAATCTTCAACTTAATCAAGTAACAGATTCATAGATTTCAAATTCAAGCAAACAAAACAATTTCCAAATAACCAAAGCTAAGGGTTGTTCTCTGTCTTGACATCAAGGTGAGTAGACTTAACCCATAAATCAGGTTTAATTTGTTGCATGTGTCATGTTTTGGTGTGAATCCCATAATGCATGTTTAAATTTATATGCACGCTTGTTTAAATATGAATACATGTTTATATGTCTGTATATATTAGTATGCAAGTTTGTGTTCAGCTCTGTTATTTTCTAACAGGCTCAATAAGAAGAATATTTGAAATTTTCTTCATGTGATCTTTGTTAGGCTAAAGTATTCAAACAAATATTGTTTGTTTATACATAATTAAGTTTTTAAAATTTTATTTATAAGAAATAAGTTTGAAATTTTATATGGAAATTGCAAGAACAATAAAATAATTGAAGAACAGGTAAAAATCAAGTTCCTCGATATGTAAATTCAAGTTTATAATCTGATTTCCCTTAACAAATTAGGATTTTTAAAACAAAAATTAAGATTTTTATTGAAGTATTGATGGTGTAGTTCGATGATGGTCAGAATTTGGGTTTTTGGTTAATTCTGGTGATCGATGAACCTTGGTTGGTCGGGGTTCATGTCCGCGGTGGCTAGTGGGTAGGTGGTTGTAGAAAAAATAGTTTGGGAATTTAACGACCACTGTGGCAACGAGGGTTCAACAAACTAGGGTTTAAGGGTCTGAGTGGTCTTGTAGTTATTGGGTTTGTCGCGACGTCTAGGGTGTATCGGTCTGGCTGAGGGTGGGTGGAACAATAGCGTGGGACGACGGCAAGTCTCTGACAGGTTGTCGAGACTTTTGATGATCGAAGCTAGGCGCGGCGAGGAGTTTGGTGACTGCACCTTGTTCTTGATGCACTCTGTGATCTCGATTTTGATTTTATTGATCGATAGGGGCTCTAGGCAACTTGGAGGGTCGGGAAGGGTGAAGGCGACTCGAAAATGGTATTAACGTTGGTCAGCGTTGCTCTGATGCCTTGTGCATGTGCACCGTGCATCGGCATATCAGTGTGTTTTCTTCTTTGGTTGTTGCAGTGGGAAGTGGAAGAAGTTAGGGATTCGAGACTCGAGAGGTTTTAATGTCTGGCACGTGATTGTCATCAGGGAAATTTTGGTTTGTGTCGACTTCGGTCTCGTGTGTTTTTGTAATATACCAAAATTTATAAATTTTAAATTGGGTAATTGTTGAACTTTTGTAATAAAATTTGAAAAGTTTCAAAATAAATAATAATAAGTGATAATTTAAATGAACATAAAATTTCAAATTTCTTTTGAGTTTAAAATTTGAAATACTAAAAGTTTTTAAAATCATTTGAATTTGAATTTTATTCATACATGCAAATATATACGTATGGGGGCATATGGGTAAATTTGAATTTATATATTGAATTTGATTTTTAATTTGAATTTAAATTTTCTTTTAAATAAATGTTTTAGTAAAACAATTTGCATTTTATATATATATATATATCTATGTGATTGATTTAATATATATTTAAATTCAAAACCATTCTCTTTTTAATAATGTATTAATATAAAGCTAATGTCTTTAATAAGAAATGGAAGTTTAAATACAAATTAAATAGTGTAAAATATTTTTGTTAATAAAAATTAATTACAAGTGTTGAACTAATAATGAATAAGGTGACAAGTGTAAATCATGAGAGAAAAAAAATTACAAGTGGCATTGTATCAATTTCTTTTTTCTTAAGAACATTTATAGAAAAGGAAAAAAAATCATTTATCTTCTTCCCCTTACTTTTTATCCATTTCAAAGAGAAAATTCTGTGCAATCTTCACATCAAAAAAAAGAAGAAAATAATCATCAAGGACAAACATAATTTCCTCAAATGATAAATCAGGAAACAAATTTAAGAAGAAAATAAATCTGCAGCAAGCTTTGCACTCAATATCTTATGACCAAAGAAGGAATTCAAGGATAATACAACTCTTCAACTAATACTACAGAATCAAGCAGGGAAAGTTCAAGGATAAAAAAAAAGAATCAGGAATCAACATATAATTTTTTTTTAGCAGACTCAAGATTAGAGTGCAGGTGTTTGACGTATTGTTTGAATGTTGAATTTAAACAAGTTTGAATATGGGTTTGCATGCAACAAAATTTGAATGAGTTATGTATTTTTGCCTGTGCATATTGATGTACAGGATTGTAAATCCTGTTCTAGCTACAGGTTTTTGGGGAAAACTGTCTAAAACCCAAATTCATCAATTCTGGTTTGGTTAGATTGAAGTATCAAAAACAAAAAAATGTTTAAATTCATTTAAGATTGAATTTAAAAAAAAACAATTAAAAGACTATGCCCAAGATATAGAGTCTGGAAGATGAAAACACAGTTAAAATGCAAAATATGTTAAATTTCAAACCTCGTAAATTTTAATTTCAAATATATTATCTGGAAGGTCATCAAAATCTATGATTTTTGAAAGCAAAATCAAAAATTTTAAACAAGTAAATTTTGAGAAAAACGAGGACGATCATAATTGTTCTTTTTACCAAATTTCGGTGATCGGGGCAAGGATGGGTCTCACGATCAAGAGTGGAGCATGTTCGAAGTTCAGAGATTATGGGAAAATTGCTGAATGATTTTTAAATTTTTTGTGATGGGCTGATGAAATCAAAATAGAGTTTTAACCCACATTTTTGATTGTGGCGGAAATAGGTTCACCGTAGTCTCGTCAGGCCACCGGAGTAAATCGCTCCGGTGGGGATAGCAGCATTTGGTCGAGACGAAGCTTCAGTTAAGCTTTCATGGCCTCCGATGGCCAGAGGTGGAAGGATGATGTGTTTTTCTGATAGCTTGGTTTCATTACAGTTTGGGTCGATAGCAAAATTTTAGATTTTGTTGACGAGATAGGTTTCTGGATGCTCGTGTGGTTCAGGTGGATGGTCGTTGACTTAGGGGTGGCTGGAGATTCAACAAACGGCGGCGAACTCGGTTGTGCATGTGCACAACACCCATGGTTGTATCAGTAGTGTGTTTGGGGAAGAAGGATATGGGATCGAAGTAAGCACGGGGAAGACTCGAAGGAAACTTCGAGGGATGGGGATTTGAACTCGAGTTTTGACTGGAAGTGAATTTGGAGTCGCATGAGTTTGTACTTAGAAAAAAAATTTTGAAGAAAAAAAGCAACAGCACGAGTCAATTTTTAAAAATCTCGAAGCAAACAGTAAAATCTTTCGGGGAAGACTCGAAGTGGCCTCGGATTTTACATACAAAATAGTTTTGCTTTAAAATGGAAATTCAACTTTTTAAACGATTTTAAATGCCTTTTATTAAATGATGATTTTTATTGGAGCTTTAGCTAATTAAGGTTTAAAACAAGACATTTTAAAGTAATTAAACTCAACTTAAATTTGGTTACAATAATTCAAGAATTTATTTATATAAATTAATAATGAAATTAAGGAAGGTAATTAAAATAAATGTTATTTAAGAAAAACTTAATCTTTAACTAACTGATGTAATAGAGATAATTTATAAAACAAGCTCTAAAGAAAAATCAAAGTAATTAATTTATCTTTTGATTTATTAAATAATTGAAGATTTGATAATATAATTACTTGAGAAGTAATTACTTAAATTTAAGGTTTAATTAATAAATAAAAGTAATTAGGGTTTCATTAATTATCAATTAAGGATTTATTAATTAGGGTAATTAATTAAGGAATGCTTAATTAATGAAGATAATTAAAGATTTAATTAATTTTTATTAGGAATAACGAATCATTGATTAAAATAATTAATGAATTAATTTTGTGATTAGTTAGTTTAATTCACACAATTTATTCATCGTAGTTGTATATGATTGATAACTATTGTATGATGGGTATTGATTGATATCTCTGTTTGTAATTGTGATGCTATGTGATATGAATTGTTTGTGCTGAGCTGTGATCCTGTATTTTCTATGTGAACGTGAAACCCCTTTGGCCCGTAGAAACGACACTTGAATTTCGATGCGACAGGGGGTCGGATTCCAGTTAGTTATCCGAAACCCACATCGAACCTGTGAATCTTTGTGAATGACATATCCACATGTTTTAAAAATTGATGCTCACTATTCGGATTAGCCGGTAGAGGACCTTTGTGTCATATAACCCATTCTGAGTATGTGATGCGACGAAATGGATAGCAATTAAAGACCGGTGGTGGAGACCGGGCGTCTTCGAGAACGATAGGATAACCTATCGAATGACTCTGCACTGAGTTGCTCCGGTATAGAGATCTCCATATGTGATGGGAATTCCGATCGGGATTGTGGATGCCCGGATTGCAAGGACTTCTTCGGAAGTGCCTTTGGTTCTGTTCGAACCCGGAACAGACTTGTATGGATTGTATGTCTGACATTACAAACTGAGATATAAAGCTGATTTCTTTCAAATACATAAATGTTGGTGGCGGAGAATTTATTTTCTTAGCTTAACACCCTTCTCTGAGACGTACGAGCTCAGAGGTTATGTAGTTGAAGGTTATTAGTGATGTACTCCCAATTTGGTAGTGTGGCATGCTGAGTGTTGCTGATCATTTGTTGATCGAAGCATGGCTTTGTGGAAAAGCGTAGCTTTGTGGACGAGACTTCATCGAACCTCACAACCCGGTTATGGTCGAAACAGGAATCGTGGCAGCAAGGTTATTTGAGGGTAGCGCCCCCTGAGGATATGTCCATTTCCTTCTGGATTATAAGTGGTATCATGGTATAGAGCCCAGATACTTACTTTGTGGTTGCTGCAAACTTATTGCTTGTGGTTGTCGGTTGAGAAGCGTTTCAGATAAAGGTTGGTAACGACCGGGAGGTGGCATACTCGTGTCAGTTGTTACCTAGTTACAGAGGCAACCCGGCCTTGTGTAGCAGAGATCCGGTTAGGGTCCGGGGACGTCCCTCCAGAGGCGTTCTATTTTTCTTATATGGGAAATCCAAACAAAGCAATACGAGCCCTGTACGGTTTTAGTTCTATAACCTGCCATGCAGCGTGGCGGTAACCTGCTACAAAACATGGTAGCTATAGTAGGCATACGACGAAATGTGGTATGCTGGCTAAGATTAATATTATACTTTCGAAATTTTTTTCCACACTATGCACTAAAGCATTTTTGACTATCATAAGAAGAAATCTCCTCCAAGTCCGCGTTTGCATTATGTGTATGGTGGGAGGTCTTATGGTAGTTTCATTTTCCAAAAAAAGCATTGCGGATTTCAATTTAAATTCTTTTGTTTATCTTAAAAGATAAAATGTTTTTGTTTACTCATACCAGTCCCATGACTGACCTGGAGTTTATTGTTCTTTTCCTATACTCTGGGTGCCCATAATTTTTATACACGGGCAGCCTAGAAGCAGGTTGTCCATGTTTTGGAGCTAGCTTGGACTTTGAAGTCTTTTGGAAGTTTTGGATTCTAGAAGCTTTGGATTTGGAGACCTTTTGAAGTATTGGAGTTTTGAAGACCTTGTCGAAGTTGAAGTATGTTGGAAACTCGTTGAAGTTCTGTTGTCTTATTATGGTTGTATCATATTTGTATCACTCTGATATTTGAGATTGATGTTATATTGGATTATTGTACCATGTTGTACCTGTGTTGATGTATATTATTCATTTTGTTTCCGCTGTTATATTCATCTAATGTTGTTATAAGCTCCATCCGAACTGAAGTTTGACGTTCGAATCTCCGACAATCGAATACAAGTGAGGTATTTGATGTTGATTTTTGAATGCTGAATTTCGGGTCGTGACAAAGTGGTATCAGAACTAAAGGTTGAGTAAGAACTTTATCTACGGAGTATAACACATTAGATGGCTCATTAGAGATAAGGTGAAGTATAACCTAGAATGAGTATAAACCGAAAGACCGAAACCCTAAAATTTCTTGGTCTATTCCTGTTGATGTTTCCTAAGACATCTTGTCCGTATGCCTAAATAAAGTTTTCTTACTATTTACAGATGCAAGAATGAAGGGAAGAAGAGGAAAAGGTAGGGAACGGGGAAATACCGTCGCAACTGGTCAAGTCCCTGTATTTGCAACTGTGCCTACTCAATCTTAGCCGAATCTGGCTGATCTGTGTAAAAGTTTCTCGAGACTTGATGGAAAGTCGTTTATCGGCAAGGAATCGGTTGTTGAAGCCTAAGCCAGGATCCGATCCTGTGAAAGAATTTTTAAAGGATTGAAGTTGGAAGACGATCAAAAGCGACTAATAGCTTCTTGGCAACTCTAAGAGGAAGCGTCAACTTGGTGGGAGATAGTTACTATGGATGAGTCAGAAGATAAGTTTACTTAGAGATGGTTTAAAGAAGTGTTTGAGCAGCGATACGTTCCATTTGCTGGTATCTCTCGAATGTACCAGGAGTTCCTAGATTTGAAGCAAGGAAGTCTATCATTTGAAGAATACTTGAATAAATTCAACGAATTGTCTTGATTTGGTCCGGAGATAGTGAGTTCACCCTTGAAGAAAAATGAAAGATTCATTCGAGGAATGAATAAAGAGTATCACGAGAGGATGACAGCCTACATTAAAGAATCTTTTTCAGACTTGATTGATATGGGTTATCGATATGCTATTATAGATATGTAGAAAGTTCCAGAAGAGAAGCGGAGTTCAAGTAGTTCGAATTGGAAAAAAAAAGAAAATTCGAAGGAAAGAGGCCAATTCAAGGCAAGGAGAAGAAGAGGAGTAATCAAGTGAATTCAATTAGAAATGTTACTTTTTATAACTATCGGGAGAAGGGCCGTTTAGTAAATGATTGTGAGAAGCCAAAGAAACAAATTAAGAAAAATCAACTTATAAAGACAAGTCGAAGATATAAGGAATGCTTTTGTTGTCACCAGCTAGGGCATGGAGTTAAGAATTGCCCGAAAAAGAAACAAGCACTAATAGCGAAAGTGTGCACAATAAAAGATAACCCCTCAACTTCTAAGGCAAATGAAGGAAAGGGAGTTTTGGAGGGTAACCTTATTATTGGTGAAAGAGTCATTAGAGTTTTATTTGACACGGGAGCTTCACATAGCTTTATCTCCCAACAGATCATGGACGAATTAAAACTTAAACTCAAGTTTGTTGATGAGCCTATTTGTGTGAAGAATCCAGTGGGTGGTCCTGCAAATCTTTGACTATATTGTAGGAGGGTGCCTATCTCTTATTCTGGCCATATATTTCCTATTAACCTTTATGTTCTTGACTTCAATGAATTTGAAATCCTACTCGGGATGAATTGGTTATCAAGATACGAAGCCAAATTAGATTGTAGCAATCGAACGATTCTAGTCAAAAATAAACGTGGAGATTATGTTGAAATATCTTGTGAAGACCCTAGTCCGAAAAGGGATAAACGATGTATATGCTGGGATATCCAGAACCTAGTTTAGAGTCCATTCCTATTGTCCAGCATTTTCCCGATGTATTCAAAGAAGTAGAATCTCTACCCCCCATAGGGAGATTGAATTCAGAATTGACTTAATTCTGAATGCTCGCCCTGTCGTTCATGCTAGTCGCAGGATGGCACCGCGGGAAAGAATTGAATTAGTTAATCAAACTCAAGATTTACTAAAGAAAGGACTGATTCATCCTAGTGTTTCTGAATGGGGTTCAGCGGTAGTATTTGTGGTTAAATCTGACGGGTCTTTGAGATTATGTGTCGACTATCTCGACCTCAATAAGCAAACTCTCAAGAATAAGTTTCCTTTACCCAGGATCGACGATTTATTCAATCAACTTCATGGTGCACGATTCTTTTCTAAGATGGATCTCGCCCAGGGATTCCATCAGTTGCGAATTGCCGAAGATTGTGTTCACCTAACTGATTTTAGGGGTCCAGATATGTTCTACGAGTGGTTAGTCATGCCTTTCGGACTAACCAACGCTCCTGCGTACTTCGTAGATTTGATGACCCGAGTGTTTCGAGAAGTATTGAACAAATTTGTCCTCTTATTTATCGATGATATCCTAATCTACTCCAAAACCAAAGAAGAGCATGCTGAACATCTCAGAATTGTTATGGAAATTTTGAGAAGGAACATATTATTCGCTAAATTTTCTAAATGTCACTTTTGGGTCAAAGTAGTCAGATTTCTTGGCCATATTGTCAATGAAGAAGGGATTTCTGCTGATCCGATCAAAATTTCCGCTATTCTTGACTGCAAGAGACCCACGACTCTTAAAGAAGCTCGAAGTTTTCTAGGTTTAGCAGGCTATTACCGGAAGTTTGTTCAGGATTTTTCTAAGATTGCTGCCCATTAACTAAGCTAACAATGAAGAATACCAAGTTCAATTGGACTCAAAGGTGCGATGAAGTTTTTCAGGAATAGAAAAAGAGATTAACTACTACTCCTGTTCTCGCTATCATTAAAATGAACTAAGGCTTATCTATCTATACTGACGCGTGTGGTGATGGGATTGGGGCAGTACTAATGCTGAATGGAAAGGTAATTGCCTACGCGAGTAGACAATTACGTCCGCACGAGAGAAATTACCCAACACACGATTTGGAGCTTTTGGCTGTTGTTTTCGCCTTAAAATCTGGCGACATTATCTTGTGGGTGAAAAATTTGAATTATTCACTGACCGCAAATCTTTAAATTATCTCTTCACCTAGAAAGATTTGAATCTATGGCAGCAACGATGGTTAGAATTTCTAGCATCATATGACCTAGATATTCAATATACGCCAGGAAAGGCCAATGTAGTTGCCGACCCTTTAAGTAGGAGGCATGCTGTTCTTGCATATCTTGTAGTTACTCCTACTCTCCTTGAAAAGACCGCTAGCAAGCAAAAAGAAGACCAGTTCCTTCATGGAATTTGTAAAAGAACACATCAAGGTGAGGATTCTAGTTTTGGAATCGATAATGATGGAGTTGTAAGATTGAAAGGAAGAATTTGTGTCCCTGATATTCTGGAGCTGAAACGTGAAGTTTTAGATGAATGCCACAAGTCCAAACTTTGTATCCATCCAGGAGTCAACAAAATGTATCGTGATATTAAAAGAACCTTCTGGTGGAAGACAATGAAAAGGGACATATCCATTTATGTGAGTCGCTGTGCTACTTGTCAACAAATTAAGAGCGATCAGAAGAAAGTGGCCGGTTTACTTCAACCTTTGGAAGTACCGAAGTGGAAATGGGATCAGGTATCGATGGATTTCATTGACGGATTGCCACGAACTAAGAAGGGAAATGAAGCAATTTGGGTTATAGTGGACCGTCTAACCAAAATTGCTCACTTCATTCCGCTGAAATCCACTCGGACAGCAGCAAGTTTAGCTGAGCTATATATCAAAGAGATTGTTCATCTCCACGGTATACCAAGCAGTATAGTGAGTGATCGTGACCCGATCTTCACTAGTAAATTTTGGGAGGCGTTTCAAGCCACATTGGAAACAAAGCTGAACTTCAGTACTGCTTATCATCCACAATCTGATGGGCAGACATAAAGGATAAATCAAATATTAGAAGACCTTTTGCGAGCTTGTATCCTTAACTTTGGGGGTTCTTGGGAGGACTACTTACATTTGGTCAAATTTTCATATAATAATAGCTATCGAGCCAGTATCGAAATGGCTCCTTTTGTAGCTTTATACGGTCGTCCATGTCGATCACCGGCATGCTGGATTGAATCCAGTGATAGACTCGTTCTTGGACCAGATGATTAAAGAAGCCACTGAAAAGGTTGATTTTATTCGGAAGAAGTTAATAACTACTCAGAGTCGCCAGAAGAGCTATTATGACCGCCGAAGAAGAGATTTGGAATTACAAGTTGGGGATTCTGTATTTCTCAAAGTATCTCCAATGCGGGGTGGGTTAAGATTTGGAAAAACTAGAAAGCTAGCACCGAGATACATTGGTCCTTTTCCTATTCTGGAAAAGATTGGTCCTCTAGCATATCAAGTACAACTACCTAACTGGTTATCCGGCGTACACGATGTATTTCGCGTTTCACATCTTCGAAAGTACGTGCACGATCCGGACAGTATTATCGAAGCGGCAACTCAGTAGGATCTAGAGATCACACCAAATCTAACAGTTAAAAGAGAACAAATTAAGATTGTGGATCTGGACGAAAAGCAATTACAGAACAAAATTGTGAAACTGGTTAAAGTGCAGTGGAACGGTGATGCAAAGGACTGTACTTGGGAGACGGAAGACAATATGCAAAAATCTTATCCCAATTGCATAGTGGATATCTCGGCTTAAACTGGTAAGCCTTTCTCTATCCTTTTCTGAATTCGTAAATTCTTTGTTTGCTTTTCTCTCTCTTTAAAATTTCGAGGACGAAATTTTCATAAAAGGGGAAATCTGTAACACACCAAAATTTATAAATTTTAAATTGGGTAATTGTTGAACTTTTGTAATAAAATTTGAAAAGTTTCAAAATAAATAATAATAAGTGATAATTTAAATGAATATAAAATTTCAAATTTCTTTTGAGTTTAAAATTTTAAATACTAAACTTTTTAAAATTTTTTGAATTTAAATTTTATTCATATATGCAAACATATATGTATGATGGCATATAGGTAAATTTAAATTTATATATTGAATTTGATTTTTAATTTGGATTTAAATTTTATTTTAAATAAATGTTTTAGTAAAATAATTTGCATTTTATATATATCTATGTGATTGATTTAATATATATTTAAACTGAAAACCATTCTCTTTTTAATAATGTATTAATATAAAGCTAATGTCTTTAATGAGAAATGGAAGTTTAAATACAAATTAAATAGTGTAAAATATTTTTGTTAATAAAAATTAATTATAAGTGTTAAACTAATAATGAATAAGGTGACAAGTGTAAATCATGAGAGAAAAAAATTACAAGTGGCATTGTATCAATTTCTTTTTTCTTAAGAACATTTATAGAAAAGGAAAAAAAATCATTCATCTACTTCCCCTTACTTTTTATTCATTTCAAAGAGAAAATTCCGTGCAATCTTCACATCAGAAAAAAATCATCAAGAACAAACATAATTTCCTCAGATGATAAATTAGGAAACAAATTTCAGAAGAAAATAAATCTGCAGCAAGCTTTACACTCAATATCTTATGACCAAAGAAGGAATTCAAGGATAATACAACTCTTCAACTAATACTACAGATCAAGCAGGGAAATTTCAAGGATAAAAAAAAGAATCAGGAATCAACATATAAAATTTTTTTAGCAGACTCAAGATTAGAGTGCAGGCCACAAATTTTCTTTCACCTGTTCAGGGAAAAAAGTTACTGTAAGTAATTTAAGTTTTAAATTGTTGTTAAAAGATTGAGTGAGTAAATTCCATCAAAATTACTGAAGTTCACACAAAATTTGCTGCAGATAACAATTCAAAAGAAATTAGGCTAAGAAGAAGAAAAAAAAGGAAAGGAGTTCCAGATTTTTAATTTTAAACAAGGAATTGTCTCTGCTAAAAAGCACAGGTGAGTAAACATCCCTAAGATCTGATGTTTGACGTATTGTTTGAATGTAGAATTTAAACAAGTTTGAATATGGGTTTGCATGCAACAAAATTTGAATGAGTTATGTATTTTTGCCTGTGCATATTGATGTACAGGATTGTAAATCCTATTCTAGCTACAGGTTTTTAGGGAAAACTGTCTAAAACCTAAATTCATCAATTCTAGTTTGGTTAGATTGAAGTATCAAAAGCAAAAAAATGTTTAAATTCATTTAAGATTGAATTTAAAAAAAAAACAATTAAAAGACTAATACCCAGGATATAGAGTCTGGAAGATGAAAACACAGTTAAAATGCAAAATATGTTAAATTTCAAACCTTGTAATTTTTAATTTCAAATATATTATCTGGAAGCTTATCAAAATCTTAGATTTTTGAAAGAAAAATCAAAAATTTTAAAAAAGTAAATTTTGAGAAAAACGAGGATGATCAGAATTGTTCTTTTTACCAAATTTCGGTGATCGGGGCAAGGATGGGTCTCGCGATCAAGAGTGGAGCATGTTCGAAGTTCAGATATTATGGGAAAATTGCTGAATGATTCTTAAATTTTTTGTGATGGGATGATGAAATCAAAATAGAGTTTTAACCCACATTTTTGATTGTAGCGGAAATAGGTTCACTGTAGTCTCGTTAGGCCATCGGAGTAAATCGCTCCGGTGGGGATAGCAGCGTTTGGTCGAGACGAAGCTTCAGTTAAGCTTTCATGGCCTCCGATGGCCAGTGGTGGAAGGATGATGTGTTTTTCTAGTAGCTTGGTTTCATTACAGTTTGGTTCGATAGCAAAATTTTTGATTTTGTTGACGAGATAGGTTTCTGGATGCTCGTGTGGTTCAGGTGGATGGTCGTTGACTTGGGGGTGGCTGGAGATTCAACAAACGGCGACGAACTCAGTTGTGCATGTGCACGGCACCCATGGTTGTATCAGTAGTGTGTTTGGGGAAGAAGGATATGGGATCGAAGTAAGCATGGGGAAGACTTGAAGGAAGCTTCGGGGGATGGGGATTTGAACTCGAGTTTTGACTCGAAGTGAATTTGGAGTCGCATGAGTTTGTACTTAGAAAATTATTTTAAAGAAAAAAAGTAACAGCACGAGTCAATTTTTAAAAATCTCGAAGAAAACAGCAAAATCTTCCGGGGAAGACTCGAAGTGGCCTTGGATTTTATATACAAAACAGTTTTGCTTTAAAATGAAAATTCAACTTTTTGAACGATTTTAAATGCCTTTTATTAAATGGTGATTTTTATTTGAGCTTTAGCTAATTAAGGTCTAAAACAAGACATTTTAAAGTAATTAAACTCAATTAAAATTTTGTTACATTAATTCAAGAATTTATTTATATAAATTAATAATGAAATTAAGGAAGGTAATTAAAATAAATGTTATTTAAGCAAAAGTTAATCTTTTAACTAACTGATGTAATAGATATAATGTATAAAACAAGCTCTAAAGAAAAATCAAAGTAATTAATTTATCTTTTGATTTATTAAATAACTGAAGATTTGATAATATAATTACTTGAGAAGTAATTACTTAAATTTAAGGTTTATTTAATAAATAAAAGTAATTAGGGTTTTATTAATTAACAATTAAGGATTTATTAATTAGGGTAATTAATTAAGGAATGCTTAATTAATGAAGATAATTAAAGATTTATTTAACTTTTATTAGGAATAACGAATCATTGATTAAAATCATTAATGAATTAATTTTGTGATTAATTAGTTTAATTCACACAATTTATTCATCGTAGTTGTATATGATTGTTAACTATTGCATGATGGGTATTGATTGATATCTCTGATTATAATTGTGATGCTATGTGATATGAATTGTTTGTGCTGAGCTATGATCCTGTATTTTCTATGTGAATGTGAAACCCCTATGACCCTTAGAAACGGCACTTGAATTTCGATGCGACAGGGGGTCGGATTCCAGTTGGTTATCCGAAACCCACATCGAACCTGTGAATCTTTGTGAATGACATATCCACATGTTTTAAAAATTGACACTCACTATTCGGATTAGCCGAGAGAGGACCTTTGTGTCATATAACTCATTCCGAATATGTGATACGACGAAATGGATAGCAATTTAAGACCGGTGGTGAAGACTGGGCGTCTTTGAGAACGATAGGATAACCTATCGAATGACTCTACACTGAGTTGCTCCGGTATAGAGATCTCCATATGTGATAGGGAGTCTGATCGGGATTGTGGATGCCCGGATTGCAAGGACTTCTTCGGAAGTGCCTTTGGTTCTGTTCGAACCCGGAATAGACTTGTATGGATTGTATGTCTGACATTATAAACTGAGATATAAAGATGATTTCTTTCAAATACATAAATGTTGGTGGCGGAGAATTTATTCTCTTAGCTTAACACCTTTCTCTGAGACGTTCGAGCTCAGAGGTTATGTAGTTGAAGGTTATTAGTAATATACTCCCAATTTGGCAGTGTGGCATGCTGAGTGATGCCGATCATTTGTTGATCGAAGCATGGCTTTGTGGAAAAGCGTAGCTTTGTGGACGAGACTTCGTCGAACCTCACAACCCGGTTATGGTCGAAACAGGAATCGTGGCAGCAAGGTTATGTGGGGGTAGCGCCCCCTAACGGTATGTCCATTTCCTTCTGGATTATAAGTGGTATCATGGTATGGAGCCCAGATACTTACTTTGTGGTTGCTGCAAACTTATTGCTTGTGGTTTTCGGTTGAGAAGCGCTTCGGATAAAGGTTGGTAACGACCGGGAGGTGGCATACTCGTGTCAGTTGTTGCCTAGTTACAGAGGTAACCCGACTTGTGTAGCAGAGATCCGATTAGGGTCCGTGGACGTCCCTCCAGAGGCGTTCCATTTTTCTTATATGGGAAGTTCCTTTGCTCGGCCATTTGTTGGAAATCCAAACAAAATAATACGAGCCCTGTATGATTTTAGTTGTATAACCTGCCATGTAGCGTGGCGGTAACCTGCAACAAAACATGGTAGCTACAGTAGGCATACGACGAAATGTGGTATGCTGGCTAAGATTAATATTATACTTTCGAAATTGTTTTCCACACTATGCACTAATAATAATATCTAAAAGTGTTTTCTCGTATTAAGCATTTTTGACTATCACAAGAAGAAATCTCCTCCAAGTCTGCGTTTGCATTGTGTGTATGGTGGGAGGTCTTATGGTAGTTTCATTTTCCAAAAAAAGCATTGTGGATTTCAATTTAAATTCTTTTGTTATTCCTAAAAGATAAAATGTTTTTGTTTACTCATACCAGTCCCATGACTGACCCGGAGTTTATTGTTCCTTTCCTAAACTCTAGGTGCCCATAATTTTTCTACACGGACAACCTAGAAGCAGGTTATCCATGTTTTGGAGCTAGCTTGGATTTTGAAGTCTTTTGGAAGTTTTGGATTCTGGAAGCTTTGGATTTGGAAACCTTTTGAAGTATTGGAGTTTTGAAGACCTTGTCGAAGTTGAAGTATGTTGGAAACTCGTTGAAGTTCTGTTGTCTTATTATGGTTGTATCATATTTGTATCACTCTGATATTTGGGATTGATGTTATATTGGATTATTGTACCATGTTGTACCTGTGTTGATGTTGTTATTCATTTTTTTTCCGCTGTTATATTCATCTAATGTTGTTATAAGCTCCATCCGAACTGAAGTTTGACGTTCGAATCTCCGGCAATCGAATACAAGTGTGGTATTTGATGTCGATTTTTGAACGCTGAATTTCGGGTCGTGATAGTTTTATTTTGAGAATATGGATTTGGATGGAGTTTCTTTATCCTGTTACTAAATACAAAAGTTTAGCTAAAGCCTTCAACCAGGTGTTTTCAAATTATAATGAAACGTAAGAGGGTTAACCTAGCTTTTAAATTTATTTATTATAAATGGAAGTTATGAGTTTATGTAATAAATGATTTATCTTAATTTTAATCATGTTTTATTAACAAAAGTAATTAAAGTATAATTACTTAATTAACTTAAATGTTTAATTTAGGTAATTAAATTAAGATAAATTAATTTTTGTCAATTAATCGAGTGTAATTAATTAATTAATTAATATTTGATTAATCAAGGTTAATCAATTAAGTAATAATTAATTAATAAGTAATTAAGACGTAAATTACTTAATGTTAAGAAGATTATTAAAATAATTACTCAATGAAGTAATTAAAGGAAATTAATTACTTAGTGTAATTAATTAAGTTAATATGGTTAATTTTAATTAATTAGGTTTAATTAATTAATGATAATCATTTGATGTTGGATTAAGTATAATTACTTAATGTAATTAATGGGGTGTAATTACTTAGTGAAGTAATGAATGAATAATTACTGGATGTAATTAGATTAAAGGATAATTACTTAGGGAAAGTAATTAAAAGATAATTACTCAATGTAATTAAAAGATTAATTAATGTAATTAATCAAGGAGTTGATTTAATGGATATAAGTAATTAAGGAAGTTAATTACTAATGTGATTAATCAGGATTGATTAATGAATTAAATTATTTTGAAGATAATTAATTTGTGTAATTAATTAAAGGATAATTACTTTATGTAATTGAAGATAATTGTTAGCGCCAAAATTGGTCACTAACACCCTTAGAGAGTTTGTGTAGAGAGATTAATGAAGAAGATAAATTAAAATAGAGAAGATAATATAAATTAAAATGCGGGAGAGGAGAACACAGAATTTATAGTGGTTCGGCGTTGTAGCCTACGTCCACTTTGAAGTTGATCCTTTATTTCTTCACTTTAAACTTGATTACAGATACAATCTGCTTTTAAGTACTCGAATACCATTGTGAAATAAAAGTAGAAGTCTTGGATGAAGTTTGGATGCGGCAGAGTCTCCCCTGTGTTCTCTGAAATCTCCTCCTGCTTTTCTGTGCCCCTGCCCCTCTATTTATAGACGAATGTGGGTTGGATTCCCTGGTGGGCCAGATGGCTAGACAGCTCGGTCTAGATAGGACGCGCCCTGCATGCTGAGTGGAACATGCCGAATGGTCGGCATGCCGAGCCCTCCTTTCCAAGTCGATGGATCTCTCTGTTGAATGGAGGAAGCAGGCCGAACGATGCTGGGATGCCGAGTGAGGCGTGGATACCGAGTGAAAGGATACGCCGAGTAGAGGGGATGCCGAACACAGGACATGCCGAGCACGGGATGTGCCGAACAAAGGGTATGCCGAGTGAAGAGCAGGCCGAGTGGAGGGAGTGCCGAGTGAAATGCTGAAGGTCTCGTGCCGAGTGCAAACCTGGATGGACGTACGTTCTTCAATGCCGAGTACAACCCTTGACTGCCGAACGTTCAAACGTGTCGAGTGCTCATTTGTGCCGAGTACAACCCTGCATGCCGAACGTTCTAGTTGCCTGGTCGATTCTCCAGGTAACATTTTGCCCCCCAAAGTACACCGTGTGTTTGAACAGGGTGTGCTTTGAACTACTGGATTAGTGCATTGCCGCCGAATGCTAAGGATGCCGAACGATCTTGCCGAACGATGCGAGTGCCGAATGACTGGAAGCCGAGTGAAACCGTTTTGACCGGTAGAGCCGGTCAGAGTCCCTTCATCTTCCTCTTCTTCTCTATAAAAGCCGCCTTCTTTCCTTCTCTTTTCTCACTTCTTGCTTTTACAATTCCGAGCTCACAAACCATTCGTGCAATCAGAATTCAAGGGTTTCTCATAACTTTCCTACGTTCAATCCACGTACTAGGTATCTTCTTACCCGAGTTCCCCTTCTGGCAATTCCCCATCGATTCGCTGTTGGTGGGGACTTAAGTTCGATTTGGAATGTTTCCAAGGTCGAGCGTCTAGTTGTAGAGAGAGAGAACCAAATTCGAATGCCTTGTAGGATCATTAGTGAGTGTTCGGCGGAGGAGGAGAAGGTATGGAGGATATGCCGAGTGTTTGGACTCGGCATAATCTTAGTTTGGCACGACGTAGTTTTGGCCGAACGACACTAGCTCAGTGCGAACTGAAGCTGGGCTGGACGATGGCCGTATGCCGAATTGTAGCCCTGCCGAGCCACTACTTTAGCCGAACAAACTGTTATGCTGAGCGTACATAAATGCCGAGCCTACCTCCATGCCGAGCAAACCAACATACCGAACGTACTTGAGTGCCGAACAAACTATCCTGCCGAACAAACTAAGTGCCGAGCAGACCTTAATGCCGAACCCAAGTGAATGACAAACAAACTATCATGCCGAACATAACTAGGTGCCGAGCAGACCTTAATGCCAAACCCAAGTGAATGCCGAACAAACTATCATGCCGAACATAACTAGGTGACGAACAGACCTAAATGCCGAACACAAGCAAATGCCGAATATACTTAACATGCCGATCATACAAAAATACCGGACCTATCTTCATGCCGAACATAGTTAGCATGCCGAGCATAATTAGGTGCCGAGCACACATAAATGCCAGACATATACAAATGCCGAACATACTCTCCTTGCCCAATTTCATAACTGGTCTTTACTTGGCATAATCGGATAATTACCTCTAGTGTCTTACTGCAGTCGTTATTCAGAAGGCTTTCGGAGACGGTCAGTGATGACGGTTTTCGTAAGCGATGTTTTTAGGCTTGACGTTATATTAAATGCTTATGCACGATTGATTGCACTAGTTCACACACCACACGGGGGGGGGGGGGGGGGGTTATCTGCATTGTTAATTCTAACGTCGATCATTTTTCGAGTATAGTTCACACAGGTGCTTGGTTGGGTCTGCTATTTATTCAAGATGTCCAAAAGATCCAGTTCTGCTACACTTTCCGACAAACCTGGGCCGTCTTCTAAGAGAACGGCCCCCGACACAACTGACCCGTCAGTTTCTCCCGCTCATGACTGGGCTCCCGATACTTTGGAATCGTCGATTTTACTGGATGACCCAGTTGACTCACAGGCTTCGAGAGTCACTGAGGCCGCTCTTAAGCGGATATGTTCTACTCATGGCATTCCGTTTGCTAACGTGCTCGTTCCGTCGGGGCATGATCGCCCACATCTGCCCCTAGTGGGATATACGGCGTGTAGCAAGTTCATGTGGTGGGTTGGTAGCGTGCCACCTTTCAATCTATTCCTTCGCGACGTGCTGCAGTATCTGGACATCGCCCCATCTCAACTTCATCCAAATGGTCATGCTTTCATTTATGGCACGTACATGCTTTTCATGGCCGTCTTCTCCAGGCCTCCAACTCCCGGTGATATAAGGTACATCTATATGACCAAGAAACGGGGAGAAAGCCCCTCTTACATGTTTCTTGAGCCACATCGGAAGTGCCAACTTTTCACTAGCGCGTGGAGTAGCAAATTCGGCCTGTACAAACAGGAGTGGTTTTACGTGCGCTGCCCCCAAGGCTTTGCGAGGTGGTGGGTTGAAGGAAGTAAGTCCTTTCTCTGAGTTGATGTCCGTTCCCGATTGAGGTTGAACTTCTCCTAACTCATTGTTCTATTTTTTCAGATCTCGTCCCCCGTCCCGAGGGCCGGGGTTACTCTGATGCTGTCGACGCCATTAGAGCTCTTCCTGCTGAAGAGCGAGATATCCGAGCCCTCATTTCCAATGAGTCACTATCGAAGTTCGGCTTGCTAGCCCCTGGCCGTCGGGTTAGCCTTCCAGAGGGCGTATCGCTTCCCAAGTCCGTGCCCGTCAGAGGGAAAAAATTGCCTGAATCATCCGTTTGCCCTTCTCTTGAAGCACCGGAAGAAGGGGAAATTCCAGGCGAGCCACCTAAAAAGCGAGGTGAGGATTTAGGTCCTGCAGCTGAAGTTCATGATATCGAAACGTCATCTTCCCCTTCGAAGGGGAGAAAGGAGCTGGCGTGCAAGTTGAGGAAAGAGAAGGTTGGTGGGACTTCCAAAGCTACGCCTGTTCAGCCAGAGAAAGAGGCTTCTTCACAGCGCGTTTGAAGTTCTCTAAAAGGCTTATCGAACCTCTCCATTCCCGACGACTTGCTCGACTATGATTTCGATGACCCGAAGCTGTTTAAGTTTCGCTCACCCATCAGGGGTGATGTGGGCGTCCCGGCCCCGATCCAAGGGGAAAAAACTCCCGTTAGCAAAGCCACTGGTCCGTCGGGGGGTAGCACTAGGACACACACAGACACATGCATTTCACTTTGCACCCACTTTTCTTTCACCATTCTGCTCTCTCGCTAATTCGCTATTGTTTGATTGCAGGTGACATGGGGCGCTCTCACGGATACGACCGCCTTCGCGGTTCATCGACTTTACGCCAGTCTGGTCGGGACTCGGGCCTCGGGAAGCGCCGAGACAGAGACAGCGACAGCGACCGAGATTATCATGCCCGGGACTCGTCATCCCGGAAGAAAACTTATTATCAGCCCGAACACCGCCAGGAGACCTCTTCTTATCAGGAGCGAAGCAAAGACAAACGTGGCCATAAGAGGTCGCATTCTGATGCTCCCCGGGACCAACACTCTGACTCTTCTTCTACCTGGTAGTCCCGAGATTCTCATAGGAAGGGCGAACTTTCAAAGCCGTCTCCTCCCGCTCCCGTAACAGACCCAACAGTGTCAGATTGAACGAACTTAAGGCTAAGTTTCCAAAGATTTGTTTTGATGGGTTAAAGTTCCTCCCGGCGATTCATCCTATTCCCGGAGATGTCAAACAAAATGCTATCGCCTGTACCAATGACGTCTACGTGCAACATGACGCGTTCGTCCATCTGGCTGAGAAACTTTCTGAAGTCTCTATGGAGCGCCAGCACGAAATTGACCGCCTAAAGCTTGAAGCTATTCATGACAGGGATATCATTAAGGCCCAGGATGAAGAAAATGCCGCCTATAAGTCCGAGCTTGAAGCTACTCGTCAGAGCGCTAAGGACACCGCCGAGGCTGTTTCCCGCCTTGAATTTACTCATAAGAAAGAGCTCGATGAAGCGGTTCAATGGCGTGGGGCATTAGCTTTGGAGAAAGACTCCGTTCAGAAGGAGCGGGACACAACTTAGTTATCGGGTTAAGGAACTCGAAGAGCAACTTTTCGAGGAGAGGAAAGAGAAAGTGGCTGCCCAGGTTGAGGCACAACATTATTGTGATGAGATTGTCGCCACCCGACTCCTAAAGGGGAAACTTGAAGACGATCTCTCCAAAGTCGAGGCACTGAGGAATGAGGCCCGTGAGGAAGGTAAAAGGGCAGTAACTGTCGACATCGACTCTCGCCTCGAGGCGGCCAGGGAAGAAGGCAGGGAGGAGATAAAGACCGAATTCGACCCGCTCATCGCTGAGTTCAATGCCCGAGTTCTCCTGCATCGAGATCTAACTTTTCTGGGCGACGGCTACCTTGAGTCATTGGCCGAGGCATGGGAGACCCTGATTCAGATCAGAAAGGTTGAGAGCGGCGCCGATGAGGTCGACGAAGAAGCATTGATAAAAGAATTCCTGAGGGGGAAGGAGCCTTCAGATTTATCGGCGGCTAAAGCCCTCTACAGCAAAGGTTCTCCCTCCAGGAAAGGCAAAGAGGTGGCTATGGACCCTTCCGGCGTTGTGCCCCCAGTTCACGTGCCTACCCAATCGGCCAATCGGTCAACACTTGACCCTTTCGAGCAGCACGTTGGTTATGACCCGGAAGCCCCTGGGCTTGGCATTCATGTTTTATCTCCCATCACGGAGGGCGGGACACCCCTGGCGACTGAGAACCCACCGGCATCTGGTGAGTAACCTCTGGGCTTCACAAAGATCTTTCTCTTTCCCTCAGAAGTTGTTGTGTTCTAACACTGGTTTATTTTCGTGTCTTCTGTGCAGGCTGTTCTGACCCCGAGCCCACTCCGAGGAGCGATGCCGCCAAGGAGGTGGAGATAAAGGCGAGCGAGGCTACTCAAGTCGGCGGAGATCCTGGTCCAGATGCTCAAGTAATCGGGGCGGTGGATGAAGGCAAATCTGAATCTTCCTCGGAGAGTTTCGAAGTAGAAATCACAGGCGCCTCTGAGCACACATCCGACTTGAGCATGAAGGAACGGCTCGAGAAAGAGAAAAGAGATACGACCTCAGTGAAGGTCGGGCCGCGTGAAGTGGACCTGGACGATCCTCTGAACAAACCATTGAAGATCATTTTTCCTGGCAAGTCCCAGCCCATGGATGTTCCCCCTACGTCTTTGGTCGTCACCCCTCCGTCAGGAAGGATTCCAAGAGTAAGCGCTCTGGGAAGGAACCATCCGGGAAGAAGTCAAAGAAACACAAGAAATGATCGTCGTCCCCGTTTAACGAGAACTAGTTTAAGTCATGTACTAATTTTTGTAGACTGTGTAAATAGGCTGTTGGCTTCGGACTACGGAGCGTTTTTGTAACGGGAAGCTTTTTGTGAATAAAATTTGATCTTCACTTTTGTCTTCTCAAAAGACTTTTATTATTCAGTTTCTTTTATGGTTGTGATTGAAATCTGAATTGTTATGGGTAACTTAGACTTCTTGGTTCGTCTTTACATGGCTTGGGAGCTTCCCTGGATTTGATCAATCTCCACTTGGTGCTACAAGCACTTAGAATATTTCATAGCCCGTATGTTGGGGACTTGACATATCCAAGTCATTTGCGTCGTAGTTCCTATTCAAGGAACTCGGAGGTCTGAACTGCTTGTAATTAAGTCTATACACCGGACTTCGAGTACTCCATTCCGTGCTCCGGGGACTTGGAGATTTCAAGTCATTTGTATTCGAGTCCGCACTCTGGGGACTTGGAGATTTCGGATCGTTTATACTCGAGTCCGCATTCTGGGGACTCAGAGTACTCCAGTCCGCTCTTTGGGGATTTGGAGGTTTCAAATCGTTTATACTCGAGTCCGCACTCTGGGGACTTAGAGAACTCCAGTCCGCGCTCCGGGGACTTGGAGATTTTGAATCGTTTATACTAGAGTCCACACTCTGGGGACTTAGAGTACTCCAATCCACGCTCCGAGGTCTTAGAGATTTAGAATCGTTTATACTCGAGTCCGCACTCCGGGGATTTAGAATACTCCAGTCCGCACTCCGAGGACTTGGAGATTTTGAATCGTTTATACTCGAGTCCACACTCCGGGGACTTAGAGTACTCCAGTCCGCACTCTGGGGACTTGGAGATTTTTTGTCGTTTATACTCGAGTCCGCACTCCGGGGACTTAGAGTACTCCAGTCCGCACTCCGGGGACTTGGAGATTTTTTGTCGTTTATACTAGAGTCCGCACTCTGGGGACTTAGAGTACTCCAGTCCGCACTCCGGGGACTTAGAGTACTCCAGTCCGCACTCCGGGGACTTGGAGATTTTTTGTCGTTTATACTCGAGTCCGCACTCCGGGGACTTAGAGTACTCCATTCCGCACTCCGGGGACTTGGAGATTTTTTGTCATTTATTATAAGCATTCGTACGCTAGCCAGGATATCATAATTTTTAATTGCGCGTCATAGGAATATCATACAAAGAGACATTGGTCATTCATGGAAAAGATGGCTTCAAGCCTTTATTGATGAAAACAAGTTAGATTATCTTATTACATGCCAAGAAGAAAGCATACTGGAAATAAATGCAACTACCGCATAAAGGAAATAGACTAAGTGTAATAACGCCGCAAATGCTCGCTGTTCCATGCTCGGGGGAGTGTCGCACCATCGACGGTCGTTAGCTTGAAAGTTCCTTCTCCAAGCCTCTGTTCGATGACGTATGGAACTTCCCATGCGGGATTCATGTGCGAAGGGGTTGGAAAGACTCGTTTCAAAACGAGATCTCCCACACTAAACGTTCTTGGCTGGACTTTTCCATTATAATATTTAGCGACTCGGTGTCTGTATGAGGCTGCTCTCAAATTAGCTTCTTCGCGTTTCTCATCAATGAAGTCTAATGATTCCAATAGGAGATCCTGGTTTGACGCAGGATCGTAATAGGTTACCCGGTACGTGTATGACGGCTTCCGTGCCGTACGCCAGTGCGAATGGTGTGTGGCCAGTCGCGGTCTTGTGGGTAGTTCTATAGGCCCAAAGCGCTGTTGGGAGTTCATCCACCCACTTGCCTCTAGCCTTTTCCAAACGCTTCTTCAATATGGACTTGATGATTTTATTGACGGCTTCTACCTGCCCATTCGCCTTCGGGTGAGCAACTGCTGCGAACCTTTTCTCAATGCCATACCTCTGACAGAACTCTTTGAATTCCTTGCTTTCGAATAGAGTTCCGTTGTCCGTTATGATGGTCCGTGGGAGGCCAAAACGACATATGAAATTTCGTACAATGAAATTAATGACTTTCTTGGTGGTGATTGTGGCCATTGGCTCTGCTTCCGCCCACTTGGTGAAATAATCGACTGCCACTATTGCATATTTCGTGCCTCCTTTGGCTATGGGCAGAGATCCAATTAGGTCGATTCCCCACATTGCAAATGGCCAGGGACTAACCATTTGTGTGAGCTCCGTTGGCGGAGCTCTCGGAATCTTTGCATATATCTGGCATTTGTCGCATCTTCTCGCATAGTCTGCAGCATCCCGATTTACAGTCGGCCAATAATATCCATAGCGGAGGATTTTCCTCGCCAAAGTTTGCCCCCCGGTATGATCACCACATTCTCCCTCATGGACTTCTTCCAACACCAGTTTTACCTCGTCATGTGCCACGCACCGGAGTAAGGGGGTCTCCGATACATTATCCCGTCTTGCATTACATAACGCGAAGCCTTACGAAGGACTTGGCGTCTTTCGCTTCTTTTCTCAGGTAAGTCCCCGTATAGCAAGTATTGTTTGATCGGGGTCAGCCATGATCCCCTTTCGAGTTCGGTCTCCAAGACGAGATCTATCTCCATCATGTCTATACTTGGAGCAAGCAGAGTCTCGACAGGGAACAATCTCATCTGCTGTGCATCGCCAGTACTCGCGAATTTAGCCAACGAGTCGGCCTCCCTGTTCTGTTCGCGCGGGACATGCGAAATGTCATAATATTCCAGGTTTACTAGTAGCTCCCGGACCCGAGCAAGGTAAGGAGCCAGTCTCTGTCCTTTCACTTGGTAGTCTCCCCGTACCTGATATACCACCAGCTGTGAGTCGCAGAAGATTTCGATGGACTCTACCCTCAGTTCATTGGCAAGTCTTAAGCCAGCAATCAGTGCTTCGTATTCGGCTTCGTTATTTGTCGCTGTAAATTCGAGCTTCAAAGCGTAGCAAATCGATCGGTTTTCGGGAGTTACCAGAACTATCCCAGCTCCCGACCAACAGTCGTTAGATTCCCCGTCAGTGAACATCTTCCATCGGACAGGAGGGATTACTTTGTGATTTTCACTCGGTTCATCCGGAATGGTGAACTCAGCAACGAAGTCAGCTAATGCTTACCCTTGGATGGTCCTTCGCGGCAGGTAGGTGATATCAAACTGGCTTAACTCGATGTTCCACTTTAGCATCCTACCGGAAGTTTCCAGTCATTGGAGTACCTGTCGCAAGGGTTGGCCAGTGTAAACACTGATTGAGTGCGCCTGAAAGTAGGGACGAAGCTTGCGTGATGCAATCACCAGGGAATAGGCAAGTTTCTCGATCTTTGGATAATTCTCTTCTGCCCCCGTCAGTCGTTTACTCACATAGTACACCGACCTTTGAACCTTGTCTTCTTGGTAGCGGTGTGTTCTTGGTCTGGGATGTGCATCGGAATTTGGTTGTATCCAGAGTATGCATCCATAAATGACAATAACTCATGCCCTACAGTTGAATCGACCAGTTGATCAATTCGTGGTAGCGGGAAGCTATCCTTCGGGCACGCTTTGTTTAAATCAGAATAGTCAACGCAGGTTCTCCATTTCTTGTTTGCTTTCTTTACCAACACAGGGTTGGACACCCATTCTAGGTAGAGGGCGTCGCGGACAAACCCATTGGCTTTGAGTTTATCCACCTCCTCTTTGAGAGCTGTAGACCTCTCCGGGTCCATGCGTCTCCTTTTTTGCTTCAAAGGTACGTGTTTCGGGTCTATATTCAACATATGGCTCGCAATTGCAGGGGAAATCCCACGCATATCATAGTGTGTCCAGGCGAAGACATCAAGATTCGCTCGGAGGAAATCAGATAAATTCTCTGCCATTAGGGGATCGAGCTGTGACCCAATTTTAAGAACTCGTGTCGGGTCGCTGTGGCTTACTGGAATATCAATTGTTAGTTCGGTCGGTGCTGCGTCTGGTTCCCTGGGTTCCCTTTTGTCATCTCTCGGATCTATGTCTCCAACGATCCGAGAATGTCACCCGAGCCAGGGCTCGGGCACTAATTGTCAATCATCAGAATTCGGGATGCGGACGATGCTGTCCGCAGTCTTCCCCTTTTCTCTGCGCTGGGCCTCTCTCAGCTCAGCCACGTAACATGCACGTCCGGTTGCTTGGTCGCCATGCACTACGCCAACTCCTTTGTCCGTCGGGAATTTCAGTGTGAGACACCACGGGGCCAAGGCTGCCCTGATATCTGCGAGGGCTGGTCGTCCCAAAAACACGTTTTATGGTGAATCAACATCCAACACTATGAATGGTAGGATTCGCACTCTCCTGCGTTCACCTTGTCCCAGTTCAACTGGTAACTCCACATATCCTACTGCGTCTGTGGCTGCGCCGTTAAAGCCATGGATTCGGGCTTTAGATGGCTTCAAATCCTTAGTCTCCAGCTTCATTTGGTCATACGCTTTCTTGAAGATGATGTTAACGGAACTTCCGCAATCAATTAGGATTCTCCTTACGAATGCCGGTCCGATGGTTGCGGATATGACCAATGGATCGATGGTGGGAGCTTCCACCTTATCCGCGTCTCTATTCCTGAATACAATATCGTCGTGCATCGTGCGCTGCTACTTTGCGGGAGTTCCATCCTCCACATTTGAACAGCACTCATGCTCTGTATGTCTCAAGGAATTAGCATATCGCTCTATTTCCTGCCAATTTTTATCCGCAGGATGAGGTCCACCATCAATTGTGTTAATAATCAATCTTCCCACAGTTCGAGTAGGTTGCTCTGGTTGGTGTAGAGCTGGGCCACGTCCGGGGTCTGAAGTCTCTTTTCTTCCTTCTGGCGTATCTTTGACGAATTCCTGCAGCTTCTTCTGCCTAATCAATTTCTCAATAGCGTCATGGAGATGCCTGCATTCGTCTGTGTTGTGCCCATAAGACTCGTGAAAGAGGCAATACTTTCCAGTCCGCTTTTGCTCCTCTGTTGATTCCTTAGGGTGTGGTTTTCTGTATTGAAAAGTGTTGCAGGTCGATAAGTAGATGTTTTCAAGAGACGCATTCAGTGGAGTGTATTCGTTGTAGGTTGGGATCCTTGACTTCCATCTCCCCGTTTCCTTCTTCTTTCCAAGATTTCCACTTCCAGTTCCCTTAGACTGCCCGGGCTTATTTTGGACACTGGCCTGAGTCTTTCTAGGGTTATCGTCGGTTGCTTTCATGGCGATGTTGCCCTTTACAGACTCCTGAACGGACCCTGGTGCCTTGTCTTTCCTTATCCACCGAGCTTCTTCCCTCCTTATGAACTGGTGGGCTTTCGAATAGAAATGTTCCAACGTAGCTGGTGGCTTTCCCGCCAACCAATCCCCAACTTCAGAGTCTGGATCCACTCCACGCATTACTGCCATCAAAATCGCGTGGTCGTTTGGATTGCTCACTTCAGTAGCGGTAACATGAAATCTCTGCAAGTATGCTTTCAGTGATTCTCCAGGAGCTTGGGTCACGCTTGATAAGGACATCACATCCTTGGGTCGAGTGGCGTGTATCCTGAATTGTTCTATGAATTTCCTTGCTAATTCGTCGAAGTTTGAGATTGACCGTGGAGGAAGTCGAGTGAACCACATGGTGGCAATTCCGGACAGAGTTATTGGAAAGCACCTGCACTTAGTTGCGTCGTTGGCCCTTGCTGAATCCATCATCCATCCATACCTCATTACATATTGTCTAGGGTCAGTTTTTCCTTCATTGGAGGGTATGGTGGGCATGTTAAACTCCCTTGGGTATTCAGCCTGTAGAATGGTATCTGTGAAGGGAGTATGACTCTTAGACATTCCCCAATCTTCATTAGTCAAACCTTGATTCTCTCTCATCAACTGCCTGACCATAGCTGTCAAATCCGGGGTTTGTATGGTAGGAGGAAGGTTGGGTTCCGCTCCACGGGCTTGATTTCTAGTAGAGCGATCAGTGGCACCTGCTTGGTCATCTTCATCCTTGCGGCGTCTACGCCTGGGAGGTTCATCAGCTGAAGTTGAGCTATCATCTTCAGAGTAGGGGACAGGGCTACCTCCAGCATTCTGATGCTGTTGTTGAGCAAGTTGGGTCATGAGGTCAGCATTAACTTGCATTTGCTCAGCGAGTTGCCTTCTGCTTTCCGTAAGCTCTTTTATCAAGTCATTCAATTCTGCTCGTGAAACAGCTTCCGCTTGGTTTTGGCTGGAGGGCCCCGTGCCTCGAATTGCTTGTTGATCGTTAGGTCCAAGTTGTTGAACACTAGCGGTTTCGCAGGCATCTACATTTTGGGAGGTCGATCTTGTTTGTGGTCTTCCCATGGTAGAGTCGTTGGTTGTAACTCTGAGTAGAATCAACAGATGCCTTATGGATAATTACGGATCTTCTTCGGGGGATTTATGCAATCCAGTAGCTACAAAGTAGATCCTCACAACCTGAGAATTCGGTTCTCAGTGAAAGCACCAAAATGTTAGCGCCAAAATTGGTCACTAACACCCTTAGAGAGTTTGTGTAGAGAGATTAATGAAGAAGATAAATTAAAATAGAGAAGATAATATAAATTAAAATGCGGAAGACAAGAACACAGAATTTATAGTGGTTCGGCGTTGTAGCCTACGTCAACTTTGAAGTTGATCCTTTATTTCTTCACTTTAAACTTGATTACAGATACAATCCACTTTTAAGTATTCGAATACCATTGTGAAATAAAAGTAGAAGTCTTGGATGAGGTTTGGATGCGGCAGAGTCTCCCCTGTGTTCTCTGAAATCTCCTCCTGCTTTTCTGTGCCCCTGCCCCTCTATTTATAGACGAATGTGGATTGGACTTCCCTGGTGGGCCAGATGGCTAGACAGCTCGGTCTAGATAGGACGCGCTCTGCATGCTGAGTGGAACATGCCGAACGGTCAGCACGCCGAGCCCTCCTTTCCAAGTCGATGGATCTCTCTGTTGAATGGAGGAAGCGGGCCGAACGATGCTGGGATGCCGAGTGAGGCGTGGATGCCGAGTGAAAGGATACGTCGAGTAGAGGGGATGCCGAACACAGGACATGCCGAGCACGGGATGTGCCGAACAAAGGGTATGCCGAGTGGAGGGAGTGCCGAGTGAAATGCTGAAGGTCTCGTGCCGAGTGCAAACCTGGATGGACGTACATTCTTCAATGCCGAGTACAACCCTTGACTACCGAACGTTCAAACGTGTCGAGTGCTCATTTGTGCCGAGTACAACCCTGCATGCCGAACGTTCTAGTTGCCTGGTCGATTCTCCAGGTAACAATAATAATCAAGGATGATTAATTAAATGGATAATTAAAGGATGATTAATTAATTTATTTGTAATTAATTAATGTTGAATAAGCAGGATTAAGGGTGGTTGAAGTAATTAATTTAATTCGTTTAAATTAATTAGAAATGATATGACTAATTTATCTTGCTTATGAATGATTGAATAATATTGCATGCCTTAGATTGGTTGGTATCTCAGATATGTGATTTGTGATGTTATGTGATATGATATGATGAATTAATGTGCATAGGTGACACCCTGTATTTGAAGTTTGAATTGTGTTTCATTTGAATAATTTGGGATAAGAGGCATTAAATTCGAAGAGAACGGAGTCGGGTATTAGTAAATACCCGAAGCCACTTCGATTCTTTATAAATTGATATGTGAAATCAATAGGCTGGTATGGAATGATTTAAGTGAATTGGACCATTTAATCTAAGTTTGGCACTTAAAAATTGATGTGTGAAACAGGTGATGTCCATAACAACTTGTGAAGTTGTAAATTGATATAAGTTACCCCGGGTATATATAAGTTGTATACTTTTGTATTCCATGTTAGATGGGTTTACTCACGCTGGTTACTAGCCTGACCCGGGTGTTAATTTGATGTAATGCTCGGGTCAGACGGAGTATTACATATTTTCAGGTAAGGACGTTCTGGAGCTCAGGAGACGAGCTGGATGGCAGGAACTTATGAAGTGTTTTCGCTGTGATATTGTAGTTTATCTGGGACAAGTTACTTTTAACTGTCCGGTATTTGTGTAATGATGTAACTCTGATGTATTAAAATATAAATTTACAGATACAGTTTTCCTTTGTATAACTGTTATTATTATTTGATATTATAATTTATCTGCTGCGATTGTGAGATGTTGGTATTTCTGTTCTTCTTTTCTTCTATCTCTTTCTTTATTTTCCTAACTATCTAGAATTTTCGAGATCGAAAATTCCAGGTTGTTACATTTGGTATTAGAGCAGATGGTTAAGCGAGAACCTTGGCTCTGGTGGGTTTACTCATCAAGTATAGGGTCAGAGGTACCCTAAGATGAGTTGAGTGTATATATATACGAGAGCGTACTTGTTATTTTCTTATATAGAAGTTTTAAAAATGATTTTACTGAATGATTCTTATACAAGGTTATGTTTTGATATAAAAGCAAATCATTTTCCAATTATTGTAAATAAAGAAATTTTGTTGTTAAATTATTGGAATTAAATTAAGTGGTAATAGAAATACAACCAAATTGAAATTAAATAAAGATAAGTTTGAAATGAATTCAAACTGAAATTAAAATCTTGAATTTGAAGGAAGAGTTGCAGAATAAGATATGATAAAATTGGTTATTATCATAAATAGCTGTTGTATTTAATGTTTTAAGGAAGTAAAACATTTAGGTAAGTATGACTTATAAATTGGAGTTGAAGAGACGATCTGAATTGTGAAGTTTTAAATCTGGGTCCAGAATTTGAAAATTGTTTCAAAATGATAAAGAAATAATAAATAATGTATTTGAATGAAGAGTCCTGTTTCAAACAAGACTTGTTTGAAAATTTAAAGGAATTTGTTTTGAATTAAAAACCAAATGTGGTTTAAAATTTAAGGATAACTTGGTGTGCAAAGGAAATAATATGTATATATGAGGAATGTACATAATGTCAAAGATGGTTTGAAATAAAACTCTAAATGTTGAGTTTTAAATTTGGAATGAGATGTGATACCCAAAAGTGAAAAGCTTTTGAACTCATAAGTGGGAGAGAATTTTGAAATTTGAAATGGAGAATTCAAATTTGAGTAAGGTTAACGAGATTAATTGAATTTAACTCGGAGGAAGTTAAATAAGTTTGAATGAACAATTTGATTTGGAAATTTCAAGATGAAATTTGGATTTAACTTGGAAAGTTAAATGGTTAATTTGAATTGGGAGTTTGTGTGATCTCAAAATAGGTTTGAGATCTGGAAATTGGGAATGAATGGATTTTTTAAAATAATTTGAATGATACCATCCTATAGTTATTAATAATCATTAAGCTAAAATTGGATTTGTTTAAATGAATGAAGAAATGGGGTGCGGTAATATATCCATAATTAAGGTAAAATGGAATTTAGATTCAGAATTAAATGGTTTAAAGATATAGGTTGATTTGATTTAAAGGATTAAATCAACATTTAAAAAAAAATTATTCTTAACTCAAATTTATATATACCGGGATGGTTCAAATTTAAAATTTGAATTGAATTAGTTCAAATTGAATTTGATTTGAATTGATTAGAATTGTGATGAAGATGGATAAGTTTAAAAATTCAAATGGAAAATTTGAATTGGATTAATTTGAAATGAAATTGAAATGAAATTGAAGTTGAATGAGTACAAATTCAAATGGGGATTGGGATTAATTCAAACTGGAATTGATATGAATTAAAATTGTTTAATTTGAAATTTATTTGAATTAACTGAAATTGTGATTAAAGTTGAATAAGTAAATTCAAATGGAATTTGATTTGAATTTGGAAAGAAATTGAGGTTAATTCAACTTGAATTGGGGTTAAATCAATTTCAATGGAAATTGAAGTTATTTAAATTGAAATTGAGTTAATTTAAATGAAAGTGGAAATTTAAATTGAATTGATTGGAAATGGAGGTTGGGAATTGAACAGTTTTGACTCTGGACTATTTGCAAATAAATTGTTTTATTATAAAACTATTTTTCCAAACTATTTACTATACAACTTTTCTTTTTAAACCTAAAACTATCTTATTACTTGTTTTACAATTATTTTGGAACTATTTAACAATTTTTCAACTATTTTATAAACAAATTACTATTTTCAACTACTAATTACTATTTTATAGCTATTTTGCAATTATTTAAATTTTCTATAACTATTTAACTATTTTCCAATTATTTTACAATTACTGAACTATTTTACAGCTATTTCACAAACTTTAAATTGTTTTTCAACTGCTTATCTATTTTTAAACTTTTCAAGCTATTTTTAAATTTAAGACGGACAGAGTTTAAAATGTTTATGATTGAATACCCAATTGAGATAAGAATAGAGGTGATAATCAAAATGGGATTGAAGTAATTGTGAATAAGTGAATGAAAATTAAAGTGAATTTGAATAGAAAGGAGAATTGATTTGGCCAATAATCAAAAGATAGATACGTAGGACGTACGTAAATTATTCTATTCGCATAGTGATTTGACCAAGATTCGAGCACATAATTTCAAGATAATCATATCGATTCGAGTTGGGATTTTTCACTCGATTTTCGACGGTGAACCTGGATATGGATTGTTGATTGGTTCTGGATATTCTCTATCATAGTTATGGCTATGCAAGGAGAATGACGGTTTCTGATCAAGTAACCAGATCTGAGTCCGCACTAGTAAGTCGGGTGGACGATACTAGTTCGGAAGTGGAATTGTGTGATCGAGCAAGCGATCAGATTGGTGTAGCGTACGGATGATATATGTACATCGTACGAGTTTGAATGAAATTGATATTGAAATTTGTGAATAAGAAGTGTGAAATGATTTTGAATGCAAGTATATTTTTTGAAATATACAATGAATAAAAGTGAAAGTTGGATATTTCTATGATTAAAGGTTCACTTTGTAAAGAAAAGAAATGAGAAATCGAATTTGAATATTTGATTTAGAATAAACAAAGTTATTGTAACGACCTAGAATTTTTATTATTTAAAATTTGAATATTTAATTAATTTTATATATTAATAAGTGAATTTATAAGTCGAATAAATTTTATTTCGAATAATTGGATTTAATTGGATAATTAAATCAATAATTTAATATGTTAAATTATGGAAATAATTGAAAATTGAGTTAAATATGATTGAAAATGATTTGGGAAATTTTATTTTATCATATGGGAGTTAGAATGATATTTTAGAACTTTTAAAATCGAATTAAAAGTTAATTTGTGAAAATTGAATATTTTAATATTAAATCGACTAGTAAAAATAGTCAATTTTTGAACAGTCTCAGAATTGAACGAGACCAGTTCCATTGGATCCGTAATAGTTAGTTATTACCGGATTTCAATTTTCGTAGCAATCGGAGTTATCGTTTGATCGTGGCAGCTCGAAACGCATCGAAATTGTTTTTAATATTAATTTGGCGAGTTAAAATAGCCATTTTTCAAACAGTCTTGGATTTCGACGAAACTAGTTTCATCGGATCCGTAATGTGATATTATTGTAAGGTTTCAAATTTCGTGTCAATTGGATTTACCGTTTGTCCGGTACAAATTAAAACGCTTAGAAAATCGTTTAAATCGGTTTAATTTAAATTGAACGTTTATAGCCATAACTCGCACAGATGTCCGAATTAGCTTTCGAAACCTGTTCCATTGTGTCTGAAACGTGGGGTAAACCTTAGAAACGTTGGTTACGGCGCGTGAATCGGAGTTCGGAATTCCCGGATGAATAGTGTTCGTTTTTTTCCTCTATAAATAGACCCTTACCCTTCATAAAAAATAAAATAAAAATAAAACCTAAACCCTAATAACCCTAGCCGCCACCCCATAATTCAAAGGCCAGAAATCATCCTCCTTTCCTCCTCAATTACTTCCAATCCGTCGATAATTAGCCAAAGTGTTCAACACGGAAGTCGAAGAGCGCGAAGAGTGCTTTCAATCTATATGGATGATGGTGTGAAGTGGAGCGAGTCGATGGCAGGGGGGCCGCGTTCTCTACAGCTTGCGCACGGTTTTCGAGGCAAATCAAGGGGCCGAGCTTCATCACCTTTCGGCCGAGCATAGCATACGTGATGGGCTTGCGAATGACACTTGCTGATCGAGCTAGATGTGCTTGGATTTGTCGCGTTAATTTGCCCTAAAATGGCGGCTATGGGTTTTGATTATCTGTAGTTGAACGTGGAGAGGGAAGATGAAGAGGGTGCGGTCCAGATGAGGGCAATTGATGATCGAACGGCTGTAAATAAGCTAGGTTTAAAATTATATAATTAAGTTGTAATTTAGTTATATAAAAATCGAGTAAACTTGTAAAATGCATAACTTTTTCATACGAGGTCGAAAACGCGCGAAACTAGTTGCGTTGGAATCGTATGGACGAGCACTACACGATGAAATTGGATTGGAGTCGTTTGGAGTTAGTGAGAATTTTGGGTAAAATTAAACGCGCGTTTAATTTTATTCGAAATAAATCGCTAAAACGAAATTGAAATCAAGGTGAGAACTTCTCACTCAATCGAATCAGTTTTGATTTTATTTTAAATAGTTAGATTTAAAATATTTGAATGCATGTTTGAATGATGATTGTTATCTATTGATTGTTAAAATAGACATTATGCACCGTTAGTAAGCGGATGTTATTTATTAAAAACATATACCGCGAATATTTCATAAACAGTGAAATTGGTATTATATATAATAGCAATCACTACACCACAAAAGGCTTTTAACAGCGTTTGATAAATGCTGTAATATGATACAACAGCGTTATTAGAAACGCTGTATAACGACATGCTGTCGTATATACATAACTTACAACAGCGTTTCTATAAACGCTGTTGAAACATCTCTGTGACAGCGTTTATTACGAGCTGTCAATAATTTTTTCAACAGCGTTTATAACGTGCTGTATTATGTTTTCTAAACGCTGTTATTGAATCATCAACAATTTCGACAACATGTTTAAAACGCTGTTATTGAATCATCAACTTTTTCGACAGCATGTAAAAAACGCTGTTATTGACAATTTCAAGATAATTACAGCACGAATTAAACGCTGTTGTTTCTTCATTGACAGCATTAATCAAACGCTGTCTTCTATTTATATAACAGCTTTAATATTCCACTCTATTTTTGAATATTCCAGAATTATATTTTGAGTATATTGAAGCAACTAGCATATATAACATGTTCTAATAACTATTAATTAGATACATAAACGTTTACATGATATATACGTTCAATATATTACAATTACAAATATATACATTCAGTATAACAATCCTTCAAACATATCACCTTCAACTGTTCGCATATAAGCATATCAGACAATGCATATCCGACAACACATATCACCTTCAACTGCACATAACTTGAAATAAGTACATACAACAGACACACTAATACTCTTACAAAACTGAAATGTTCATGTGAATTACCCAAGGCATCAGATAAGTTCATATCAGCTACATCATGAAGCATTGACTGGCGATTATGTAAATGTTGTATGGCGTCTGGAGGATCAAGGACGGTCACTTCTGGATGTCTTTCCTGATAATCCTTCAATGTTAGAAGTAATAAAGCCATAAGTATATGCATTATTGTAAGCTTTCATATAGGTACAAACAATATAGATGCTAAAAAAATAGTTGATTTGATTATGGTAATTTACTGAACCATTGAACTTGTACTTCTTCACGAAATCCAACTCATTGTTAAAATAAAGTGAATACGATAATGAACAAGACTTGTTGTTGTTGGTGGGGGGTGTGTGTGTCCGTCATTTTGAATTAACACAGCAATTAAATAACATGCATAAAACGGTGCCATAATAATCAAACCAAGCAACCAAGTGAAAATATTTAAGGATTTTTGTAAGACTTGGATAAATGTCAAAAGATAGATAGTTCCTGCCGACACTGTTGATTTCGATTCCTATGGTTACCTCGACGGAAGCAAACTAGTGATTGTGGCAGCTAATCCATCATGACAGCAGCTCGATTAACTATTGCGATACTTTATTCAAACACCGTGGCACCTTATATCAAGTGTTGCATAAGCTTTCAATCAAAATTTGCAGTAATCAAAATATCTGTACGTATCCATATCTCCACTGCACCAACCAAACTTCCCCGAACCACTCCTTCTCCTCACTGACTATCAACACACAATACTGCATCTCCCATTACAACTGCTGTCACATAACCACATCACCGACAATCATCTACCACTCTATTGCAATCTGCCATCCACTACCGTCACACCACTACACTCACCCACCTGAAACCAGCCTACTTCACATCAAATACACCAAATACTATGTCAATCTGCAAAACAATGAAGGACATATAATCCAGCTTGCTTAGCTAGCTTAATAAATCTCACCAAATCATATCTCCCACCAAAATAATACTAACAAGAAACCCAAAAAAAATTAAATAATCAATTGCAGAAGTAATCTACATAAAAATCAAATTTTCAAATTCTGTAAATTGCATATATACCTGGCCAGGAGAAGGTTCATGCCCATTCCAAAACACATAAGTTTGTATAACATCCAAACCACCATCTTTTGCCTTTTGAATCAGATTAGTCCACATCTGGAAAAAAAACGTCCATTCAATCAAAATCAGTTATTGGTCACAATAATTACATAAATGAGCCTTCTGCATTTTGCAATTACAACCATTATCAAATCTCTACAGTTCAAATAGCCTACTCACCAAACAATTACAACCATTCAAATAGCCTACTCACCAAACAATTACAACCATTATCAAATCTCTACAGTTCCTTCATTCTCCTTCAACCATATTGCACTGCCGAACACTCCTCACTGAATCACAAAACAGTGCCTTGTTCTGCATATTCCACCATAGCCTTTGTTACCACTGCACACAGTCTGCCCTTCAACAATCTACCAGACTTCTTCACATTCAAACTGCCTTCTGCATTTTGCAAACTTCCACGTCAATTCCCTTCTGCTGCCATTACTACATCATCCACCACCAAACCACAAACACCCAACCTTATGTTACACTGCAATACCCCCACCACCAACAAACTCATCCTCTATCTCTTTGTTTACTGCACCTGCATACTTCATTGAAATAAAATATAAACACTTAGATGATATACCTGGAGAACTTCAAGATCCTTCTTCAAATGTGGCAGACCATGCTTCTGAAATTCAACCGTGTATATCACTGCAAAAATAAAAGAGTGGTAATGTTGGTAGTTGCTTCTGCCGAGTTAAAAAAGTAGACAGTGTACTCCTTTTCAATTTGTTCAACATTTCTGATGTATATCATCCATCTAGATTTTCCAGGCAAAGATAGTTGCAAATCAAAGTAATATTGTTAGGTTAAAACTATTGAAGCAAGTCTAGAAATTGAACAGTTGCTGTAACCATAGAGCTATGTGCCGTGAATATGCGAAACTCATGCTGCAAACGTGTATGTCAATGAAAGGAAGAAAGTGTGGTATTTATGAAAACTGCCAATGTCAAGTGAAAAAAGTAGACAGCAGACCGAGCAGCTGTTCCACTGGTCCAATGCAAATAAAGAAGATGACATAAATTCATATAAGTGTGGTGAGATTTATTTTGTGCATACCTGCATACCTGCACTTCTCTGTGCATACCCAACTACCCAGACATACAGACCATCATAATCGCCTTTCATTGCCCCCCTGCTAGCTCCATAATTTCACAATCCCCTGCTTCGACACAACTATCACAGCAGTACACCTTCCAGACTATCACCACCATCTTCCTTCCAAATATCATCAACAGCCTACATCACCAATACATTTCCATATCCACCTTGCACTACACTGTCAACAGTGGTCACTTCATCTTCAAACTGATACATATCGACCTCTGAATCATATCAACATATCCACATAGCTGCTGTCCAAAAATCTGACTGCTCCCCAAATCCTTCCTCAACAAGACTGCTCCTTCATCCAACTTCAAACTGCATTGACATCAAACAGTTAACCACTGTCATTTGCCACCCTACCACATACCAATCCCCACTTGCATTTCAACTCTCATTCAAAAAAAAAAGAGAAACAAAAAAAAAACTGTCACCTGATCAACACGCGCACATCACCTGACTAGCCACTATCATATACTACTGCTTCAATACAGCTACTATAACCTCTACAGGCACAAACTTCCCCCTCATACTTCACTGACTTCATCACTGTTCCAATCATTTCGGCAACTACAAAGCCCACTGTTCCAATCATTTTCACTATCATTCAACAGTGCACACTTCCAGCCTCTTCAAACTTCATTCCAATCTCTGAACCCCTGCAACAGCCACATAGAATACCAATCAACCACTCAATAACAGCCACGACTTGATCAACTTCCCCCACATCCGCAACTACAACTTCATGCTACTTCCCATTGCTGCTACTCATCCACAAAACATCAGCTGAAACCAACATCCTCTGCCATTCTTCTTGCTTTTCTCTATCTGCCACAATAACTAGCATTTAAAACAAAACTTTCTGCCTATTCAGCATTTAAAATAAAACTCAATAACTAGCTTATTTTCACATTGCAGAATGCAAACTGTGAAGCTAAGAATGGTAACTGATACCTGCTGGCGTGCTCTTTTGTAGATTTCAAGTGCTTTGATTGCATCATATTTGGACAGTTTATATATGGGGAAGTGTAAGGTAGCTCAGTTTATAATATTAGCCCCTTCATTCATAAGGTTCAAGCTATCATTCAAAACTAGCATAAAGCAATTGCGTATATATTTATATACGTATATTTATATATAAATTCGATATTGGCTATTTTCTTTGTGTAATTTATAGTATGTCACATTATATTATCTCTTTACTCATATGATTGTACATACATATACCATTTAGTATATTGTTAATTTTAAACTTTATGATGTCCGCACAATATATTTTCCTACAAACATATGATGTTTAAATATTTAAGTTAACACAAAAGAATTGAGGTAAACTAAAACTAAATTTTGAGACTACCTTTTCTTGAGTTTATCAATCATATCCTTCATCAGATTTTCCTACATGAAGTAGAGATTGATTTGTCAGTATTAATACAATAATATGTATGGATGCATCACATTGATTTTTATTATATAGGAGCTTTATATATATGGTTATTGATCAAAGATAGGAAATTATTATATAATGAAGACATACTCGAAAGATAGGAAATTATTATATAATGAAGACATACTCGAAAAAAACAATACTATATTTTCATTGTTATTGTAATGATATTTCCAATATGTTTACACCTAAAGTGCCTAAGCACGACCTTAAACTGAAGTGTTTCCATCCAACCCATGAACATTGAAAAAATCACATCAAATTTTATTTAAACCTAAGCCTATAAAATGTAAAGTTCTACTAATCCACTACTGAATAGTGAAACAAATACTTTATTATATTCAATTGCCTGAATTAACCACTATCACAAATATTTTTTTATAAATTAAATTACTTCGCTGCTGTGTAGTGCGCACATAACCAATGTTGCATGCATGCTAAAGATCAATAGTAAAATTTTGTAATATGCCAGAATATGGATGATATATAGTCTACAACATGCATCTTAAAATGCAGTAAGTAATAACAAATTTAGATGTAGTTATTTTTGTATTGTAGCAATTTTAAATAAAGACAATATGTCTGTGTATTTAAAGTGAACCAGCTTATTTATACATTATGGGTACATTTTTGTTTAAAATCATTTTAGAACTACTTTACTTGACTTGACTTTGAGATTATTTACAATAACACATTTGAACAGATTTTGAAATCCTTCTGGAATTACTGTAGATCACAGATATGCGTGAAAATTAACATCTTCAAACTAATAAATACTCAAAAGCTCATAGGCATGTACACACCTAAGCATTTTTTGGGCCGCTTCACAACCTTTTCATTCAAGCCTTATTCTCCTACCTGTTCAGCAGCACCCACTTCCTGAACTTGCTGCATAAATACAATTTTTTTCGTACTACCCATTCCCACAAAAAAAAGTTATGTTCTATATTCGATGAGGCTAACGAAATGCATTATTTTAAAATTTTCTAGTTTGGCAATTGCTGCATAACCAAAAATTATAGCGTTTGTAACATAACCAGAAATTTTCTAGTTTGGCAATTGCAATATTTGCACAGTTTGTAACATATCCTAAAAAGATACCATAAACTTTTGCATTTGAGGTACTAACTACTCATAAGTTATAAATAACCAATATTACAAGTGCGTCTTATATCATGTTTAGTCACTCCTTAAAAGTACTCAAGAATTCTGGTGTTAGCTAGGAAACTTCTCAAAAGGATATTGCATAAATATCTTAGAACTAGAAATACAAGAAAAAATTAGGTCCATTAATAGAGTTATATAGTTTGAAGTACTTCTAGATACTATAAATATACATGGTTACATATTACCAAATAATGTACCTGGCAAGCCTTTGTCCAGCTACACACACATATCACCCATCCATTGCCATAGCATAAACTCAAACCATACCCAAAAAAATGCCAGCCCTTCAGTGCACCAATATAGAGGGAGCGAGAGTTCAAAAATAAGAGGATGGTAAAATAACTAAAAAGAGCAAACATGACAAGTAAACAACATTCATCAGATGCAATAGAAACAGACCCACACACTAACTCTAAAGGACCAGTCATCATACCTGTACATAGTATCATTTACAACTTTCTTGATCATTTCTTTGTTTCCAAAGAATTTAAACTGGATATAGTTGATTACCTGCATATTTATTCTATGGAAACCTTGATCTTCACCTTCCCCTGAGGCCTACCAGACGGCCTTCTCGGTGTTACGGTTTGGGTAACTTTTCCAGCATCAGGCGATGACAGGGCTACATTGGGAAATAAAGTTTAGAGTGGCTAAGAATAGAAAAAAAGAAGCCTGAAACACTGCACATAACTAGTTTACCTATCACGCTTTGTAATACACTCAACCTTACATTTGCCAGGCGTCTGTCTTGTTGACTACAGTGAAAGGCATCGAAATATTTACATATATATCACTTCCGCAAATGCTATTCCACCCGAAATTAACAGCCGATTTTATACCTAAAATCATTTCAGCCATTAAATCGTTTGCACTCCCCTGAAATCCACCGTTCAATCCACTTTCAGGTGTTTCAGGTGCCCTTTATTTCGGGCAAAGTAGCAAAGCTCTATCACTTCTCTCTTTAATAATATTTTTACCATTAAAAAATTGAGATATCTTGTACATTAAAGCTGTATAACATGTCTCTTTGTCTCACATAAATTGTTTATTTTTATTCTGTATGTTATAACTTATAAGACTAATATTTGTCAAAGTTTCTAGTTCTACTTCTAAACATAATTTTTTAAGTTGTTGGCAAAGGGGCACTAAATTGGGCTCTAGAAATAAGTAAATTGCATCAAACTTTGATGCATAAGCATTATAAAAGCATAATTATGTAACAGAAATATGATAATTTAATAAAAATATAAATAGATGAAAAATTGGCAACCTTGGATTCTTCCAAACAATCAGGAGAAACTGGAGGGCTATCTGAGAGAGAACCTGCATTCAGAGGCCCATTGCTATGTGACAGTCTTCGTGATGTCAGCGGTGACACCTCCTGCTATTCACGTTTATTTTCATATTTATTAAGATTAACAAAAATCGCGTTCTGTAAATACAAGAGGATGGTCATCTAAAATAGATGCAGTATCCGACCTTGGCAAATTATTGTACACTTCACTTTTCCATAAGCCGGGAAAAATATTAAATCCTCCTTCTGTTCAACACAATATTCAGTTACACAATCTATTTAAACTCATATACACAAACATATGGTAGCGTATAAATTTATACCAGTTGGAACAGAGAAGCTGAAACACGACAAGCATCTGAACACTTCCTCATCTTGGTGAGTGTTCTTGGCTTCAGCTGGAGCATTCCCCGCTTCAGGTGGAGTATCCTCGACTTCAGGTGCAACAAAAGGCACATTCGGTTTTTTATGAGGCATAAAATCAGTAGGCTTTTGTCCTGGCATTCGTTTTCTTTTGCATAAAATAACTCTTTTGGTGGTACAAGAATGGCAATTTGGGCAGAACAAATCATGTGTTTCCTGTTCTGCTATAACTCTCCCAACGTCATAATTTACAACTTGTTCAGCTTCATCGATTTCAGGTTCTTTCTTCTTTTCGGTAATAATCTGAGATTCCGATCCATTTTCAGTTATTTTGTCGCTTAAATTATAGCTTTCGTCTGCAGATACGTCATTAGGATCTTTGTTCTCTTTAGTGCCATCGACATCTGAATGTTACTAGCGGAATTAGAGGAGGAACGAGATTTCATGGGAGATTTCATGTATAATTGGGATTTTAATTAGGTTTAAAGTAATCATGGGAAAGATTGGAAGTTTACTGCTTTCTTACTTCATGCGGAAGAGAAGTTAAAAGGAAGAAAGGAAGGCGGCTAGCTACCCGCGTAATGAAAAGAATCTGAAAATGAAGCGGGTTAACTTAAACAGCGTTTAGGTCTCCAATTTTTATTTGATTAAATGCTTTGTCAGCATTTATAAGGAAAACGCTGTCCAATATTGCTGTAAAAACCAAATTTTCTTGTAGTGAATATATATATATATTGGCATATGTATATGTTGGAGTTATTGATTTCCCGCATTTGTATAGCGGATGAGACCCTATTGCGCCGTCTATTAAGCGGATAATATTTTAAATCCCATATACCGCGATAATTTCGTACTGGAGCGGAATTGATATTGTGCTAATGTTTGTGGATGCAGGAAAACAGGTTGGAGGGATCCAACTGGATTCCTCAACAGTTTTTATTTGAATTCAGATATTTTGATATTTGATGGATTATCATATACGATATATGATATCGTTGTTGTCGTGATTGACTATTGGGTATGTAGCATCATTGGACCAAGTTTTGGAATTTTAAAATGATTTTTAAAGTGATTTTTGAAAGTATACGTTTATAAAATATTTTTCGAACTGATCCACTTTAAATAAATAAACGTATAATTTTAATGTTATAAAAATTATTATTTTTGAGAAATATAGTTAAAAACTGATTTTTGAGAATATGATGCTAATGATTTTATAAAATAGTTTAATCGGGATTTTTGAAATTATTGTGAAAAGTTTAAGTTATAGGATTTATAAAATTTGTTTATTTTATAAATCAAAATGATGAAATTATAAAGGAGATTAAAGATGTTTTAAAAGAATAACATAAATTGATTTATATAAAAAGATTTATAAATTGATAATTTATAAATGAAAATATTTGAATTATAAAACGAGTTTTTATAAGTGTTAGAATGAATTGTGAATGAATTTCATAAATGAATGAAATTTATAGAATTATAAACGGTGAAGTTATAAATGGAATTTTATAAGCAGTAGGTTTATAAAATTTATAAAGTTATTAAAAAAATGGTTTTGGCTAAATAATTGAATCTTATAAGTTATAAGATTTATAATTATGAAGTTCAAAGGAACGATTTTTGCAAACAAATAAATTATAAGTATTTAACTTATAATATGAACCTTTGGTATATAATTGAGTTATGAATTGAATATAGGAAAATAAAGGAATTTATAAACGTTGTTCTATAAATTCGCAACCGACTTATTTTGATAAGTAAATTGTTGAAACCTATTAATGGAGTTATATTCACATTTTTGACTGTGAATGATCCTTTGAAATAAAATGAATAGAAGTGATGAAATTTGTAACGTAGTATATTCACGTTTTTGAATAGTGAATAATATGTTAAAGAAATTGTTTTGAATGTGATGTTTTAAATAGTATTAAAACGATCTAACGATGTTTTAAAATGTGTTGAGATTCGAAACCATAGATTTCAACATTTATTGTTGAAATAGACGTTTTCGAGAAATAAAAGGAAATAATGGACTATAACACTGTTGTTATAGTAAATGATTTCCGAAAGGAAATGTTTTGTATAGTATTGGGATTTACATATCTATTTTTAATTTCGAATCCCTATACTAGTGATTTTGGGTTGTCGTAACGATGTTTTACGCAACATTCGTTTTGGCCCAAATAAATATGTTTAAGAGAATGATTTCCTTAAAGAATGAAATATATACTTAATTTCGATTGAAGTATATTGAATATTTTCCAAGTGTTGAAAATAAATAAAATTTGTGAATTACTTATGAATAAATAAGTATGGGAATGTTTTAGAGAGACGATCTCCTCTCTCTTTCCCTCCTCCCTCCGTTGTTGTTCGTTTGAGAGAGATTGAAATGAATAATTGAAATCGTATATGCATGGATATTTTGGAATGAAAATTCACTATGGAATTTATGAATAAAAAGGGGAACTTGTTTAAAAATAAATATTGATTTATTTTTGAAGTATTGAAAATAATATATCTTGTAAGGATATTTTGGAAAATAAATAATTTGGAAACTGGTGATGTTGTGCATATCCATTGATAGTTCAATAACCGACTATCAATATTTCCCTTTGAATGGGTAATTGATGTGATTTGTTTGAATTTGAATGCCACACTTATTTTTTAATAAGCGCTCACTATTCGGGTTAACCGGGAAAGGACCTTGGGGTCGTATAACCCATTCCGAATATGTGATACGTCGTTATGAATTGCATTTGATGACCGGTGGTGAAGACCGGGTATTTGCGAAAGCGATAGGATGACCTATCGATTGTCTCTGCACTGGGTAGCTCCTGGTATAGAGATTTCCTAAGTGATGGGAAATTCGATCGGGATTGTGAATACCCGGATTGCAAGGGCTTCGTGAGAAGTGCCTTCGGTTTTGTTCGAGCCCGGAACAGACTTGTATGGATTGTATGTCTGACGTTACAAATTGAGATATAAAGCAGATTTCTTTCAAATATATTTCTGTTGGTGGCGGAGAATTTATTCTTTTAGCTTAACACCCTTCTCTGAGACGTACGAGCTCAGAGGTTATGTAGTTGAAGGTTATCAGCGATATATTCCCAATTTGGTAATGTGACATGCTGAGTGTTGCTGTGAAATGATCATTGTGTTGATTATTTGTGATAGGATCATTTATTTGATCGTCTATCCTGGTGATCATTTCTATGATCATTTGTTGACCCAAAGCATGGCTTTTGTATAAAGTATGTTTTTGTGGACGTGACTTCGTCGAGCCTCACACCCCGGAATGGTCAAAACATGAAAGATGCAACAAGGTTATGAGGGGTAGCGCCCTTTAGGATATGTGCATTTCCTTCTGGAAAAGGGTGGTATCATGGTATGGAGCCCATATACTTACTCATGTTGAAAACACTTTATGATTGTGTGAATTGATTGCGAGCGCTCGGTGAAAGGTCCCAAAGGACCGGGGGATGGCATATTCGGTCAGTTGTTACTCAGTTAGGGGTAACCCGGCCTTGTGTTGGTAGAGATCCGGTTTGGTTCTCGGGGATATCCATCTTGAGGCATTCTCATGTGGCAATGGGAAGTTCCTTGGCCTGATCATTCGTTGGAAATCCAAAGAAACAATACGTGACTTGTACGGTTTTAGTTGTAGAACCTGCTTCCTCAGGAGGTAGCTATAGTAGGCATTATATAATGGTACCTATGCTGGCTAAGATTTATATTCTACTTTCGAAATGATTTTTTCCTACACTATGCACTAATAATAATATCAAATGTTTCTTCTTAAATGCGTATCAAGCATCTTTGACTAACATAAGAAGAAATCTCCTCCAAGTCTGCGTTTGCATTGTGTGTGTGGCGGGAGGTCTTATGGTAGTCTCATTTTTAAAAAGCATTGCGAATTGACTTTAAAAATATTCCTCTATTTTGATTTTAAAGATAAATAAACTGTTTTGAGTTCTCACACCAGTCACATGACTGACTTGGAGTTTATTGTTTTCCTTCCTAAACTCTGGGTGCCCACCAATTTCCACACGGGCAGTCGAGAGTTAGGTTTATCAGGATATTCTGGATATTCAGGAGTTGCTGGAGGCAAGCTGGATGGCATGGCGTATTATTAGTATATAGTATTTCTTTTCCGCTGCACTGTTTGATATTGTTTGTTGTTGTACACTCTGATGATATGATGTAATGAAATGCAATGTATAAAATGTAATAACTGATATAGTTCTTTGTTTAAAGATTATTCATTTATTATTATATGTTGTTCCGCTGCGAATTGTGAGATTCTGATATTGTTGTTTTTTTCTATTGCTTTCTATTTTCTATTCTCTATTCTCTCTATTTTCTATCTTTTCCTTCTTTTTCTTTTTCTTAAAACCCTAAGTGTTCGGTTTTCCGTCGTTCGATTGCTCGGCAGTCGATAAAGTGAGTATCGATGTTGAATTTTCGGAAGACGAAGAATCGGGTCCTTACATCTGGTATCAGAGCATATGGTTAAGCGACAACCATGGTTCTGTTGGGTATTACTCATTAGAGATAGAGTCAGTAGTACTCTAGAATGAGTTGAGTGTAATAATAGCTATGAGAGCGTATTTGTTAGTGAATATGAAATTGTTTTATATTGTGATGATTGGTTTGATGAGTGGTATATAGATTCTGATTAATACGAGTAATTAACGTTGTTGATAGGTATCTCTAAACACTTGTACAGAACAATTCGACACAGTATTGTTTTAAATTGGGTAAATGAAATAATTTTACCTTGATTATATTTTATATATAAAGAAATAATTTTTCAGAATTATTAAGGTATATAAGTTGATTGTTTAGTTGTTTGAATAATCTAAGTAAAAGAATAATTGTATAAGCAAAAGAATTATAAGAATTGAATCATAATTAAAGTGATTTACAATTGTGAAATAAACTTATATATATATAAAAAGTGAAACTATATTTATGAATATGAGTTGTAAATAAAAATGAATTTAAAGTTAAATGAAAATTTACTTTAGAATTGAAATCTGAATTTCTTTATAAGTGGGAATTTAAGTTATGTAAAACAAAGTGATGTTTGTAAAATGAAATATAACTTAAAAGATGTTGAATGAAGTTGATATTAGAAGCAAAGTAAAATAATAAAGTGAAGTGATAAATGTGAACTTGAGTTATGTAATGAAATTCAACTTTAGTAATTGAATTGAATAAATGGATTGAATGTTAATCAATTAAATGTAAATTTTGTTGATGTGAAATAATGAATGTAAGTGTTAATTCATTAAAATCTAAGGTTATTGGAAGTTGAAAGATTGAATAAAAAAAATCAATTAATTAAACCAATTGATAAGCAAAGTAATTTGGTTGAAATTAATATACATTGATTGTTATATGGTTGTTAGTTGATTGATTGTATATAATTCATTAAGTGTTAATGAAATTGAGTTAATGAAATTGGAAGCTAAGGTAATTGGAATTCAATTGGAAGTTAAATGAATCTTAAATAGAATTGAATTTGAATTGGAAGTGAACCAACTTGAATATGAATTAGTGAATATAAACTAATTGAAAATGAATGTTAGTAAAAACATCCACTATTAATGAATCAAATGTGATTTAAATTGAAAACCATTTCATTGAATATTAATGAGAATATGAATGAATATTTATTGGTTATGGATGTTAGTTGGATGATAGTTGATTGATGGTTGAAGATATTGCTTTTATTGCATTTGCTATGTTGACATATATAGTTATTATGTTGCTATATGTTGTATATCGATACTATTGTCATATATGCATGTTCTCATGTTGTTTGTTGAGTGTTTAGTAGGTGCGGATCGCGTTTGCTTCGCATTTGGAGCTCGCTTTCGCGCTATATTAGCCGTATATGTTCGCTAATAATATAATAAGGTACATATCTCGGATTAAATATCGTACTTTTACACTTTTTCCCTTCGGGATGCCTCATTACTTGATGAGATGTATATTTGTGATATATATACTGTCATTTTTTTTCCGGATCGAACCGCGCAAAGGAGACTATGGCGAATTTTTCCGGAAATTTAAGGCGTTAGAAAAAAATTTGAGAAAATTGGAAAATTTTGAAAACTTAGACTTTTATTTGGAGTTGAAAGTTAAACAATAGTAATTGTTTTTGAAAAGACAACTAAGTATGATTTGAAAACTTAGTAAAGTTATTATAAGAAGTTTAATTATGAATTTTGGAAAATCAATAGATTCTGTAACTTTTCTTACTTAATAATTTCGAGGACGAAATTCTTTTAGGGGGGGAAGATTGTAACGACCCAGAATTTTTATTATTTAAAATTTGAATATTTAATTAATTTTAAATATTAATAAGTGAATTTATAAGTCGAATAAATTTTATTTCGAATAATTGGATTTAATTGGATAATTAAATCAATAATTTAATATGTTAAATTATGGAAATAATTGAAAATTGAGTTAAATATGATTGAAAATGATTTGGGAAATTTTATTTTATCATATGGGAGTTAGAATGATATTTTAGAACTTTTAAAATCGAATTAAAAGTTAATTTGTGAAAATTGAATATTTTAATATTAAATCGACTAGTAAAAATAGTCAATTTTTGAACAGTCTCAGAATTGAACGAGACCAGTTCCATTGGATCCGTAATAGTTAGTTATTACCGGATTTCAATTTTCGTAGCAATCGGAGTTATCGTTTGATCGTGGCAGCTCGAAACGCATCGAAATTGTTTTTAATATTAATTTGGCGAGTTAAAATAGCCATTTTTCAAACAGTCTCGGATTTCGACGAAATCAGTTTCATCGGATCCGTAATGTGATATTATTGTAAGGTTTCAAATTTCGTGTCAATTGGATATACCATTTGTCCGGTACAAATTAAAACGCCTAGAAAATCGTTTAAATCGGTTTAATTTAAATTGAACGTTTATAGCCATAACTCACACAGATGTCCGAATTAGCTTTTGAAACCTGTTCCATTGTGTCCGGAACGTGGGGTAAACCCTAGAAACGCTGGTTATGGCGCGTGAATCGGAGTTCGGAATTCCCGGATGAATAGTGTTCGTTTTTTTCTCTATAAATAGACCCTTACCCTTCATAAAAAATAAAATAAAAAAAAAACCTAAACCCTAATAACCCTAGCCGCCACCCCATAATTCAAAGGCCAGAAATCATCCTCCTTTCCTCCTCAATTACTTCCAATCCGTCGATAATTAGCCAAAGTGTTCAACACGGAAGTCGAAGAGCGCGAAGAGAGCTTTCAATCTATACGGAGATGATGGTGTGAAGTGGAGCGAGTCGATGGCAGGGGGGCCGCGTTCTCTATAGCTTGCGCACGGTTTTCGAGGCAAATCAAGGGGCCGAGCTTCATCACCTTTCGGCCGAGCATAGCATACGTGATGGGCTTGCGAATGACACTTGCTGATCGAGCTAGATGTGCTTGGATTTGTCGCGTTAATTTGCCCTAAAATGGCGGCTATGGGTTTTGATTATCTGTAGTTGAACGTGGAGAGGGAAGATGAAGAGGGTGCGGTCCAGATGAGGGCAATTGATGATCGAACGGCTGTAAATAAGCTAGGTTTAAAATTATATAATTAAGTTGTAATTTAGTTATATAAAAATCGAGTAAACTTGTAAAATGCATAACTTTTTCATACGAGGTCGAAAACGCGCGAAACCAGTTGCGTTGGAATCGTATGGACGAGCACTACGCGATGAAATTGGATTGGAGTCGTTTGGAGTTAGTGAGAATTTTGGGTAAAATTAAACGCGCGTTTAATTTTATTCGAAATAAATCGCTAAAACGAAATTGAAATCAAGGTGAGAACTTCTCACTCAATCGAATCAGTTTCGATTTTATTTTAAATAGTTAGATTTAAAATATTTGCATGCATGTTTGAATGATGATTGTTATCTATTGATTGTTAAAATAGACATTATGCGCCGTTAGTAAGCGGATGTTATTTATTAAAAACATATACCGCGAATATTTCATAAACAGTGAAATTGGTATTATATATAATAGCAAAATATATATATTGGCATATGTATATATTGGAGCTATTGATTTTCCGCATTTGCATAGCGGATGAGACCCTATTGCGCCGTATATTAAGCGGATAATATTTTAAATCCCATATACCGCGATAATTTCGTACTGGAGCGGAATTGGTATTGTGCTAATGTTTGTGGATGCAGAAAAACAGGTTGGAGGGATCCAACTGGATTCCTCAACAGTTTTTATTTGAATTCAGATATTTTGATATTTGATGGATTATCATATACGATATATGATATCGTTGTTGTCGTGATTGACTATTGGGTATGTAGCATCATCGGACAAAGTTTTGGAATTTTAAAATGTTTTTAAAGTGATTTTTGAAAGTATACGTTTATAAAATATTTTTGGAACCGATCCACTTTAAATAAATAAACGTATAATTTTAATGTTATAAAAATTATTATTTTTGAGAAATATAGTTAAAAACTGATTTTTGAGAATATGATGCTAATGATTTTATAAAATAGTTTAATCGGGATTTTTGAAATTATTGTGAAAGTTTAAGTTATAGGATTTATAAAATTTGATTATTTTATAAATCAAAATGATGAAATTATAAAGGAGATTAAAGATGTTTTAAAAGAATAACATAAATTGATTTATATAAAAAGATTTATAAATTGATAATTTATAAATGAAAATATTTGAATTATAAAACGAGTTTTTATAAGCGTTAGAATGAATTGTGAATGAATTTCATAAATGAATGAAATTTATAGAATTATAAACGGTGAAGTTATAAATGGAATTTTATAAGCAGTAGGTTTATAAAATTTATAAAGTTATTAAAAGAATGGTTTTGGATAAATAATTGAATCTTATAAGTTATAAGATTTATAATTATGAAGTTCAAAGGAACGATTTTTGTAAACAAATAAATTATAAGTATTTAACTTATAATATGAACCTTTGGTATATAATTGAGTTATGAATTGAATATAGGAAAATAAAGGAATTTATAAACGTTGTTCTATAAATTCGCAACCGACTTATTTTGATAAGTAAATTGTTGAAACCTATTAATGGAGTTATATTCACATTTTTGACTGTGAATGATCCTTTGAAATAAAATGAATAGAAGTGATGAAATTTGTAACGTAGTATATTCACGTTTTTGAATAGTGAATAATATGTTAAAGAAATTGTTTTGAATGTGATGTTTTAAATAGAATTAAAACGATCTAACAATGTTTTAAAATGTGTTGAGATTCGAAACCATAGATTTCAACATTTATTGTTGAAATAGACGTTTTCGAGAAATAAAAGGAAATAATGGACTATAACACTGTTGTTATAGTAAATGATTTCCGAAAGGAAATGTTTTGTATAGTATTGGGATTTACATATCTATTTTTAATTTCGAATCCCTATACTAGTGATTTTGGGTTGTCGTAACGATGTTTTACGCAACATTCGTTTTGGCCCAAATAAATATGTTTAAGAGAATGATTTCCTTAAAGAATGAAATATATACTTAATTTCGATTGAAGTATATTGAATATTTTCCAAGTGTTGAAAATAAATAAAATTTGTGAATTACTTATGAATAAATAAGTATGGGAATGTTTTCCAATACAAAGTGAATATTTTGAGAATTTATCTTTTTGAAGATAAATTGAAAAGGAATATTGAAATGAATAATTGAAATCGTATATGCATGGATATTTTGGAATGAAAATTCACTATGGAATTTATGAATAAAAAGGGGAACTTGTTTAAAAATAAATATTGATTTATTTTTGAAGTATTGAAAATAATATATCTTGTAAGGATATTTTGGAAAATAAATAATTTGAAAAATTATTTGGAAACTGGTGATGTTGTGCATATCCATTGATAGTTCAATAACCGACTATCAATATTTCCCTTTGAATGGGTAATTGATGTGATTTGTTTGAATTTGAATGCCACACTTATTTTTGAATAAGCGCTCACTATTCGGGTTAACCGGGAAAGGACCTTGGGGTCGTATAACCCATTCCGAATATGTGATACGTCGTTATGAATTGCATTTGATGACCGGTGTTGAAGACCGGGTATTTGCGAAAGCGATAGGATGACCTATCGATTGTCTCTGCACTGGGTAGCTCCTGGTATAGAGATTTCCTAAGTGATGGGAAATTCGATCGGGATTGTGAATACCCGGATTGCAAGGGCTTCGTGAGAAGTGCCTTCGGTTTTGTTCGAGCCCGGAACAGACTTGTATGGATTGTATGTCTGACGTTACAAATTGAGATATAAAGCAGATTTCTTTCAAATATATTTCTGTTGGTGGCGGAGAATTTATTCTTTTAGCTTAACACCCTTCTCTGAGACGTACGAGCTCAGAGGTTATGTAGTTGAAGGTTATCAGCGATATATTCCCAATTTGGTAATGTGACATGCTGAGTGTTGCTGTGAAATGATCATTGTGTTGATTATTTGTGATAGGATCATTTATTTGATCGTCTATCCTGGTGATCATTTCTATGATCATTTGTTGACCCAAAGCATGGCTTTTGTATAAAGTATGTTTTTGTGGACGTGACTTCGTCGAGCCTCACACCCCGGAATGGTCAAAACATGAAAGATGCAACAAGGTTATGAGGGGTAGCGCCCTTTAGGATATGTGCATTTCCTTCTGGAAAAGGGTGGTATCATGGTATGGAGCCCATATACTTACTCATGTTGAAAACACTTTATGATTGTGTGAATTGATTGCGAGCGCTCGGTGAAAGGTCCCAAAGGACCGGGGGATGGCATATTCGGTCAGTTGTTACTCAGTTAGGGGTAACCCGGCCTTGTGTTGGTAGAGATCCGGTTTGGTTCTCGGGGATATCCATCTTGAGGCATTCTCATGTGGCAATGGGAAGTTCCTTGGCCTGATCATTCGTTGGAAATCCAAAGAAACAATACGTGACTTGTACGGTTTTAGTTGTAGAACCTGCTTCCTCAGGAGGTAGCTATAGTAGGCATTATATAATGGTACCTATGCTGGCTAAGATTTATATTCTACTTTCGAAATGATTTTTTCCTACACTATGCACTAATAATAATATCAAATGTTTCTTCTTAAATGCGTATCAAGCATCTTTGACTAACATAAGAAGAAATCTCCTCCAAGTCTGCGTTTGCATTGTGTGTGTGGCGGGAGGTCTTATGGTAGTCTCATTTTTAAAAAGCATTGCGAATTGACTTTAAAAATATTCCTCTATTTTGATTTTAAAGATAAATAAACTGTTTTGAGTTCTCACACCAGTCACATGACTGACTTGGAGTTTATTGTTTTCCTTCCTAAACTCTGGGTGCCCACCAATTTCCACACGGGCAGTCGAGAGTTAGGTTTATCAGGATATTCTGGATATTCAGGAGTTGCTGGAGGCAAGCTGGATGGCATGGCGTATTATTAGTATATAGTATTTCTTTTCCGCTGCACTGTTTGATATTGTTTGTTGTTGTACACTCTGATGATATGATGTAATGAAATGCAATGTATAAAATGTAATAACTGATATAGTTCTTTGTTTAAAGATTATTCATTTATTATTATATGTTGTTCCGCTGCGAATTGTGAGATTCTGATATTGTTGTTTTTTTCTATTGCTTTCTATTTTCTATTCTCTATTCTCTCTATTTTCTATCTTTTCCTTCTTTTTCTTTTTCTTAAAACCCTAAGTGTTCGGTTTTCCGTCGTTCGATTGCTCGGCAGTCGATAAAGTGAGTATCGATGTTGAATTTTCGGAAGACGAAGAATCGGGTCCTTACAGTTATATATCTTTGTTATATAAGGTAAAACTTCCATTGTTGAAACTATAGCCAGAAGGAAATGGTTTTTGAAAGTATTTGAAGTATAAAAGGGTTTTATACAAGTTTGAAATGATCCAAAGATTTTTATCAAGGATTATATATATCTATATATATAAAGGATCTTATGAGGATTTTGGAAAAAGGTTTTGGGAACCTTTGGATTTGGAAAGGCTTTTTATTTTTGGGTAAAATCAATACTGGAATTTGGAAAGCCTAGTTTGAGAATTATCTATTTTGGGATAATCGATGTTGTGTAAAGGAGCTTTATATGAGAATCATACTAGGTGTATGATTTCGAAGATACTATATGTGTATAGTATAAAGTGTTTTGAAAATGGCTCTGGGGAAAAAGGCGCTCCCTTGAAATGAACTTCTCAGGAGTACCATAGGTTGGTACTGCCTTGAGCCTCAAAGGGGGAGGTTCTAAAGTTGATCCTGTGAGGAGTCCGGACAAAACTAGTTCCTGAGGATTTTGTGTAGTATGTAGCGGAAGTCGAGGGCGCTCAGGCCTATAGAGGCATTTGGGTTATGCTGTGACGGCAGTGTAACTCTATGTCACTGCAATCTACTGTAGACCATAGCGAAAGTCATGTGTGCCGCTGAGAGCCAATAGTCTATGTTTGATTTTATATCGGTAGACTACGACTTATGGTAACATAGCGAAAGTCGTGTGTGCTGCTGAGAGCCAACAATACGCTTTTGATTTTACATCGGTAGACTGCGACCTATGTGGGAGTGGAGAAGTTTCATTTTGATAGCAAAAATCGAGGGCGCTGATGCCTACAGTTACGTGGACTTTTGCTGTGATGGCAATGTAACCCTTGATTGTAAATGCGATATGTTGTGGGTTCCATGGTGTAATCGAGGGGCGCGGAGTGCCTACAGTTACATGGACTTTTGCTGCGATGGCAACGTAACCCAGGATGTAACTGCGACCATGGATGGGGGTGATGATTTCCAGAGCATTCTCACCAAAGATATTTCCTCTATTTTCAAAAATGTTTTCTATATTTTTCAATAAAATTATTTTCCAAGTACTTTCACTGGATGCTGAAAATGGGTTTGCTAAGTACTTATAGATTTTAAGTCATACGCCTGATCAACGTATGACCGAATTTCTGTGAGAACAAGGATGGACTGGTTAAGACATCGAGTTATAAAAACTATTTTTATAAAAACTATTTTATAATATTATGTGTATTTTAAAAGTGTTTTAAAACTAATCAAAGAATACTTTATCTGATTTTGGGTATAGAATAAATTCTGGCTTCGTTTCTTTTCGAGGACGAAAAGATTCAAAGGGAGGAGGAATGTGATAATCCAGATTTTGGAATACTTGTTAATTGATAATTAACGGAGTTAATTAATAGAAATACTGATTTTTGGCAGCTAGAATACATTTGGATATGTATAAATGAATTTGAACAAAATAAATTCTGATAATATAAATTTCTATTTCAAAACAAAATAAGAAATGGTTGCCTTATTAAATAAATATTGCAGTAAATAAAATTTGGATTTGAAATTCAATTGTAAACATCTTGGAAATAAATTGGATTTGAAAATTCTATGTTTTATAAATTATTTATAAGTGTACAATGGGAAAACAATATCATTTTTTCTTTTAAGTTATATATATTTATGCTTAAAATTTATAAATAAGATTTAACTAAAGGATTTTTTCTTTTAATATACTTTCTTATTGACTTTAAAATTAATTAATAAAGACATTAACTTATTAATACTAAAAGTAAGAAGATTAATATAAATAGTGTATTAGGACCTTTATAGCATATAAAACAAGTCGGTTACATTTGTAAATAAATGAATACTTGTAAATACAATTGTCACTTAAGTATCACAAAATAGAACAAGTGGCATTCTTTTTTTATTAAAAAAAGTAAGTTTTAGAGAAAACCAGGCCAAAAAATTTCTCAGTTTAAAAACTTTCTTTACTTATACTCTTTTCATCTCCAAGTAAAGAAAACCAAGATTAAATAAATCAAATTCAACGGCCTATTTCCATTTTTTAGCATGAGCATGGATTCAAACTTAGATATCCATTAGCAAGACAACAAATAATAGCTTAATATCAACTTTAGTTACTTTCAAATCTTCAACTTAATCAAGTAACAGATTCATAGATTTCAAATTCAAGCAAACAAAACAATTTCCAGATAACCAAAGCTAAGGGTTGTTCTCTGTCTTGACATCAAGGTGAGTAGACTTAACCCATAAATTAGTTTGAATTTGTTGTATGTGTCATGTTTTGATGTGAATCCCATAATGCATGTTTAAATTCATATATGCATGCTTGTTTAAAACTGAATACATGTTTATATGTCTGTATATACTGGTATGCAAGTTTTTGTTCAGCTCTATTATTTTCTAACAGGCACAATAAGAAGAATATTTAAAATTTTCTTCATGTGATCTTTGTTAGGCTAAAGTATTCAAACAAATATTGTTTACATAATTAAGTTTTAAAATTTTTATTTATAAGAAATAAGTTTGAAAATTTATCTGGAAATTGCAAGAATAATAAAATAATTGAAGAACAGGTAAAAATCAAGTTCCTTGATATGTAAATTCAAGTTTATAATCTGATTTCCCTTAACAAATTAGGATTTTTAAAACAAAAATTAAGATTTTTAGTTAAGTATTGATGGTGCGGTTCGATGTTGGTCAGAATTTGGGTTTTCGGTTAATTCTGGCGATCGAAGAACCTTGGTTGGTTGGGGTTCATGTCCGTGGTGGCTAGTGGGTAGGCGGTTGTAGAAAAAATAGTTCGGGAATTTAACGACCACCGTGGTGACGAGGGTTCGGCAAACTAGGGTTTAAGGGTTTGAGTGGTCGTTGTAGTTATTGGGTTCGTCACGATGTCTAGGTTGTATCGGTCTGGCTGAGGGTGGGTGGAACAGTAGCGTGGGACGACGGCTAGTCTCTAGACAGGTTGTCGAGACTTCTAATGGTCGAAGCTAGGCGCGGCGAGGATTTTGGTGACTGTACCTTGTTCTTGATGCACTATGTGATCTCGATTTTGATTTTACTAATCGATAGGGGCTCTAGGCAACTTGGAGAGTCAGGAAGGTCGGTGGCAACTCGAAAATGGTATTAACGTTGGTTGGCGTTTCTCCGATGCCTTGTGCACATGCACCGTGCACCGGTATATCAGTGGGTTTTATTCTTTGGTTGTTGTAGTGGGAAGTGGAAGAAGTTAAGGATTCAAGACTCGAGAGGTTTTAATGTCTGGCTCGTGATTGTCATCGAGGAAATTTTGGTTTGTGTCGATTTCGGTCTCATGTGTTTTATTTTGAGAATATTGATTTGGCTGGAGTTTCTTTATCCTGTTACTAAATGCAAAAGTTTAGCTAGAGCCTTAACCCAGGTGTTTTCAAATTATAATGAAACGTAAGAGTGTTAACCTAGCTTTTAAATTTATTTATTGTAAATGGAAGTTATGAGTTTATGTTATATATGATTTATCTTAATTTTAATCATGTTTTATTAATAGAAGTAATTAAAGTATAATTACTTAATTAACTTAAATGTTTAATTTAGTTAATTAAATTAAGATAAATTAATTTGTGTAAATTAATCGAGTGTAATTAATTACTTAATTAATATTTGATTAATCAAGGTTAATCAATTAAGGAATAATTAATTAATAAGTAATTAAGAGGTAAATTACTTAATCTTAAGAAGATTATTAAAATAATTACTCAATGAAGTAATTAAAGGAAATTAATTACTCAGTGTAATTAATTAAGTTAATATGGTTAATTTTAATTAATTAGGTTTAATTAATTGAAGATAATCATTTGATGTTGGATTAAGTATAATTACTTAATGTAATTAATGGGGTGTAATTACTTAGTGAAGTAATAAATGAATAATTACTGGATGTAATCAGATTAAAGGATAATTACTTAGGAAAAGTAATTAAGAGATAATTACTCAATGTAATTAAAAGATCAATTAATGTAATTATTGAAGGAGTTGATTTAATGGATATAAGTAATTAAGGGAAGTTAATTTCTAATGTGATTAATCAGGATTGATTAATGAATTAAATTGTTTTGAAGATAATTAATTTTTGTAATTAATTAAAGGATAATTACTTTATGTAATTGAAGATAATTAATCAAGGATGATTTATTAAATGGATAATTAAAGGATGATTAATTAATTTATTTGTAATTAATTAATGTTAAATAAGCAGGATTAAGGGTGGTTGAAGTAATTAATTTAATTCGTTTAAATTAATTAGAAATGATTTGACTAATTTATCTTGCTTATGGATGATTGAATAATATTGCATGCCTTAGATTGGTTGATATCTCAGATATGTGATTTGTGATGCTATGTGATATGATATGATGAATTAATGTGCATAGGTGACACCCTGTATTTGAAGTTTGAATCGCGTTTCATTTGAATAATTTGGGATAAAATGGCATTGAATTCGAAGAGAACGGAGTCGGGTATTAGTAAATACCCGAAACCACTTCGATTCTTTATAAATTGATATGTGAAATCAATAGGCTGGTATGGAATGATTTAAGTGAATTGGACCATTTAATCTAAGTTTGGCACTTAGAAATTGATGTGTGAAACAGGTGATGTCCATAACAACTTGTGAAGTTGTAAATTGATATAAGTTACCCCGGGTATATATAAGTTGTATACTTTTGTATTCCATGTTAGATGGGTTTACTCACGCTGGTTACCAGCCTGACCCGGGTGTTAATTTGATGTAATGCTCGGGTCAGACGGAGTATTACATATTTTCAGGTAAGGACGTTCTGGAGCTCAGGAGACGAGCTGGATGGCAGGAACTTATGAAGTGTTTTCGCTGTGATATTGTAGTTTATCTGGGACAAGTTAGTTTTAACTATCCGGTATTTGTGTAATGATGTAACTCTGATGTATTAAAATATAAATTTACAGATACAGTTTTCCTTTGTATAACTGTTATTATTATTTGATATTATTATTTATCTGCTGTGATTGTGAGATGTTGGTATTTTTGTTCTTCTTTTCTTCTATCTCTTTCTTCTTTTTCCTAGCTATCTGGAATTTTCGGGATCGAAAATTCCTGGTCGTTACACTATCCATATTAGGAACCTACTCATTTCTAACCTTATGTATGATACTACTTGTCCATTGTTTGCTACCATTAGGAATCTATCCAATATTCTAATCTAATTAAGAATCTACCAAATGCATGGTACTATTTGACCATGGCTCACTATTATTGGGAATCTACCCAATATTATAATCTAATTAGGAATCTACCAACTGTTTGGTATTGTTTGACCATAGCTCACTATCAATATGCATTCTACTTTTCATGCTTTTTAAACCTAGGTGATATGGCCTTACACTTTGTAGCGCATTATTGTGGGGATGGTCTTTTGGCGAGGTCTATCAACTTATCATTGGGTTCAAATCCATAGCCACTTTTGGCAGGCATCGGCCTTTTACAATCACATTTAACGAGCGTCGGCCATCTATAACCTCTTTTGATGGGTGTTATCCATCTATAACCTCTTTTTGCGGTTATCGACCATCAAAATTTATTTTAATTCAACAACTATATGGAAATCTAGTTGTAACTTGGTAAATGGGAGATATAAATCCTTTGAAAAGAGGGCTTTCAAACCATTTTGTAAAAGACCTTTTGAAATCTCATTGTTTTTAAATCACACTGTTTGATAGAAAGTTTGATCCGAGTTTGAGAAAGAAGAATATCGATAGAATCAGTGTTATTATTTTATTTTATTATTATTTATATATATGTTTTCTTAGAAAAAAGAAACTCTTCATTGTTCTCGTCAGATCAATGGATGAGTTTCAGTCCTTAAATCCTAAGTGCAAGTATAATATGCAAGACTTCTTAGGAAGTGGACATCCCAAAAGACATGCAATAAATATCAAGACTTGAAAGCACCTTCAGAGTAAAGACTCGGTAATCAAGGTTATGCCAAAGGTGGATGCATTGAAAAAAGAAAACGAGACTTGTTGATTAAGCTTCAAGAAATCTGAAATCATGGGGTGCCCCTTAGAGTCAAATTTTTTATGGAAGAGGTTGTAATCGAGAAGAGCATATTAATAAAACTGGTATCCTCCATTTGATCATGGGAGTTCAATAAAAAGAATTCCTCTTGCAACTTCGTCTCTGTAGAAAAGCGCCACATGTATTCATTTGGCAAGAGTTACATGAGATTTTCCTAAATTTATAAAAATAGAACAAAGTAAATACTTTTGAAAATATTAAAGCTAAGTTTTAATAAATTTGATTAACTTCCTTTTTTGTATGATCTTCTCGATCTTGCAAGAAAGCTTTCGACATTGATCCATCTCATACTCATTTATCAAATGACAGATACAAATACTTCTAACTTTTCGGGTCTTCTTTCTTTAATGGAAGGTAATCTTGGTAAGAGAGGTCTTCTTGAGTTTCTAGGAATATCCAAGATAAGCTTTGGTTGAGTGGAGTAAGAATCTGATCTCGCTTCACTTTCTTTCGAGGCTCTACACCTTGAGTGACTAGGAGGGCTCACTTATTGGAAGAAGCCAAACCTTCATATTTTAACAATGCGGTGGAATCATTGCATACTTCACTATTTAGGTCTTAACAATCTTTCAGAGTTGGGCCGAATCTTTGAGGGATTCCTGAAGGTACTCCGAAAGCTGCCTAATCTGAGAAGCTTGAAGCTCATAGACAAGATCATATCTTTGCCATTTTCTTTCTGTGAAATGAGGGTGACTAATCTTTTATTGTTTTCATTTTCAATGAGTTACATGCAAAGGTTGAGGGGCAACTTCACGATGACTTCTTCATTTTTGAAACTAGTCATAATTGATTGAAACGTTCCGTAGGAATTTTAAGAGAGGCAAGGTTTGGAGGTTCAGGCCCTCTTTTAGCGCCAAAAATGTTAGTGCAAAATGTCATTTACAATACAACCCGAGGTTCCAAGGTATAGCTCCGAAAGCGATTTGGAATATTAGACCCAAAAAGGAGATTACCGAGATGTGGTTTATCCAAGCTCCGGTTATGGGATGTTGGACCGCAATGTCATAGTAATAAATGCAAGGGAGGTAAAGTGTATAAAGTAAATAACACCGAGATTTTTATGGTGCTTTGGGACGAAATTCTCTATGTCAACTGTCCTTTCCTTATTTATTCACTCTTATGTAGCCGAGAGGCTTATTACATTGAATCTAGGCATTATCGCCATTAACGAGTTTATGAATAGAGCTCTAATATAGGAAAGTACTCTATGATTTTATGTCAGTTCTTTTTTGTGCCAAACGATCCCTTGTGCCTTGGAATTGCCATCTATATATAGCCAATATGCCGTAACGCCATTGGTGGAGAACCGTCTCTTTGGATTGACAACCTGGCTTGCTATGTGCGGCTTAGATTTGAATGCTTGTCATCATCTGGTTGAGAATATTTTGATGGGATTGCTGATGTAACGCTTTTATATGTGGCTTCTTGGACATCTTCCATACATCCCGACCGTTAGTCTTGGCCTGGGCTATATGAGCCATTGATTGTCGATATTTTCTAAATTGGCTTTGGTTTTGGAAACTGCCGCTCTTGGTTAAGCTTCTTGTTTCATCTGAAAATGATCTTGACCTCGGTTGACGTTTGATTCATGCTTTCGGATCACATGCTCTCGGATATCGAGTTCTATTCTTATGTTCTTGTTGGAAACCAAAAAATATGTCTTGGAATTACAAGCCAAGGAACTTTACTTTTGAATGTTCATAATTTGTACTTTGTAGAAATTATAGTGTAGGATATACATTACTTTAATTGTGAAGTTATTCAAGGCGATGTACATTTCCTATTAGTTGAATCCGCCATGAATCTTATGTGAAACATTTCCAACTTGAATCATCTTAACTAAGGTTGAATATGAATTTAAGATTGACATATTATTCACGATATCACTTATGAAGTTCTAGTTCAAATACTCCATCATAAGGAGTTCATTGTTCCTATAAACAATTCTGTAGTATTTCGCACATGCTCGAAATATCCTTTACTATGATTTGGTGATCTTAATTTGGATTTGATACTTGCATTGTACCAATTACATAAGTGATTAATGATGTAGTAGACAACAAATCATGTATGATAATTCCTATTTTCGATGCATAAATAATTTATCTTAAATGCTCCATATTAAATGTTTGAATATGGTCTATGCATATCATATGAAACTATCCCAATATCCTTTTATACAGATTATAAAGGATATCATTTTCAAATCCAAAGTCGATTATTAAACAACCAAACTAAATTAATTTTAACATGGATACATTAATAATCATAAGTTCGTTGGAAATATTATAGCACTTTTATAGTTTTTTCTTACAGACACACACTTCCTCTGCATTTTGACTGAAAACTAAACTAATTGATATCTCTATCAAAATACTTGTTCATATGCTTACTGATTGATACTTGTGTATCAGTTCTTTAATCATATCTGAAACCCCCAAACTCAGTACCTCTCCCATTGACTTTGAGACACTATGGTTGTTATGTGAAAACAGTGAATTCTAAATCATTATTTATAATATTTTTCAACACAAATGTCCCAAAACTCAAAATCATATTGGCGATAATTTTGCGAGTAGAATCTAAATTAACTTAACCATGTTGAATGACGAATCTAATACATTAATTAAAACAATTGAAATTTACTATGTTATTCCTATTAATGTTTACTTACGAATTCTAATTACATTGATCTTCTTCTGAAGACATGATTTGGGCAATGGATCATATACCTTCAAGTACAGCTATCAAAATCATATTTTGATATTGTACTTGGAATCTATTCAGGATTTGCACATCATACTATATGCCAGTGTCAATACTCTCAATGGATTTATTGATAACTAAGATAATTCAATTCTTGAAAATAATGAGAAACTTATAGTTTCTCTTCGATGTGCGAGGGTTCTCATTAAATATTGTAATCACGTCAATTTTGGTTCCGTTAATTTTATTTTCTCTTATGTAATTAGTTTTATCTTTGGATCATATCCAAATCCATTTAAGTACCAAAATTTTCCAAAAGAATTTCATTCCTTATGAAGTTGGCATTTTAAAAAAAAACAATTATTCTTAGTGCAACAGAACAGGCATTCATATATATTTTATGAATTTCCTTTATAAGAGTGTAAAATCGATTTTTTAGTTTATGAAACTTATGTTCGTAACAAAATTTAGTCAATCAATATTAGTAGCTTCCAAACTACTTTGGTGTAGTCCACGTAAGATTTATCAGGAACATAAATTACATGCAGCCCATTGATTTGCACAATTCGTCAAATCCTCAACCTTAGATATGTAGGGGTTTCTTATAAACTTTTGTCTTGTATAATCTCCTAAACTACGTTTTAGATGAAATTAATTTTAATCTTACATATTTACTCTTAAGTACATGGCCTTGTAGAAAGAAGTTAACTCAACTACACTCATTATCGGTCATTCTTATTTATCTAATAAAGTCTGATTACTCCTTAATACATCATCATGTATTATATGGAATAGTGAATTTTGAGATAGAATCTTACTCGTTTTAGGCACGTTTGGAACCTTTTCCAATATATCACATATTCGATCACATTGAATCGTTTTATTTTCCTTTGCACGCTATATTATTTACTTATGTTTTGTAATCTTTGAGCTTATTATAGACATATTACATGTGCATCAACTACACATATTCATGTCTATGATAATTCATTAATGAATTTAACGAAGTATTTGAAATCTTTTTGGTATCATTAGACTTACGGCTTCATACATCAATACGTATCAATCTAAAGAGTTCACCAACTCTTTTGTCACTCCCACTGAATGGGTGATTTTTTCTTTTAACCGTTTGAGGTATAATCCACCAGTACCATATGATTCATAATCATATGATTAAAGAATTATTTCTCAAAATTATAACTTTGCCCATAATTCCAAAAGAATTGTAAAAATTCAGATACTTCTGTATTTCCTAATGTATCATTTTGGTTATAAAACAGTATCATTATTATTGTTTTATCTTGTAACGAAAATTCATAATTTCATATCGAAATAAAATTATATCTATTTCTAGAAAATATCAAAAATTGTTATTATTTCATAAATAGTACTTGGTACATTTACAAATCAATTTTTTGTAACTTGATGCGTCCACTAAAATGTGTTATATGGCACACTCTTACTATTACCGCCATTAACCATAGCATATGTAATACGAAGCTCCATTCAACCACATATTATGGGATTTTATTTCATTCAATATAATTAGTTTACGATCGATAGTTTCATATCAAATATCTTGAACTCGAAAACATAACATTCATTAAAAAAAAATTTCTATTTGAAAATACATTTGGAATAAAAATCACATTTCTTATTCCCTATTAAGTATCTATTAGTATTTTGTACAGTTTTTGTTTTCAATGTCTTTTCATGAAACAAAGCGACTATTCACTCTTTTATCCCAACCGTGCCAAAATCACATTCACTCTCAAACCTTCGCTTTACTTTCCAAATGGTTAAACCATTCAAAAGGAAACCCTTACTACGTAATGACCCACTTTTTCGACCATCAAAGTTGGTACCAAATACATCCACGGTGTTCCAATAACATTCAATCGTCGGAAAAGCAGATTGTTAGGGTAAAATAAAAAGAATAAACAAAGGAAACAAAATCTCACAGTGGAAATGACAACATATAATATAATAAAGACAATATAAAATGTCATTTCAAGATACAAAGTACATAAAAGTTAAAAAACCCTAATAAGCTGGATAATTATAAATTTTTTAACTTTACAATTGCTGGTAGGTATATATAACAATACAATGGAAAATAAAAATATTACTGTACGTGAACATCTAGCCCTACTCAATGATCTCTATGTCCCACCAACGACCATTGGAAGAATACTCGTTCTGACCTAAGCATTATATTAATATTACACCCGGATCAGTCTGGAAAAACAATGTGAGAAAACTCAAGTAATATGGCAAACATTTAATAATTCTGTGATACCATGCCACTAAATGTGGAACGAGTTTTTACTCACAAAAAAAACTTCCACAAATGGAAAAAAAATTAGAATAACAACCCAAAAAAGAAAGGATGATTTACACATAAGATATAAATCCAAACTTAAAGAATGGACAAAAATCCTTAAACACCGAGAAGAGCTTCAAACACTTCTCTAGGCAATTAGAATGCAATTCAAAGATCCGAATCAAATAACGGAAAGAGAAATTTTCCAACAATGACTAGGAGGGTGCACCCCCTTATCGAAAGTATATCTCTAGGCAGTATACTTGAGAGGGACATTTCTCCATGACTTTCTTGGGAACTCCAAGCCAGACCCCACCAATCTTACCGAGTATCTGAGTATTTCACATCCCCGTAAGCATATAACCGAATCCAATCTAGAGTAGATGTGAAAATACCCTAATGGGAGTAACTCCATATAGCTTGGACCCTACTTTCTTTATGGTTTTAGTCATTTCTGACAAAGGACACTATTGCTCAAACGATCAACAAATCATCTTAAATTAACGAAACACAAAAGAAGAAGAGATTAATTCCAAGGTTCGAATAGAAACAAGGAAAACGAATTTATCAAACATGACTAGGAGTGTGCACCCCTTACATCGAAAGTGCCTCAAGATAAAATACACTTGAGAGCCACGCCAAACACACAACATTCTTGGGAACTTCCAAGTTGGACCCTGTTAAATCTACATGCATCCAAATATACTCACATCAACGCATGCATGCTACCAACAACTTTTTAGATAAATTTTAATATATCCTAATGGGTGCGACCCACATGGCTTAACTCCCACTCGCTCTTTGGTTTTAATTATCCGTGGTGTTGGATGCCAACGCTCAAAATGAGGGACAAATCATCTTAGATTAACAAAGCATAAGGATTGATACCAAAATCTATAGTTAAGAAATCAACCATCGAAAGTAAATATATGTTTTTATATAGAAATTAGATTGCATACACTTATCACCGATAAACGAATCAAGATTCAAAGCTTTTGATTATTTATGCTTGAATTTTAAATCATAAATATTTGTAACACACTTTAAAATTACTCTTTGAAAATATTCTTTTAAAGGCAAATTATATTTCTAAGTGTATTAAAATGTTACACCTAGTTTTGTTTTTGAAACATTCCTTTTTAAAGATTTCCATATTTATAAACAATCATTTATAAATTTAAAAACCACATTAGTTAAGGACACAAATCAAGTTATAACCTTTTTGGGTATTTAACGTTAGTAATTATCCCAAAAATAATAAATCAAATTTATTATCATTTAAAAATCTAAAATAACATTAATATCTTAAAAGATAATAAATCTAATTTATATTCATTTATAGATTAACGTTAATTATCCCGAAAGATAATGAATCATATTCATAATCTTTTATGAATTTAGAACTACATTAATTATCCCGAAGGAAAATAAGTCAAATTTAAAATATTTTATAAATTTAAACCATTTTAATTAACTCGAAAGATAATTAATCAAATTTATATCCTCTTTATAAATTTTAATCGATAATTATCTTGTATCTTAAAAATTTGTAAAATATTTTAAAATATAGTTTTAAACAGCTTTCAAAGTGCAAAAACATGACCAAACATCTATTTTGTAAAAATACAAGCACAAGATCAACACACACAAGGATTTAAGGATGATATTGAATAAGTGACAGTATGGCGAATATTGCTGTAACGACACTTACACAGTTCAAACTGTATGTCACAAATATTTCAACCATACAACAATATAAGTAGTAAAAGAATATAAATGATATGTAGATAAAAATAAATAAATAATGGCGAGAAACCCCTTTGGGTCTCTCTATAAAGTCGCTTGTAAATTTCATATATATATATATATATATATATATATATATATATATTTGAATACCCAGGAGAACCCGGCGGACCGGTAAACTCCTGAGGAGGGTATAGTAAAGCCGTCCGCTGATCCAAACCCCCATACCCATGGGTAAATTTATATAGGATAGGGAAGCCCATGGTAGGAATCGAAACTGGGTCTTTTTAGCAGAACCCAAGCCTCCTTTCCACTACGCCGCACCCGCGGACTATATATATATATATATATATATATATATATATATATATATATATATAGTACTTCAAAGTGTCCCATAACAACCTATTTGCTACGAAAACACTCCGAGTTATACTTTTTGTCTCTTACAACACAATCATTATTTATGCCATCGGCTATCCAAAGGGAATTCAAATCCAAACAAACAATTAAATAATAATAATCCTTTTACTTTGCAAGCACATAATGTTGATTTATTCTGCTTAATATATGTCCAAATAATCTAATCAATTTTATTATAGAAGAATTGGGTTTTATTCTGCTAAATAGATATCCCAAGTGAAGTATAACTAATTTAACCACGTTAAGCGTAATTAAATTTAATTTTTACTTTTATCACTAATTTATACTTCATTAAATTATCAACTATCATCCAGGCATTCAACAACAATCTACAACAACATAGGAACCAAATAGTTTATTTAAAGGTGAGTTAAGTCACCAAATTCCAATGGATGCTTTCGTATTTCAGTTTGGTCTAAAATCGAATGACGTTTGATTTTAGCTCAAAACACAAACTAGCTTTAAATTCTATGAATCCAATTTCAATACAAAGATAATGTTTCTATGAGTCCAACACAATTGATCGCGTCCAAAATTCGAGATGTTACAAATAGGGTATAACTCATTAGAGATCGGGTAAGAAACACCCTAGAATGAGTTTGAGCGCATTATATATAGAGAGCGTATTTGTTGTTGCAATAAAAATGTGTTGTGTTAATTGGTCTATTGAGTTTTTTATGGATTTTGGTCAAGATGCGGGATGTCATGGTGTCGATAGGGATTTCTAAACACTTGAACATGGCAAACGGACACGATATTGATTTTTGAGAATAGGTAAATGAAATATTTTACCTAGGATTATATATTTTATATATAAAGGAATAATTTTCAAATTTATATAGTTATTTAGAGTGTTTTATTGGTAATGATAATATTTCTTTATTATCATCATTGTTTGATTTGTCATGCTTGGGTAGTTTAGGAGCATTGACTATTGTTTGTTGTTATTATTTATGATCAACAAGCTTATGAGCGTTTATTATTTGATAATTGTAAGTGCATTAAAATTAACCTCTTGTGAATTAAGTTTCATAATTTGACTATAAGGTGTTTGGTGAAATTGTTAAGTTAAATGTCATCTTTTAATGAAGTTGTTTAATATAATCTAAATGGAAAAATAAAACATTTAGAGAATAAATATTTGAGAAAAGTTCTTTGTAATAAAGGAAAAGTTATTATAATATAAGATAATTTTGAAAGGTACATTTTATATGAGTACGGTATATGTATATAAAATCTTTTTTTTAAGAAAGTGAAAATTACACAAGTATAATTTATAAATAGAGTTTATAAATAAAAAGGGATTTAAGCAGAGAATTTGATGCTGAAATTGCATTGTTTTCAAAAATTATTTTCAAAGTTTTGGAGGAAATAACAATAATATTATTTAAAAGTATTTATATGTAGAAATATTTTAAAATATTTTAAAAGAGATAAGAATGTAGTGAACTCACTCCTGTTGCTGGAAAATGAACACCGATGATGCTACATATTTGTAATTAAATTCCACCATTAATATTTTATCAATATTTTATGCCTCAACCAGCGTGTCAATAAATTACAGTAGTGTGTACTACCCATCTTTACGAATCTAGTGTCGAAGACCGTAGTTAAATGACTCCATATTGGGGAGTAATTCATTTTCAAAGTTAACATATTTTAATTAACAAATGAGATAACCAAATATTCAAAAAAATTCCTCACTCCCAAGACCCAACATGGACCAAAATTCCATAAAGCAGCATGATGAACTGTGCTACACCTACTTCATGTTTTCCTGCTCATGCCGCTACTCCTATCCCCTATCTCTTCTCTCTTAACTGTTCTTGCATGTACCCAGATGCACCCAAAACGCATGGCCCATAGCCTAGCTTACCATGACCAACACCACTCATTCTTTTCCATCTCATTTGCAAATGCCTGGTCCTAATTATCCACCATGCAACTCATGTTCTCACTTCATTTTCCTACCTGTACAAATTTACATACTACCTATGCCATGCACACAATCCACATGAATCACACACACACACACTTGCGTACATGCACCTACTCATATAAACATCGCACACTAAATCACATACACTAGCACTCATGTACACAAGGTGTAGCAAGTCATTAAGGGATATCTCCTCCACGATGCCACCATCTCAAATGCAACAAGAACGGAACATCTTAACCCTTTACAACTTCCGTGTTAGAGTTTTTGGCTAAAAGTTAGGTTTTGAGAAGTTATTGAATTAATGAAATGGATGGTTAATGTCTGCTCTGTAAACATTTCACATGAAAGAAACAATGGAAAAAATGCAAAATGTGCACAAGTCCACGTGTCCCTCCTTTGTTTATGCGTGCGTGTAACATATATATAAGATAAAAATACTCAAAGGCTAAGTAAACAAAGGTTAACTTGCAAGGACAATGAAAAGACATCACAAAAGAGAACTATGCTGACAAAAGCAACACATAAGCTATTCGTATCATAAGTAATAGAGATATAAACAATATAACAACCATATGCTACAAAACTACACAGAGTACTCTATAATAAAATACTAAGAATCCAATCATTTCATAAGATAAATTAACAGAATGAGTTAGACATTATTGTTTATTAATTAAAAGAAGTTAAATAAGGCTATTTAAGCCCTTAATTAATATTTAATTCACAGTTCAGATATTTAAATAATCCCTATATTTGAATTCAGGTTATTAATCTTTAACAAACTAATTATTTAAATATTTAAAGTTAATTATATATTTAAAATCAAATGATAAAATTTCGGGTTGTTACATTCTTCCCCTAAAAGAATTTCATCCTCGAAATTCCCATAGGAAAAATGTCTTCAAACCCTTAAGTTTAAAAACTATTAATTAAAACGAGTCATTAAAACCTTAAAGTTTCTTATATTATGATAGATTTTCCTCCTTTATGCTTTTTAAAATCAAAATTAAAACTTACTATTGAACAAAAAGGAGACAGCATGAGATCAGCCGAGGGTGGATGAGAAGAACTGGGTGAACTTTAGGTTGTATCCCTCAGAAGCAATAGTATAAGTGGATAGTGTAGGAGGCTAAGATATAGGAAGAGCATTAACCTCAGAGCAGGTCACTGTTATAACAATAATATCTATCAGGGGCACCTCAGTAGTGGGAGTAAGAGCATCTTTAGTTAACTCCTCCATAGGAAGTTTGATGGAAGCCCCAATGGGTTCTTGAACCACATTTTGAGCATTACACTGTTTTTTCCATCTTCCAAGGCTTTTAGATCTTCTTCTTCAAACAGGGCATCCAAAAGATTATCCAAACTAAACTCTATTGAACAAGAAGGAGATAGCGTGAGATCTGCTAGGGCAGATGAGAGACCTAGGGAAACTCTAGGTGGTATCCTTTAGAAGTAATAGTATAAGTTGATGTATAGGAGGTTAAGTCATATGAAGAATACCGACCTTGGAGCTGGTCACTGTTATAGCAATAATATCCGTCCAAGGCTTCTTATAGTGGGGAAAAGAGCATCTTAGGTTGAACCCTCCGTAGGAAGTTTGATGGATGCCCTAGCGAGTGCTTGAACCGCATTTTGAGCATTACATTTCTTTTTTCCATCTTCTAAGGCTTTTAGATCTTCTTCTTCAAATAGGGCACTCAAAAGATTATCCAAACTAAACTCTTTCCCCTTCTCTTCAGCATTCTCCTCTCTTATAACTTCATCATAAGTTTGTGAATATTTGAGGGTATGTCTCACCAAGCCATCTCAACCCCTTAGACTTGAACACATTCATATAGAAGTGAATATGGTGCATTCAACTTCTTCCTTGGAACACATTCATATAGAAGTGAATATGGTGCATTCAACTTCTTCCTTGGGATCCTTTTCTTTCATCATTTCTTAGGAAAGTTTAGCTTCAAGATCTGTGAATTTTTCCTTAAACACCTTATATATCTCATTCACTTCGAAAAGTATCGTAGTCTTTGATTTAGACACTTTCTTGGCCTTGAATTCAAGCCTTTTGATTACAAGCTTTAGGCTGGCTTCTGTTATGTTGGTAGTGGTGAGTCGCAAGTTGTTGGCATCAATGGTGGCCTTAAGTTACTCGATCTATTTGGCTAGCTCGCTGTTTTAGACATGTGTCATCTTCACTTGCCAATTAAGCATAGAGATGTTATTATTAAGAGCTTGAGCTGTTGCCTTATGCTCCTCTCTCTTTCGTGAAGGCCTCTTATTTATCTTTTAATTTTTTTTTGCACTTATTGAGCTGGTTAGACAGATTTATTGAGATTCTTTTATTGTCATTGGCTTCTTTTTTGGCCACAAGGGGGAAAATGCGGTTATTCTTATTTATATAAGGGAGATTCTTAACTAGTTTCCTCCAAGCATTGATTTGGTCAACTAAGGAATTATAGCTGACCCATCGATGATGATTGAACTCTCTAATGGGATTCGTTGATGTTGTACTCAAAACAGACACCCTTGATCTATAAGGTTACTTGAGCCATATGGCTACCAGAGTAAGAAGAGAAGGTGCCGTAGGAGTGGTCGTAGTTAGGAATTTCCATCCTAGGTTTCTTGGATGTTTGGGTGAGGATGTTGCCAATACAAACAAGAAGTCCTTCGCTTTGAGAAGTTAGGTCTGTAGGAATGGTAAAAGTTGCCTTGCTTTTATTACTCCTCCTCATCTTTACTTACTTCACAATGGGTTAAGACTGGAGTGGCTTGCAAAGCGACTTTAGCGGTGCCATGAGGAGTTGGCACTAAATGGACTTTTTGGACATTGTGTAGGAGGTGGTGTTGGAAAAGGTGGAGAACGATAAGCAAGTAAGTGATCCTCCTCTCATCCTCGAGGATAGCTGCCAATTGCCTTACCATCTACTACATGGCATGGTCCTTAATTCTCGAAGGGATGACTATATTTAATAAAGAATGGATTAGAAGTTTGATTTTTTTATATTTATATTAGGAGTGAAACTGAGTAAGAGTAGAGCTTACTTCTACACAACCATCTTTGGGAGAAACTAGTGAGGCATTGGAAGTAGAAGTACAAGTCCTTTAAAATAGCTTTTCTTATTATATAGGTCAATCACTACCGTGTAATCTCGAAAAGCTTCGAAGAAGGTTAGAGAAGGGGTGTCAGATCGCTTCTTAAAGTTGTAAAAATATCGAATGTCAGCAAATAAAGGCCCTCTTACTAAATTCCTTATAAAATCAAATATAGAATAAGTAGTACAGCTAGGAATTTGAATGTAGTTGGGAATGGATGAGCCTCATGGATTGAAAGGTGTGTCAGATGACTGGGTTGAATGGAGGTATCACACCAAAGAGATACATGTATTGAGCATGTTGTATAACTAAATAGAGGGTTGCGAATATGGATTTGAGGTTAACGCAGCGTAATTTCATTTAGCAAAATGTCATGCCTGGAGCATATCATTTAGAGGTCAATAGTTGAAAGTTTAGGCAGTACAATGGAATATAAGGGGCCATGATCCTCATGAGGTTAGTACTGGGAGTGACTTTATTACATGACACCTTGAATATCATTAGTGGAGCCACTTTAGGTGGAAGTATGTAATGATAATAGGGTATGTGAGTTTTGGCGGGAGGAGTATAATTCGATGTAAATCAAGAAACCAATGTATAGTTAAAAGCCATTATTGGAGGAATTGATGTGGAAGCAGTCGTTATCGCAGTAGAGATCTGCTGGGAGCATCTACGAGAATCCATTATGCACCAAAAGCTTGGAAAATGAGCACAGTCGAGATATAGGATCTTTGGCCCAAAAAATCCACGTGTCGATGGGATGTACATCCTATGATATGTTGACACAAAAATTCATTGGAAATTAGAGTACAATCCTAGAGAAATTCATCGAATCTCTCCAAGGAACCATCAAAGCTAATCCATAACTAATTATCATCAAAGGGATCATCTCTCTTAATTGTCACCATCACAAGAACTAACACCAAAAATCGATGGCTATCTTGGAACGATGGTGCTGTCTGGTGAAGTGGAAGGAAGCATGAATTGGTAGTGATTGACAATGATAATGGAAGAAAATTATGATGACCAGGCTATTATCGGTTTGAATGGATGCTTGTTAGCGAGTTCTACCTTGACTTAGCTGAAGATTGGATCGATAATCGATAATTGAAAGTGAGGCTGTATGGGTCATCTTTTCGCTCTTGATGGGTCGATGTTCAAAAGTTGGCCAGAGTTTGGATTTGATGATGAATCGAAGCTCGACTTTGAAATTGGTGAAGATGGGAGCAGTTATATTTTCAAGTGGAAAAGGTAATGGAAATAAATGCTAGTGTAGAAAGTGAATTTTTTTAGAAAGCATAAAACTATTTACATATTTCTGACCTAATTAAAAAACAAGAAAAATTAAAAAACTATGGAATGAAAAAAGAAGGTGGAGTTATGCATGACCATGGACTGGAGCAACTTTCAAAGACATTTTCAAGGACGATCAATGACTTTGGACAGAAGACTTCAATCTTTATATCTACCATGAAGACGCAACTCAATTGTTGTTTGGAATGAAGTACTGATATTCTCTCTGAGGATATAGCATTTCGTGGAAACATTTCGAGTAATGAAGCTTCTATATGGATCTCGATTTGGTTCCTTCTCTTGATTCTAGGTATGTTTTGTATTAACAGAAACATACTTTAAGAAGCAAGTGTTATCTGGTATTGGGCCCAAACTATCTTTTGATGGAATTTGACTAAGAAATGATGAAGGAATTGGTCGAGAGCTTGGATGAGATCAAAGATGGAGTTTCAAAGAAATTTCACGGAGTTTTGACTTACTAATCCATGGAGAAGTCGGTACCGATCCATCAGAATTAGGATGATGTTGTGTTTTTGCTTCTACTATTGATCTTCATGCTATTTTGAAGAAAACACATATTTTGAAGATGTGGATCCAATCCATCGAAATTATGGTTTTTCCCTTAAAGACTCAAAGCTTGAAAACCTAAATAAATTTGAAGGAAAAGTGGAGAATTGGCTAAAGTCCTGGATCAGTATTGGTCCATGGATGAATCAGTATCGATCCATCAAATCTATGGTATTGGGCTGTTTTGATGTGTTTTTCATCATGTACCTCAGATCTGGTTAGATGACTATTTCAAACAAGATTTAGCTATTCTGACATGTGGATTCATAGAAAATAGCAAATTTCACCACTTGGAAAGGACATTTGGACTCTTTTGAACTTTTTGCTAAGGAATTTTGCCAAATTTGAGATCAGTTCAGATGTAATTTGGAATTTCATTGTAATTTGGTTGTAATCGTGAAAAGTAATTAACAACAACCAATAAAGTATCCTCTCCTTTTCTTGTTGCTTTCTTACTTTTTAATTTCGTTTTCAATTAACTTGGTATGTTAGACCAAATTTTTGGCTAATAATATGCATTTATTTTATTTCTAATATGGGGTAATTGAATTAAAATTTTTAATTATTTGATTGAGAAAAATATTTATTTAAATTTGAGTAAATATTATTCAAACTTTCTACATATATATTGTCGAACAAAAGAATACACACATCATTCCACATGTTCGTGGAAAATGTGATGTTCTTGATTTTATATTCCTTTTACAATAATATGTTTCAAAATTTTTAATTTAAATTTATAAAGTAAATGATAATTTGAATAACATTTTAAATAAATCATAAACATAGGAAAAACTATGTATTTTGTTACATATATCCAACTCTTAAATTAATCTCATTCGTAATAAATGTGTTTGCTTTTTTTTGTATTATGATATAATTAAATAAGTAATTACTTTAAAGTATATAATTAAGAAAATCCTTAAATAAAATTTAACTACAAAATGAATCATTTGAGAATTTCCTATTAGTCGATAACAACTAGGTTAAATGGGAAATCTCAGTGTGACGATGTTACACGTTTCCCTCGGCTTGAGAATATTATGGAACTTCGGTTTGAATATGCCACTTCGATTATAGCTAAATTATGGAAAGACGTCCATTGAACGACCATAGTTGGGTTTGAGGTGAAGCATTGGAAGTGAAACAATATTCAATAGAGAATTCTTGTCATTAGATGTATGAGATTAGTATCACGATCAACTATAGTCTACTCAAAGTCAAAACCTTTGGCCAGTGTAGAACAATCGTTAATAATTGTTATCACTAAACCAATGTCTTTGTTTGTGGACTAATTAAGCTGAATGTAGATAATATTGGAAGTTTGACCAATACCAAATTCCATACATCCTAAAGTGTTATATTAGCGACGAAGAAAACGTGTATAAATTATTGTCACCATTGGTATTGCTTAAAATAATGTAAAATATGATTTTGCCTAAAAGATCTATAAGTAATGAATTTGACCAAATTATCGCACCACTGTCAAAGGTGACATATGAATGTTAATATTTGAATTTTTCAATGTTAATCGCCGACTGAATTCATACCTCTGATTCTCAGAATTGTATATGTGAATTCTCCAAAACCACACGATTTAATTGGTTAATAAAGTGTTATAAATTAACTAATATTTAAGAAATATTAATTATTGATGTATTTGAGGTTTGGGGGTGTTTTGGAAAGTGAGGTAACTTTTAGAAATATTCTAAGTGTGGTTAGTTCAGATTTTGATATAATAGTTATGTATGCGCATATTGGTATATGATATATATATATATATATATATATATATATATATATATATTTAAATGCGCTTTAAATATATTTAATTACTTAATGAGAATTAGAAGTTTTTGGTTCATGAAGAGGACCATCTATGGCTAGCTATGCAAGGAAAGTAAGTGGTTTATATGTTGATCTAAACATAAATGGAATTAAAAAAAGGTGGTTTTAAAGAGAGGAAGGAGAAAGGTCTCCTTTATCTCTTTAAATACAAAAGGTTTCATATTAATTCTTTCTAAACTCCATTTTCATTTTTCTTCCTCCTATAAATCGTGATTGGCTTTCTCTTAAACAAAACACCCATGCCTAAAATTTATTTTCACCATACAACATCAAAATAAAGTCAAATAAGGTGGTTCATTTGATCCTAACAACATCGAGTAGTGGTTCAGACAATCTAGATGACTATTCTCAAATCGAAGTGCCATGGAGGGCTAGGCCTAATTAGTTACAATTTGTATTTCGCATTACATGTTCATGTATGCTCACCATGACTCATTTTGATGTATGTGATATGTTTTAATTGCCTTTGAATTTGATATAATGTAAAATTCTTATATATATGTAGTTTTATAGATAAAATTAAAAATGAAACATGTATAGGTAATAGAATTTGATTTATACGTAAAGTTATGTTAATCATGTTAATTAATCTAAACAAGTTAAGTTTTATTTAATATCATAAGTATGTATGTATGCATGCAAAGATTATATATTTTATGATTTAAACAATGCAAAATTTGTATATCCAAAATTGTTTATATGTACTATTTTATAACGTAAATTAAATCTAAAATATATACTTAGTTACTAAACTATTTGGGGCTAAAATAAATTTAAAATAATAATTTTATAAATTCAATACATTTAGTATGATTAACATTGAATTATTCAAATTTAGATTTTATAAATATCATTATATTGTTTGAAATAGTGAGATGCATTTAATTTAAATATTTGACTAAATTGATTTCAAATCTTGTGTGACGACCCACTTTTTGACCCCTAGGAACAACACCTAACACATCCTCAGTGTTCGTGTGTCGTTGCCCAAACATCGAAAAAATGAATCGTTGGGGGGTGAAATAAAGAACAGAATAGAAAATCTCACAATGAAACTGCTAAGTAAAACATAACGACAAATAGTACATCCGGCTAATCCTTAATAGGGAGTTAACAGAGTTACACAAAGTACTACAAATCAGCTCAGATAGTTATAACATCCTGCCTTTACAAATGCTGAAACAAAATACACTTACAAAAACTAGATAAAATAGTGAATAGATAACCAAGAAGGTGAAAAGCCTCCAGTTAGGACGCTGTCTTCAAAAGAGCCCAACAAAGACCTGCTATACCCGGACTACTCAAATAAAAATGAGTACCTAAGAGTTTACGGAAACAAACAACTCGGGTCAGACGATATGTCTGCTATGAGTAAACATTTAAACAAAGGTATGTAACTAAACTCAAACATGTGAGACCATGCCATGGAACATGGAACGGGTTTACTCTCACATAAATCAATATCCAAATGTAAAGAATGGATAAATAATTAAACACCCGAAGAGTGGTTTACTCTTTCTGGTGTAAATAACGAGATAAATTTGAAGGTTCGAATCAAATAAGAAAAGGAAAATCTCCAACAAATGACTAGGAAGGTGCACCCCGTTGAAGTATACCTCTAGTAATATACTTCTGAGAAGCTCATTTACTCTATGACACTTCTCGAAACCCTCCAAGCCGGACCCTGCCAAACCTTACCAAGTATCCGAATATTTCACATCTAATAGCGCTATCGAATCTAATCTAGATGAGATGTGAAAGTATCCTAATGGAAGCAACCCCATATAGCTCTAGCTCCTCCCACGCTTTGTTTTAGTCATTTCCAACAAAGGATATCAATGCTCAACGGAGTAGTAAATCATCATAGAATGACAATAATAAAGAAGCTAAAGTAACCGATAGCTATGGAACTAACTATCGAGGATATAAAACAATCATGTATGAAAATTAAGGCTTGTATACTTATCACCACTCATCGAATTCAAAATTGTACTATTTCTTGGTTAACAATAATACCGAACAAGTCAACGTAGTGTTACCACAAAGTCTTGTCGTATAATTATTCTTAACTTTCGAAATAGTGACAATATACTTCTTCGATGTTTAGTACTAATTATAAACCGTTTCCATATATATGGATCGCTTTATAGAAATTAATTCACTTCCATAAACAATCCAAACTTTTCTTTTAAAACCCGAATTCGGGCTTGGCTTCACATTACAAGTATTAGCTTTAAACCACTTTGTTAAAAGAGTTTACTAACTTTGAAACATAATTATGAAAAGGATTTAACAACTTAAAATGTCGTTATACATTTGATTAATTAACTTTAAAACTCTGTTAACTAGTTAATTAATTTACTTCAATAACCTTAAATTAAAGAGGGTTAATCTCCTTCAAAACATCATTAATTCAATTAATTAATTATATAATTAATTTAATTAATTAAATAATAATTAAATATCATTATTTAAAAGCTATAAATTAATTTAAGCATCATTTAAGAAATTTTTAATTAAACGTTAAATAGATTTATTAACTTTAAAAAATTATTAATTAAAAGGGTTAATTAATTTTAAAATATCATTAGTTAATAAATAAATTAATCTTAATCCATCATTATCTAAAGACTAATTAGTCTTAAAAATTATTAAATAAAATTATTAATTAAAATTAAAATATCATTAAGTAAAATAATTAATTAAAATTAAAACTTCATTAACTAAGTAGCTAGTTAAATTTATAACAGATCGTTAATAAGTTAATTAGTTAACTTTAATCCTTATTAATTAAATAATTAACTAAATTAAAAATAATTATTAAAATAATTAATTATTTTTGGAAACATCATTAATCATAGACTTTCTTAACTTGTAAAATAATTCCCAGCATGATAATGAAACCAGTCGGTTTCGATAAAAGGCGATTTTCTGAAAATGCCGATATAGCGACTATCACTATACTAGTTTAGAATTCAAGCATCTGACTTTTGCAACATGACTGTACATCATATATCAAAGCAGTGAGCATACATATATGATTATTTACAATAACATATCATATATCAAGCATTAATAACAATGACATTAGTTTTACTGCTAGATTTCCATATAAACAATGATTCGCTTACTAACTTTCCAAAGCGACTGTCTTACAAGCAACAAACCATACCATCAACCAAACCATCATTGCGAAATATAATAAACATTCAGTAGCTATAAATATGGGTATGAATATAGTTTAAACTTTGTGGTTCAAAGGTGGAAGCTTTACTCACCAAAAACACTTCTAACTTAACCGGAACGCTACGACAAGCTGCCGAACTCACGAACTATCATCACGAAACCTTAGCTTGGATTTTTAAGCCCTTAATAGGCCGAGTTAGATTTGGACTTGGGCAATATAGGGATTGGCCTTGGAGTCTTGAAATGGAAATGTCCTTGGTTTTGGTATAGGGGCGTTTGTATGTTAAATTGATGTTTGGTAGTGTATTCACTAGTTTTTTTTTATTTTGGAATCTCTCTTGGAAGCCATGGAAGTGTTCATTAACATGAAGAGATAAGAAATGAAGATGGGAATGAATATATAAAGTGATAACAAAGTATGTGTAGTGGTATTTATAGGCAAAGGATGGATCATTAATTTAATTTAATTAAAACATTAAAATATGCTAAATGTTGTCATGAAACATGGAGGCCATGCCTCTCCATGGTTATAGGTGACACACCCTTCATGGCTCCCCTTGACCATGCCTTATGTACTAACCTAGCTAGCTTAGGTTATGGTTAAGTACTTCCTTAGCTTACTTAAGTTTTATTTTATATTTTTAAGTCAAATCTTATTTTATTTTATTTTAAACATGGATTATGCATTTTAACACAATTATTAATCACATGACATATGTTCTTGTGTGTGCAAGTGTTTATGAGTGATACAAAAATGTGCACAATGTTTTTGATGACTTTCCGAAGCCGAAAAGTCGAAATTTAAGAAAATATTTTTTGGTCACATTTTCTATTTTTATTTAAACTATTTATTTTTGTAAACAATTAAAAAATGATTTTAGTATTATTCATTAATATTTAAAATATGTTTGTTTAGTTACTAAAATCCATTATCTAAATATTTAAAAATTATTTAAATATTCAAATACAAAGCGATTAATTTACGGGTCATTGCACTCTCCCCCAAGAGAATTTCGTCCTCAAAATTAATTCACAAAAGACAATCCAAAAGGTATTTATTATACCTAGAAATTCATATAACAATGCAAAGCAACTAAGCCGTACAAGAACATTCAAACAACAAACAACTAACCTGACATTACATCAGGGTAAGTTTCTCTAATATGATCCTCAGCCTCCTAAGTACAATCACGAGGGTCTCACTCCACTGAACTTTCACAAACTTAACCACCTTGTTTCTAAATCTCCTTTCATCCCGATCTACAATTGAAACTAGATGTCGGACTACCATCAAATTTGGTTCTATCTCTAAGCCTTCCTGAATAGACATCTCAATAATAAACGATGGATCATGAACATGCTTTCTCAGATGAGATATATGAAAAACATTATGAACTTTTGACAATCGTTTAGGCAATTCTACTTGATAGGACAACAATCCAATCCTCTCAAGGGTTCTAAATGGTCCGATGAATCTGGGTGTTAGCTCTTCCGCTCTTTTGAATCTTACAACTCCTTTCATCGGGGAAACTTTCACAAATACCAGACCCCCAACTACAAACTCTAAGTCCCTTCTCTTTTGATCGGCATAACTTTTCTGTCGATCCTGGGCTTCTTTCCATCCTTTCTCTCTGGTCAAAGAATTAATCGGTCTCTAGTCTCAACCCAACACGAAGGCGATTTACATGGTCATCCGTACAAAGCCTCGTAGGGTGCCATGTTAATGCTAGCTTGATTGCTATTGTTATAAGAGAACTCTACCAAATGCAGATGATCTTTCCAAGAACCTCCAAAATCCAATGTACATGCTCTCAGGAGATCCTCCAAAATCTGGTTCACCCTTTCGGTTTGTCCATCTGTCCGTGGGTGATAGGCTGTGCTCAAATTCAACTCATTCCCAAAGCGGCTTGCAATGCTCCCCAAAATTGACTAGTGAAGATGGGATCTCGATCACTTACTATACTTATTGGGATTTCATTTAGTCGAATGATCTCCCTTAAATAAATCCTTGCCAAAGAAGCTGCAATTCTTGTAGACTTCACTGGAATAAAGTGGGCACTCTTTATTAGTCGATCTACAATTACCCAAATTCCTTCATTATCTCTTCTTGTTCTGGGCAACCCATCGATAAAGTCCATGGATACTTGCTCCCACTTCCAATTCAGAATCTTTAATGGTTGGAGCAATGCAACAGTCTTCTGCTGGTCACTCTTGATTTGTTTACAATTCGCATATCGGCTTACGAAAAGTGAAATGTCTCTCTTCATCCCTTTCCACCAAAAGGTTTTCTTCATATTCTAAGACATTTTAGTAACTCCTAGGTGGATAGATAACTTTAACCGATGGCTTTCTCTCAACGGATCCTGTCTAATTTCATTAACATCTAGCACACAAATCCATCCACTCATTATTACAATGCCTCGAGAGTCAATCTGAAAACTAGAAATAATTTCATTTTCAACATCCTTTGTAAGCCGATCTAGATTATTGCCTTCTTATTGGAAATATGCAATTCTCTCCTTTATTATTGGCTTAACTTCTAAATTTGCAATCAAATCCGCACTTCTACTCAACGCATCTGCAATGGCATTTGCTTTCCCTGGGGTATAAAGAATCTCTAGGTCATAAGACATGAGAAATTCCAGCCATCTTTATTGCCTTAAGTTCAAATCCTTTTGGGTAAAAAGATACTTTAATGATTTGTGATCCATAAGTAACTCAAACTTTGCACCCAAAAGATAATGCCTCCACACTTTTAATGCGAAGACAACTGCTAAAAGCTCCAGATCGTGTGTAGTGTGATTCTTCTCATGAGGTTTCAAATGCCGATTCGCATACGCTACTTCTTTACCATTCTGCATTAAAAATACTCCCAATCCAGTCCTATAAGCATCCGTGTAAACTATTAATCCATCACTCCCATTTAGAATATTTAAAACGATAGCACTTGTCAATTTCTCCTTCAATTCGTTGAATGCTCGAAGGCACTTGGGTGTCAAACAAACTTAGCATCTTTCTTCGTTAGCTTTGTTAGATGTGAAGCAATCTTTAAGAAATATTTAATGAAGGTTCTATAGAAACCCACCAGTCATAAGAAACTTCTAACCTCAGTTGCACTTTTGGGTTTCTTCCAATCTTGAACAACAACTACTTTGCTGGGTCCATTGATATGCCTTCTCTCGAAACTACGTGCCCTTGAAATCTTACATCGAATTTCCAGAAATGGCACTCAGAAAACTTTTCCCTTAAAACATGATTTCTTAAAGTACTAATAACAACATGAAGATGGTACTTGTGCTTTTCCTCCGCTTTAGAATAAACGAGGATGTCATCAATAAAGACTAGAACAAACTTGTTAAAAAAATTCCGAAACACTATATTCATCAAATCTACAAAATAAGCGGGTGCGTTAGTCAATCCAAATGGCATAACTAACTACGCGTAAAAATTATCAAGGGTTCGAAAAGATGTTAAGGGTACACTCTCCTTTGCTACCCTTAATTGGTGAAAATCAGTGGCAAGATCCAATGAGAAAATATCCGAGCTCCATGGAGTTGGTCAAACATGTCATCAATCCTAGGTAAAAGATACTTATTCTTGATAGTCCTCTTATTCAACTCTTGTAATCTACACATATTCTAAGAGAACCATCAGCCTTGGTAATGAAAACTACTGGCAATCCCCAACTCGATGTGATACGTCTGATCAAACCTTTTTGATACAAATCAAACTTATACTTCTCTAACTCTCTTCTTTCCTTTGGAGCCAACCTTCAAGGAGGTTGTACAATCTGCATGGTTCCTGGAATCAACTCCGTACGGAGATCCACTTCCCTATAAGGAGGTAATCCTTGTACTTCTTCAAAAATATCCTGAAAGTCCCCATTAATTGGCAAATCTCTTTCTCTTCTTTGGGTACTTCGAGCGAATAGAGAAACTGCTAATCAACTTATTAAGCTCCCCATAATAAATATCCGTACCAACATTTCTCACATCAATAACTCTGACAACCCTTTGATTACAATTTATAACCGCTCTAAATTTAAACAACCAATCCATACCCAATACCACCCCAAAACCTATGAACCCAATAATAAATAAGTTAGAAAAGAAAGGCAAATCTCGATAAGAAATAGGCACATTCAAACATATGGTGTCAAGATTGGCCAGACCCCCAATTGGGACAAAAGGAATTTCGAAGAATAACATATTTTAGATTCAACCAGTTCATTAGGTCATATGAGATAAAACTATAAGATGCACCGGTATCAAATAACACTCTAACAGGAATATCAGAGATGGATAATGTACCTTACAACACCTGCTTTCCTTTTGGATCCCTAGAAGTAGATGGTATTTCCTTAATAGTAAATGCTTGTCCCTGTGATCTTGTGATGCCCCACCCCTAGACCCACACTAACAAAGAGCATTACTAGATAATACTGTCTGCTAGAGTAGAGAATATGGCTAGTTAGGAGCGACTATCCATGAACTTTATCTTAAACGAGTATAAAATACGTCAATTGAGTTTCCATTTTTTCTCCTTTCTTTCTTTCTTAAGTGAATCAACATACTTGATTCAGGTTTAACAAAAAACTACGGTGGCTAAGGATCGTATTCAGAACAAATGTAATAAACTAAAATACCTCATATCACAGAACATGAACACACACACACACACACACACACACACACACATACATATACAGAGTTAGCAGAAGCACAACATAAGATGCTACATGAGTTTGGTTCTTATGAACCGAATATACATCAGAGTCTTAAAAGAATATATACATCAGAGTACTACAACAAAAAGATGCTAAATCAAAACATACACTAAGAAATAAAGAGGAAAGATCACAACGGAGCAAAGTAAGTTGGAGGTCAAACTGCAATCTACTAACCTATAATGACTCGGTCTGACCTGAGCATCACATAAAAATATAAACACACGGGTCAGTCTAGCCTAAACAAGATAGTTAGTACATGATAGGTCAAGATAAGATATAAAAGAAGGATAATAACTCGCTATGGAGATGAACTCCATGTTCTCAAATCAACATATGGCATATAAGCCAAATCATGTAACAACATAAGGCATATGAGCCAAATCAACATACAACATAAGGCTTGTGGCCAAATCACCAAACAACATAAGGTGTAAATGCCAAAACATCAAACAACATAACGCATATAAGCCATGTCACCAAAACAACATAAATCTCAACATATCGAACTCACCAAGGAGTTCAAAAGAACAAAAATGTAATCACCGTGTCATCATCATCAAATACCATAAAGGCTATGTATAACTCCAACATCCAACAAAATGGTGAAAACATTTGAAAATCAACAAATTCTAGAAATAAAAAATAAAGAAATTTAGAAAACGACAACAAAAGGAGGATCCCAACAAATGGCGAGTCTAAGCAACGCCGCATGTGCATTAACAATATATGGCCAAAGCCTACCAAGTATTATCAACAACAAATTTGGTGCCCAATAAATGACCGAAGGTCTAACAAATGGCACGAAAGTCCAACAAATGACCCGAAGGTCCAATAAATGGACCGAAAGCCCAACAAATGACCCGAAGGTCTAGTACTGGCAATCAACATACCCGAAGGTCCAACATAAAGTGTCACCAACTTCTAGATAGTAACCAAATCAGTGACAATAGTGCTTCCCACACCATATGGTCTCACTTAACGTTCACTATAAGGTAGTTAATTTCACTCTCGTATATGACCTCAATCGAACAAGTATGAAATTAACTTAAAAAGTAAATGCATATGTCCCATACCACATGTTTTACTAAATTGTTCAAGTTACTTGCTCGTTCGCTCGAAGAGCGCAAAATCGTGTAGTTTTATAGGAAATAATTTACTTCGAGAAATGAGTCAAAAGCGATTTTCCAAAAAATATTTTGGAAATTATTTCCTTTTAAAATCACTTTAAATAGCAAAATATATTAGTAAATAATAATAATAATAAGCTTGGAAATAATTTCAAACTCATAAAAACTTATTTAGAAATTTTTTATTTCAAATCCGGTTTTACTTTGAAAATTTCGTTTAAAACCAATTTTAAAACCACGTGCTCGAAATCATCAAATTCAGTTAAGTTCTCAAATCGAAACACCAGTAAATTACCAACTTAACAACATGAAAACATCACTGAATATCGACTTTCTAATTCATAAATAGAAACCTTTAAAACAACACAAAAAAATTCTAGAAATTCCATAACAAACAATGAAAAACAAAGCAGGGAAGTGCACGATCTAACACACACAATCGCATAAAAAAATGATCCAGAAGACCGACCAGGGTCGACCCAAACAAGGGCAAAGTCGACCTACCTGAGCTCCAGGTCGACCATTAAGGGTCTCTGGTCGACCCTTAGTCGCGAATGATTTTTCTTGTTTCGAGTAACTCCATGTTGATTTTTCTAAAGATTTTTGACTCAGTTATTGATCGATCTGAACTATGAATTTTGAAATGCGTAAACAACAACATTCAGATAGCAATCCGAAGAAATTCCTGCATGAATTCAGTATAGAGATCATCAACAAAAAGGAGATAAAACTAGCAGTTTAAAGAGATATTCGCTAGGTAAAATGGTTTCACTAAGATTATACAATAAGCCATGAAATTCATCAACCAAACGACTTACAGAGTTTGTTTAAGCTAGAAGAGTGAGGTTAAAACTCACCTTTGAGCAAAAGTAGAGAAAAACAATTGCAAGATGGCAACTTTGGCTTCTCAAAAGCTTCAGGAACCTGTATATGAAAATATAGACATGTATAGGAAAAGGAAAGAGTTACAGTAAATGAAATTTCAGATTTAGGAATTGGATGAATAAATTTCTAGTTTTGAGACGATTACCTGTTAAATCTCCTTAATCTACAATTTTTCTCTAAATCTCAATTGGATTTGAGCTTTGGTTTTGCAATTTGGAGAGAAGCGTTTACTAGTTTCTTTCAGATTGAAGGAAAAACAGAAAGAAGGAGGAAGAGCAAAAACGAACGTACTATAATTAGTGCTTCCTCTCCTACCTTTTCCCTTTGGGTATTTGGGTTTGGGTTTGAACCTAAACCCTACCCAATAAGGCTAATATGTTTATTATGTTATTAACATTTCTTATTAACATATATTTCACCTTTTAATCACATTATTTAACCAAATAATTATCATAACTTCATGTTTAATAAATTGTTCAACAACACATAAAAGTAATTTTAGCTATTTAGAATCAATTTCCATCCTTAAAATTCCATTTTTACTTAAACGCTTTAATTTCCTCTTTTTGTTTGCACAAATAAATATTTTTAACAACAAAATTACATAAAATTACTTCTCTTGCTTATATTATCATAACAAACCATATCAAAAATATTTTTACATCCAATATTGATTTTATCCAATATTCCACATTTTTATTTACAATATTATCCATATTTAATTTTTAACACATAAATAGAATTAACAAAAATCACTATTTGATCATTATTTCCACAAGTGTTGCATTTCAGCAAATTAAAACCATTTAATGCTCATTTTCACCCCCAAACTAACGTATTAACGTTTTTAAAGCTTTATTTTCAATATTTTATATTTATTTCAACAATTATAGTTTAATTAAATTCCTTTATCTTTTATTTAAATTAAATTACCACCAAATTAATATATTTCTTTTATTCAAACTTAATTTTCAACCAAAACCAACTCATCTCCATTTTATTTATTCAAAACCCATATTTTATTTAAAATAAAACAATTTTAAACAAGTTTCCCATGTCCAAATTTATTTTATTTCTCTAATTTAAATTATAACCATCATTGTAACTTATTTTCAGAAGTAATCACAAAACCAGGGTTATTATAGACCCCCCTTATAAAAATTGGGTCCTCACAATTTCTATAAAAGAGTCGTCTATAACACATATATTTTATCATGAATTTGGAACAAGACAAGCTTGAGTCAAGAATACACACCCTCAAACAGAAGTAAGAAAACCAGGATATGTTCGCTCGACAAATTCTCAAGTTTCCCAAGTACAACCCTTGGGATTAGCGGACCATTGAATTTTCATAAGCGGAACATCTTTATTTTGAAGGCGCTTAACCTCCGAACTAAGAACTCGAATAGGATTTTTGCACAATAGATAAGTCGGGTGAGATCTCAAGCTCTTATAAAACATGAGGATAAAAAACTGAACCAGAATCTCGAAGACACTTTCGAAGTTGAGATAATGGAATACATCATGAATACCAAAAAACTGAGCCGAAAGTGGTACATGATATGAAACCGGGCCAATGCATTCAGTAGTACGAAATGGTCCTATATATCGAGGAGCCAATTTCCTAGTCCGGCTAAAATTCATTACCCTCTTCAAAGGAGAAACTCGAAAGAGCACAAGATCACAAATAGAGAACTCTAAGGGTTTCCTACAGTTGTCCGTGTAGGACTACTGCCTCCTCTGAGCCTCTTTCATTCTTTGTCGGATGAGATCAATCTTCTCAGGATCTTAAAAAATAGAGTAGGGGCCTAAAACCAACTTTTCCACAGACTCCAACCGAAAAGATGGTGATCAACATAGCCTTCTATATAAGGCTTCGAATGGAGCCATACTGATACTAGATTGAAAAATATTGTTGTAGGTGAACTCAATAAGAAGTAGGTGGTCTTCCTAACTACCACCAAAATCAATAATACAAGCACGAAGGAGATCTACCAGAATACGATTCACCCATTCAGTCCGTCCGTCACATGATAAGCCGTGCTGAAATTAAGCTTTGTACCTAGAGCTTTCTAGAGACTCTTCCAGAATCCACTACTGAAAAGCGGAACTCTGTCACAAACAATAGAACCAGGAGCACCATAAAATCAAAATTTCCTTAATATAGAGTTTAGCTGGATTAGAAGCAGTCTGATTGGGCTCAATAGGAATAAAGTGGGCTTATTTAGTCAAAGGATCAACAATCACCCACACACTATTATGGCCAGACTTTGATCAAGGTAAACCATCAATGAAATCTATCAAGACCTGATCCCATTTACACAACGAGACTTCAAGAGGTTGCAAAAGACCACCAGGACACCGATGCTCGACTTTGATAAGTTGACAAGTCATGCAATTGCTCACTAACTTGCCACATCTCGCTTTATGCCTTCCCAATATTATAGACGATTCGTATCGGCATATATCTTACTACTACCGAGATAAATAGTATACTTAAAACAATGACACTCATTAAGAATATCTTTTCTAAGATCAGCAACATTAGGCACGGTTAACCTACCCTTCCTACGAATACAATTACAAGCATCAATATCGAAATCCTTTAACTCATCACCATGGGATTCCGATTTACAAAGCTGAATAAGATGAACAGGATCAGGATCTTGCCTCTGAGCATCGGCAATATGATCCAATAAAATAGGACGGGCTTCCTTGCTGACTAATAGAATAGGAGAATCGGATGTAGATGCACGATCATGAATATTGCAAGATGATAAAGATTCCAACATATTCCACTCAACTAACATCATAAAACAATGGCTTGCTGTTTGCGACTCAACGCATCAGCAACTCGGTTCCCCTTTCCAGGAGTATATTGGATATCGAAATCATAAGAAGCAAGGAACTCGAGCCAACGTCGTTGTCGCATATTTGAGTGAATAAATATTTCAAAGATATATGATCAGCGAAAAGAACAAATCGATCGCCTAAAAGATAATGTTGCCAAAAATTTAAGGCAAAGACTATGGCGGCTAACTCCAAATCATGGGTAGCGTACCGAATCTCGTTCGACCTCAATTTCCTAGAAGCATAGGCAACCACCCGATTCTTTTGCATACACCACCGAGACCATAATGATTGGCACCAGTATGAACAACAAGATCTTGATTCCCTTCGGGAACCACTAAGATAGGAGCATGGGTAAGAAGTTCTTTCAATTTCTGAAAAGAAGACTCACAATTATCGAACCAAATGAAATGAACTCTTTTCCTCTTGAGGCAAGTAAGAGGTAGGACGATGCGAGAGAAATATTTAATAAACCAACGGTAATAACCTGCAATCCAAGAAAACTACAAATCTCAGGAACATACTCGGGCCTCATCTAATTTGGAATAGTTTTGATCTTTGAAGGATCGACAGAGATGCCATCAGACGAAAGAACGTAGCCGAGAAACTTCACTTTCTTCTCCCAAAAATGAAACTTAGAGAATTTTTCCTTAAGTTAATTTTAACGGAGGGTACTTAAGACAATCCTTAAGTGGTTGGCATGATTAGCTTCAAATTTGAAATAAACAAGGATATCATCACTGAAAACCAAGACTAACTTATCGAGATATTCCCAGAATACTCGATTTATAAGATCAAAAAATAAGTGGGAGCATTCGTCAAACCGAACGGCATCACAAGCCACTCTTAAGATCCATAACGAGTGTGGAATGCGATAAGAGGAATGATATCCTTCGCAAATCGTAACTGATGAAATTTGATAGCAGGATCAAGTTGAGAGAAAACTTTATCACCAGATAGTTGATGGAACATTTCACAGACCCTATGCAAGGGATACTTATTCTAGATAGTCAAATCGTTAAGTTTGCGATAGTCAATGCAAAGCCTAAAAGTACCATCAGGCTTCTTAACGAACAAAACAGCAGCTCCCCAAGGATATGAATTAGATTGGATAAACTGCTTAGTTTCTAGTTCCAGTAACTGCTTCTTGAGTTCCTCATTTTCCTTGGCAGATATCCTTATGGAAGGATGACTGAAAGGCTGAGCTCCAGGAATAAGATCAATGCGGAACTCAATTTCCTGCTTAGGGGGAAAACTAGAAACAGGTTCAAAAACATTAGAGAACCCACAAACAACAGGAATTCGAGATATGTCATCATCATCTCGAGATTCAAGAGAAAACAATGAAGCATTGGAACTATTATCAACATCTCGAAGAATAACAGACAACTGATCAACATAATCGGGATGCTTGAGATATAAATCCTTTCGGGGTACAGGATTTGGGCTTCATAATAGACAAGCCAATCCATCCCCAAAATCATGCCAGAACCAAGATACTGAATAATGTGCAAATTTTCTTAGAAAGAATAACCACAAAGAACAATCTCAACATCTTCACAAAATAGACTAAGTGTTGCGGATCCCCCAATAGGATTCACAATCCTCAAAGAAGTCATTAGACAAGATACATCCAAAGGAATAACAATAACAAGTTCCTTCGATACGTATGAGTGTGACACACCCGTATCGAAATAACTCGAATAGAACGGCCACGGAATAAAATCGAACCTTTCAAAATAGAAGAAAAAGTACCTCTGGGCTGAGAAGAACCATAAGAAGCATCAACAACAAAAACCTTCCTAGAATTAGGACCCTTGGGAGCTCTAGGGCACGATGAAGACCAATGTCCCTCTTGCTTGTAATAGCGGTAAATGCGAGGCTTGGATATTCTCTAACCAAATAATCATAAGAACCACAATTGTAGCATCCCTTTTGAAGGTGTGCTACCTTGGAATGAGAACTAGAACCAACCTGCTTCTTCTTCTTATTATGTTGAAAAGACTTGGATTTATGGAAAGAAAACCGCTTCTTCTTATTGGGCTTCGGATGAACCCTAATCTCATCACTACTATTCTTATCCTTCTCCGAACCCATAACCGAGTCAACAAGCTCCTCAAAAGTGACCCTAAGCTAAAGCATTAAGGCCTTCTTCAAATACTTCTTTAAACCATTCATAAATTTATAATTCTTCTTATACTGAGCATCAACACACCGTACATGAACAACATTTCAAAAGAGGAGATATACAAAGAAACAGAAGATTTTCCTTACTTCACACAAGGATATGACGAGCTAGGAAAGTAGGATAAGATAATGAGTATTCACAGGGGTATAAGATCGATAATAGAATTCAACATATGGAATATTACAGAATTAAAATGCATTCCTAGACGTATTCCTAAACCTATTATCTACCCTCAAAGACTTAGATTGAAGGACAATGACAAGGGAAGATTGGGATGGAACGAATATTGTCCTTTGGATGCTCTATAACATATGTATTATTCTTGTACAATGCTGTATTTATCATGTTTTTTCTGAATTCAGCTCTGATACAAACCGTGATGCCCCACCCCAAGACCCACACTAACAAAGATCGTTACTAGATAATACTGTTTGCTAGTGTATAGAATAGGGATGGTTAGAAGCGACCATCCGTGAGCTTTGTCTTAAACAAGTATCGTATATGTCGATTGAGTGCCTATCTTTTTTCCTTTCCTTCTTTCTTATGTGGATCGACATACTTGATTCAGGTTTAACACAAAACTACAGTGGCTAAGGATCGTATTTAGAACAAATATAATAATATCAAGTACCTCATATCATAGAATAAAAACATACACATATGTAGACGTAACAGAGTCAATAGAAGTACAACATAACATTATATATGAGTTTGGTTCTTATGAGCCAAATATACACCAGAGTCGCGAAAGAATATATACATCAGAGTACTATAACAAAAAAGGGCTATATCAAAACATACACTAAAAAATAAAGAGGAAAGATCATAGCGGAGCAAAGGCAATGTGGAGGTCAAACTGCAATCTACTGTCCTTTAATGACTCGGTCTAACCCGAGCATTATATAAAAATATAAACACACGGGTCAGTCTAGACTAAACATGATAGTTAGTACATGATAGGTGAAGATAAGATACACAAGGAGGAGGATAACTTGCCATAGAGATGAACTCCATGTTCCCAAATCAACATATGGCATGTAAGCCAAATCATATAACAACATAAGGCATATGAGCCAAATCAACATACAATGTAAGACTTGTGAGCCAAATCACCAAACAACATAAGGCGCAAATGCCAAAACATCAAACAACATAAGCTATATAAGCCATGTCACCAAAATAGCATAAATCTCAACATATCGAACTCATTAAGGAGTTCAAAAGAACAAAAATTTAATCACCATGTCATCATCATCAAATAGCGCAAAGGCTATGTATAACTCCAACATCCAACAAAATGGTGATAACATTTGAAAATAAAAAATTCTAAAAATAAAAAAATAATGAAATCTAGAAAAAAACAATAAAAGGTTAATCCCAAAAAATGACGAGTCTAAGCTAAGCCGCACGTGCGTTAACAACGTATGGTCGAAGCCTACCAAGTACTATTAACAACAAATTTGGCGTTTAACAAATGACCTGAAGGTCCAATAAATGACCCGAAAGCCCAGCAAATGACCCAAATGTCTAGTAATGGTAATCAACATACCCGAAGGTCCAACATCAAGTGTCACCAACATCTAGATAACTAAATCAGTGGCAACAGTGCTTCCCATACCACATGTTCTCAATTAACCGTTTACTATAATGTAGTCAATTTCACTCTCATGTATGACCTCAATCAAACAAGTCCATAATTAATTGAAAAAGTAAACGCATGTGTCCCATACCACATGTTTTACTAAATAATTAAAGTTACTTCCTCATTAGCTCGAAGGGTGCAAAATCGTGCAGTTTTATAAGAGAATTTTACTTCGAGAAATGAGTTATAAGCGATTTTCCAAAAAATACTTTGGAAATTATTTCCTTTTAAAATCACTTTAAATAGAAAAATATATTATTAAATAATAATAAGCTTGGAAATAATTTCTAACTCATTAAAACTTATTTAGAAATTTTTTATTTCATAATCCGGTTTTAGTTTGAAAATTTCGTTTAAAACCACTTGTTCGAAATCATCAAATTCAATCAAATTCAGCAAATTTCTCATATCAAAACACTAGTAAATTAACAACTTAGCAGCATGAAAACATGACTGAATATTGGCTTTCTAAGTCACAAATAGAAGCCTTTAAAACAACACAAAACAATTTTTGAAATTCCATAACAAACAGTGCAAAATAAAGCAGGAAGTGCACGGGCTAACACACACAATCGCACAAAAAAACATGATCCGGAGGACCGGACAGGGTCAACCCAAACAAGGACAAGGTCGACCTCAACGTTCGACCGTCCTGAACCCCAGGTTGACCATCAAGGTTGACCATTAAGGGTCTGCGACCCTTAGTCGCAAATTCTTCTGCTTGTTTCGAGCAGCTTCGTGTTGATTTTGCTGATGATTTTTGACTCAGCTACTGATCGATCTGAAGTATCAATTTCGACATGCATAAATAACACCATTCAGATAACAATCCAAAGAAATTCCAGCATGAATTCATTATAGAGATCATCAACAAAAAGGAGATAAAACAAGCAGTATGAAGAGATATTCACTACATAAACTGATTTCACTAAGATTATATAGTAAGCCATGAAATTCATCAACCAAACGACTTACAGAGTATGTTTAAGCTAGAAGAGTGAGCTTAAAACTCTCCTTTGAGAAAATGTAGAGAAAAACAATTGCAAGACGGTAACTTTGGCTTCTCAAAAGCTTTAGGAACCTATATATCAAAATATAGACATGCAAAGGAAAAGGAAAGAGTTACAGCAAATGAAATTTCAGTTTTAGGAATTGGATGAATAAATTTCCAGTTTTGAGATGATTACCGGCTAAAACTCCTTAATCTGCAAATTTTTCTCTAAATCTCAATTGGATTTGAGCTTTGGTTTTGCAATTTGGGGAGAAGAGATTACTAGTTTCTTTCAAGTTGAAGGAAAAAGAGAAAGGAGGAAGAGGAAAAATGAACGTACTATAACCAGTACTTCCTCTCCTACCTTTTCACTTTGGGTATTTGGGTTTGGGTTTGAACCTAAACCCTACCCAATAAGGCTAATATATTTATTATTATGTTATTAACATTTCTTATTAACATATATTTCACATTTTAATCACATTATTTAACCAAATAATTATCATAACTTCATGTTTCATGTTTAATAAATTATTAAACAACGCATAAAAACTATTTTAACTATTTAGAATCAATTTCCATCCTTAAAATTCCATTTTTACTTAAATGCTTTAATTTCCCATTCTATTTTCACAAATCAATATTTTTAACAACAAAATTACATAAAATTATTTCTCTTGCTTATATTATCATAACAAACCATATCAAAAATATTTTTACACCCAATATTGATTTTAACCAATATTCCACATTTTTATTTACAATATTATCCATATTTAATTTTTGACACATTATTAGAATTAACAAAAATCACTATTTGAACATTATTTTCGCAATTATTGCATTTCAAAAATTAAAACCATTTAATGCTCAATTTTATCCCAAACTAACACATTAAAGTTTTTAAAACTTTATTTTCAACATTTTATATTTATTTCAAAAATTATAGTTGAATTAAATTCCTTTGTCTTTTATTTAAATTAAATTACCACCAAATCAACATATTTCTTTTATTCAAACATAATTTTCAACAAAACCAACTTAACTCCATTTTATTTATTCAAAACCCATTGTTTATTTAAAATAAATAATTTCAACAAATTCCCTATCACCAAATTTATTTAATTTCTCCATTTTAAATTATAACCTTCGTTATAATCTATTTTCACAGGTAATCACCAAACCAAGGTTGTTACAGATCCCTTCTTTCAAAAAGAGCATTGGTTCTTCATATGTCCATGCTTGTTGCAATTGTAGCATACTGGTAGGATAGTCTCCGGGCAATTATTTGCATAGTGGCCCATTTTGTTGCACTTATAACAAAGGATTTGCATTCTCTCTTGGATAGTTTTTAGTTTTGCTTTAAAGGCATCAGATTATTTAGTACCTGCTCCAAACTTGCTCCTCGAATAGGCTTACAATTTCTCCTTAGCATCTCTAAGTTTTTTCTACAAGACAAACATAGGATTGCCAAAATTAGGTTGAGGCAAACACAATTCGATAATACACTAAAAATATGGTTCTAAAACCCATGAGTTAAAAAATTTAAAACTTGAATTTCTTTTCATGACTTTAGCATTCAGTTGAAGGATCTGTGGAGAGTGGTCGGATAACAAAGGGCTAGGTACGTGGTTTAGCATGGATTGCCATTTAGTTAGAGAAGACTGATTGCAAAAGATGTAGTCAATTTTTGAGTGGGTTCCATTACCATTTCTCCTTTTGTAGTTCCATGAAAAAGCAGCACCAGAGGTTTTAATCTATATAAGATTAGAGTTTAAGGTAGCCAAGTTTAATGGCTTTATTTCATTTAAAGATAGTGAGTTTCTTCCAACTCTGTTAGATAGTCTTATTGAACAGTTGAAGTCGCCACCAATAAACCACGGGTGAGATTCTTGTCATAGAAAGGGTATGTATTGGAGGAGAGAAGTTCTAGCATTTGCTAAGCTGGCAGCATAAACAAAAGTAAGATAGAATGAGGATGTAACGACCCTGGATTTTGGCCCCGTTTATTTTAATAAATGTTTAATCTAATTTAAATAAAATATAAATTGATCATATTAAAATAAATATGATTTGGAAATACTGCCGTTTATTTATATAAACTGTATTTTAAAATGGAGATTGTTTTGGGAATTTGAAATAAGTATTTCAATAATATTCACAATAAAAATCTATCTTGTATAATTACTTAAAATACTTTACTTTGTTATATTTAGTATAAAATAATACATATAGATAATAATGTTTGAAAGTCTAAAATAAGTTTCTTAACAATATTATTAATAAAATTTAACTCATATAATTAAATTAAAATGCTATACATTGTTAACATTTGTTAAATAAATACATATACTTGATAATTTTTAAAATTTAAAATCTAATTCTAACAATACAAAATATAAATGTAAAATATGAGTCAAATTTATTGTATATGATTTAAATAAAATACAAATGAATTATAAAAATGAGAATAAATGTAAATATAACTTATGAATCTAATTCAATTATTAATGGCTAAAATAGAAAATAGAAAATAGAAAATATATAACATAAATAGATTATCATGTTCAATATAAAATATTAATATTAATGTAAGTCAAAAATATAAATATAAATGTACATAAACCATATGAACCATATGAAATATAACTTACATATTGATACAAATAAATACGAGTAAGCAGAAGTAAATTAGAAAAAAAATGTGTAACTACAAACAAGAAATAAGTAGTTAATACTTCCAATATCATTTTAAATTTGCAAGACCATAGAAAAACATATATAATATAATAAGTTTAAAATGTAACTAAATCGTATTGTACATAATTTAAATATTGATAGTTAAGAATGATATAAATACAAATGTAAATAAACCATCTTGAATATAACTTAAATATTGTTAGTCATAGTTAGAATACATAATAAATTTAAAAACCTTTTAGAGCAAGTCTACCTGCAAATATGAAAAAATAAATAGCTTCATGTACAAGTCAAGTGTGACCTGCAAGTGTATATTTACACAACACTTATGTGTATAGAGTTCAAACTAGAGGATAATAAAACAAGTAATATGATAACAAAACAAAATATCTTCATAATCAAAGCTTCATACATAAGCCAAGTATGTACCTGCAGATTTGTACACTGACATACAAATATACTTATGCAGCTGAACATAATTATAATAATGGTAAGCAAAATAATTAATAATTGTGTAAACATATTAGAAACCGAAGTATGTACTTACTATCAACTCAGCCTAATTTTTGTCACCTCAAAATATCTAGCAAATCTGGTTAAAATAAAAACAAGACAGGGTAAAAACATGTCCAAATATTGCCTCCTTATACTACTGTTATCTCAAACATATATATGTGCAGTTGCTTTTTAGTTTTGGTCGTTCAACAAAACACATAATAAAACTTTGTAATACCTGAGAAACCAGAGAGCAAGAAAAGAAGCAAACTCTATTTCAATTCAACAAATACAGTCAAGGATTTAGGACAGTTCAGGCTTCAGATGTTCAACATCAAGCTATGCTTTGTTCAGGCATGATTCAAGTGAGTAAACTAAATTTTTTAAAAGTTTTAAGCTAATTTAAATAGTTCAAATTTATCTGATGAGTTGATTTGTATATGCTTCAGTTTGCATATGTTGAGATGCACTGTGTTTTCTGTAAATTGGTACAGGGTTCATATTTGAATCATTAACTTAAGGATACTCTTATTTGATCATTGATAAACTTTGATTTCCTTAGCAAACAAGATGTAAACTTAAACTAAGATTTCTAAAGGGCGATTACAAATCATTTCATCAAGTACTCCACTATCATATTGAAATACAGGTAGATTAAGTGATCATTGATAATATTCGAATGTTGCAGAATGTTGATTCAAGATTTTATATTGAATATATACTGCAAATCAAAGTTTTTACAACAAGAATCAAAATTTATATATTGATATTTAAATAGCAGTTTGTAAATAGACAAAATTTGTATTTTTGAAAATTCCTAATTACTGATTCAATTTAAATTGATGGGATTTGTTATGAAGGTAGTTCGAACGTTCAAGATGATGGAAAAAATATTGAATTTTTTTTCAAATTTCAGAATTTGTCGAACGAAGGCAAGTTAGGGCTTGTGTTCATGTTTTTAGTTTTAACTGCAGTATGACGAATTTCATTTTATTCACGCGATCGAGTGTTACGTGGAATTGAGGAATGAAAGAGTGGCGAGTGGTAGTGGTGTGGTTGAAGTACGAGTGCCTCCAGTAGCTTAGGCGGCGGTGGCGGGGCGAGTTAGTGGTCGGTAGCTTACAGTCTCTTTTGAGCTGAAGGTTATTTTTTTTCATTCGATAGTTTAGGGCCGAATAGAGTTGAGTTTTCGAATATTTGGAGGATTCGTGACTTGCAGGGGTGTTGGGTGGTCGCCGAAGTTAGTCCGTGCCGCCGTGCACGTGCACGGCAGCGGTGTTGGTGTCAGTGCTGTGAGGGGAGGTCTGACTCGAGTCGCGCACGAGCGAGAAAGGGGGAAACTCGGGTTCGCGTTCGAGTGATAGGATCCTGATGCTAATTTAATTTATCTGAAACTTAAACATAGTGCTGAAAGAAAATATAAAGGAGATGAAGATGTTCAGGGAAGTCACGGGAAGTTTGAGTGAGAAACTCGGAGTAATTCTCGATTTAACATGGGGAAGCCTAGGGTTTGTTAACTACAGTATTGTTTTTTTTAAGGTAATGTAAGTAAACAAATTTTTATTCAATTCTAAATACTGCAAACTTGGTAGTAGTTAACAGTTTAAGCTAAAACTCAGATACAAGTTAATTACTTAAGCTAATACTTTAATGTGTTTTAAGCTCATAATTATTATTCAAATTGGGTAGGTAATATAAGATAAGTATAAATCTTATTAACACAAGTTTGTAATTAGAGACAAATTGATTTCAAAACTTAAGAAGATTTCTTTTAAAATGTCAATTAAGTTGAGTAATTAATATAAATTGATTTATTTTCAGGAAGTAATTAGGAATAATGAATTCTGATTATAATTGGTGATGGATTTTAATTAATAATTGAATTTGTAATCAACTATTTAAGTTAATTTATGAATGGGTAAGGGTTAATAAATTAAGTAATTTAATTAAGAATTTATAATTTATAATTAATTAATTAAGTAATTATTAGTTAAATAATTAAGTAATTAAGTTTCATTAATTAATAATTAAGGTTATTAATTAATGGACAAGGAATTGTAATTAAAGATAAACAACTTGATTTTTGGTAATTAATTAAATAGAGGAAGAAATAATAAATTAAATAATTAAGACTTAATAATTGATTAAGCAATGATTAATTAACTCAAATAAACTTGAAAGGGAATATCAAATTAGTCGTTAATTAAACAGGGTTAAGTGATTAATTCTTGAGTAATCGATTTCAAATCGAATTAATTATGAGAATTTAAATGATTGCTTTGGATTGTAGTGTATGTAGAATGTCTGGTTTGTGATGTTTAAATTGATGATATTCTGCGATGCTCTCTGATATGCTGTGATATATCTATGATGCTTGTATATGTTTTATCTGTGATAAATGCTATGTTAATTCAATTGTTGAATTTATATTTATTTAAACTGTTTAAGTTAATTAGACAACTTGGCCCTTAAAAATGGCGTTTGGATTCGATGATACCGGGATCGGAAGAATCAAATTTGATTCTCCGAAAACCACATCGATCCAATTTAAACGTTAGGTCGTGAATTCTGAAATGAAGATCGAGATGGTGTTTTCAGGATGCAGGGGTTATCGTCGTTAACTCTGAGGGTGATTCCAAAACGAGTGTAACGAGATAATGCCTTCGGTTTCGTTCGAACCCGGAACGAACTTGTATGGATTGAATGCTTTCAACACATCGTCAGGCGGACGATGAGCATTCTAAGTGATATGTTCTATAAAGGTAATCGCAGCCTCAAGCCTCATCAACCGAGAATGGCTAAAACAGGGGAGATGCAGCAAGGTTAGGTGGGTCATGCCCAAGCAGGACAAGATATTTCCCCTGTCTAGATGTTCCTTTATATTTTGGCTGTGTGGGCGGTTGCTAGCTACAACCGCGGGGTTTATCTTGTTCGGGACTGTTCAGTGAGGAATGGTTCCGGCCTTGTGTTGTAGGGGGTCGGGAGTAATCCTTGGTACGGTGATCTAGGCCCCGTACTATGACGGGCGGTACCCCCGTAGCCCTTCCATTGTTGAAAATCCATTTTCCCTACGAGACCCTACGGTTTTGATTTGTATTACCCACTTTTGTGGCTAGTAGCTGGAATTTAATAGATGTAACAATTTTGGCTATTTTCTATTTACTTGAAAACCCTAGACACTATTATAATATCACTGGATTTCCTATAAAATGTTTTGGTTAGCGTAAGGTAAAAACTTACCCGTATTTATTTGTGGGGAGTCTTACGTGATACCTTTATTTTCAAACGTTTTTCAAAGTTAAACAACTTTAAACCGTTTACTCATACCAGACCCATGTCTGACCCGGAGTTTATATTTTATTTTTCATAAACTCTTGGGTACTCAAATTTTTATGAGTAGCCAAGTGATAGGTTTTGGACTTTGATTTCTGGAGGAGCTCGGAGCAGGAGATTCCAGACGTATATAGCTATTTACATAGTTCCGTTGTGTTAGTTGGTATGTACTGTACCTCTGATGTATATAGTGATAGATGTATGTATGGTTGTCATGTGTATTGATATTGTATAACTCTGATATATGTAAAACTATGTAATATTTATGTGATATATTATATTTTGTTCCGTTCCGCTGTGAGATTCTGATGTTGTTGTTCTTTCTTTCTCTTTCTTTTCTATTTCTATCCCTTTCTTTCTTAATGATGATACGTCTTTCTGGTAGTAGAAGGGCGGGTCGTCACAGTTGGTATCAGAGCATAGGTTGGTGATAACCTTGGCTCTGGTAGGAATTACTCATAGAATAGAGTTTGTAGAACTCTAGAATGAGTTTGAGTGTATTAATAGATATGAGCGCGTATTTGTTAGTGAATATAAAATTGTTTTTATATTGTGTTGATTTATCTGTTGAGTGTTTATGGATTCTGGTCGATGTGTGGGACGCCATTTCATCGATAGGGATTCCTAAACTCTTAAACAAGATTGACCGACGCAGTATTGTTTTTAAAGTAGGGTAAATGAAATAATTTTACCCAAAATTATATTTTGACATAAAAGAAATATTTTTCTGAAATTATTATATATATTTGAATGTTAGATTGTTAATACTATAGTTGAATAAAAAATTAAAATTTGAGTGGTTTATAACCAAATAAAATTATCTAAGTAAGGTTTAAATAAAAAGGAATATAATTAAAACTTGATTAAACTAGAATTTAAGTCCCGGAACTTTGAAGGTGTTTAAATAAATTTAAACAAAAGGATTTAGGAATTTAAAAATCTTGGAAATGTTTGAAATGTTTTTCCAAAGATTTGAGGGCAATATTGGAATATTTTTTTGGGAAAATATTGTTGAATGGAAATTGATTTGGGAAGAAACTGTGGAAGTAAGGAAGCACAGAACTCACTTCAGTCGCTGGAAAATAATCCTGATGATGATGGCCACATCATCAGTATCCATTTTCGAGTTTCTAAAGTGATGGATTGCTACCAGAATAGTTGGTCAGGATATTGTTTGGGCTTGTTCGGTATACAAGTTGTTTTAGAAACTTCAAAGGGAAAAATTGTTTTGGTGAAAACAAGTATTTGGAATTTAAATTTTTTATTGGAAATACCAAATGGTTATGTGTAGTTATCATTTCAAAAATGGTTTTGGAAATGAAAACCGGGCAATTGAATTCTAAGAAATTCTAATTAATAATTTGGGAGGTTTAAATGAATTAACTGTTGAACTTATAAATGAAAGTTGATATTAATAAGAAGAAATCGGGAATTTTAATCCCGGAATTAAAATTTAACTTGAGTAAATGAAAGTGAAGAAAATATATTTGAGTTTAACCTGAGATAAGTTAAATGGAATTGAAGTTCAAAATGAACATAGTTGGATATAAAACTGGAAGGTAAGATGATTTTAATGGTGAAATGAAAATTTATACCTTACGATGGTAAGTGTTATATATAATCTGAGATTGTGGTTATAAGATGAAACGACTCAAATGAGTAATATAAGCTGTTAAGTAAATAAATAAGCTTTGAACTCATATAGTGAAAAATAAAATTTAAAAGAATGGTAAGTAGATAAATTTAACTGAAGTTGAGTTAGAATAAAACTGAATTTGAATGAATTCAGTCGAGTTATAGATAAAATTGAATGAAATAAAATTCTTATGTAAATAAGTAAATGTAAACCAAAGTAAGTATTGAATTGGATTAAAATAGAAATGGTGTGAGTTGTAAACAAATCTAATTCAAGTATAAATTGAATAACCTTATTATGAATAAATTTAATAATGAATTGTTGATGTAAATTAAAATTTAAGAATGGATAAAAGAATAAACTAATCAGTAAATAATTGGGATTTGATTAAAGGAAAATCGAATCAAAGATTTAAATGGAAATTGGTAGAATAGAATAAACTTAAGTTATTGGGTGAAACAGTTGAAGAAAATAAATGACTTAAGTAAATTGTGAGATGATTATTTAAAATATTGGTTGTCGAGTATAATAAAATGGTTGGAACCAAACCTGTTGAAATGAAAGAAGATGAAATGAAAGGTATGTGAATAAATTAAATGTGATGGAGTCAAGTGTAAATTGAGTTGGAATCAATTTAAGAATTGTTATAAAGCTTAAGTAATCATTTATTCACAATTGTATTGTCAAACTACATATAGAAATGAGTTGTTTTGAAGTAAACAAGATTAGATAAAATTCTATGAATTATTAGAAGCGAAATAGGATGATTTTGGATATGAGTTTGTTTTGCTTAAATAAATTATATATAAGCAAGTAAGTTGTAAATCACTTAAACTGAAGGGAATGATTTAGAAATTGGGTGGAAGTAATTGTAATAAGTATTGAAACCTTACATATGTGCTTATGGAAATATGTAATGCTAAACAAAGAAGACTCTGCCAATGAAAACTAGTGGTTGAAACCGATTTAAAAATAATAATAGGAATCAGTATTAAATGGAAGATAGTCAATAAAAATTCAATATTCAGAGTCAAAGATAAATTTAATTCACAAGAAATTTGAAATTCAGATTTAAATAAGAAGATATAAAGGCTATAGTGGTAGAGTAATAATATAAGGGAAAAATATAATGCTTATATTAAACTTGAGAAATGAATGGTGAAATTCTTAAGTAAAATTTGATATTGGGAAAAATTTATTCCAAGTGGATAGAATCAGAATAATGTGAATAAAAGAAATTGATATGGTTGACAATCAATGGATATAAATACGTAGGATGAACGTATATTATTTTATTCGCATAACAATTTGATCCAGATTCGAGCACAGAATTTTGAGATAGTTATATCGATCCGAGTTAGGATTTTTCACTCGATTTTCGACGACGAACCATGGATATGGATTTTGATTGATTCTGGAATTTCTCTATCATAGTTATGACTATGCAAGGAGAATGACAGTTTCTGATCAAGAAACCAGTTCGGAGTCTGCACTAGGAAGTCAGGTGGACGATGCTAGTTAGGAAATGGAATTGTGTGATCGAGCGAGCAATCGAATTTGATATTGCGTACGAATAGTATATGTACATCGTACGGGCTTGATTAAATAGATATTGAAATTCTGCAAAGAGCTCAATAAAATTTGGGAAGAATTAATACTATAGATTTCAGAATTGAATTGCCAGAGTGGATATCTGGAATATATGATGTATTCCGTATATCTCTGGATGATTTTAGGAAAACTATCCGGATTCGTGTTCAGATAGTTAGTGTTGTTTGTTAAAATGGATTGTTTGGTTGTTTGTTAATATATAAATGATATTTATGTTTAAATGATTGGCATAACAGCTTTTAAAATTATCTTTGTTTTAAATTTCGGGGACGAAATTCTTTTAAGGGGGGAGGAATGTAACGACCCTGGATTTTGGCCCCGTTTATTTTAATAAATGTTTAATCTAATTTAAATAAAATATAAATTGATCATATTAAAATAAATATGATTTGGAAATACTGCCATTTATTTATATAAACTGTATTTTAAAAAGGAGATTGGTTTGGGAATTTGAAATAAGTATTTCAATAATATTCACAATAAAAATCTATCTTGTATAATTACTTAAAATACTTTACTTTGTTATATTTAGTATAAAATAATACATATAGATAATAATGTTTGGAAGTCTAAAATAAGTTTCTTAACAATATTATTAATAAAATTTAACTCATATAATTAAATTAAAATGCTATACATTGTTAACATTTGTTAAATAAATACATATACTTGATAATGTTTAAAATTTAAAATCTAATTCTAACAATACAAAATATAAATGTAAAATATGAGTCAAATTTATTGTATATGATTTAAATAAAATACAAATGAATTATAAAAATGAGAATAAATGTAAATATAACTTATGAATCTAATTCAATTATTAATGGCTAAAATAGAAAATAGAAAATTTAAAATATATAACATAAATAGATGATCATGTTCAATATAAAATATTAATATTAATGTAAGTCAAAAATATAAATATAAATGTACATAAACCATATGAAATATAACTTAAATATTGATACAAATAAATACAAGTAAGCAGAAGTAAATTAGAAAAAATAATGTGTAACTACAAATAAGAAATAAGTAGTTAATACTTCCAATATCATTTTAAATTTGCAAGACCATAGAAAAACATATATAATATAATAAGTTTAAAATGTAACTAAATCGTGTTGTACATAATTAAATATTGATAGTTAAGAATGAAATATAAATGTAAATAAACCATCTTGAATATAACTTAAATATTGTTAGTCATAGTTAGAATACATAATAAATTTAAAAACCTTTTAGAACAAGTCTACCTGCAAATATGAACAAATAAATAGCTTCATGTATAAGTCAAGTGTGACCTGCAAGTGTATATTTACACAACACTTATGTGTATAGAGTTCAAACTAGAGGATAATAAAACAAGTAATATGATAACAAAACAAAATATCTTCATAATCAAAGCTTCATACATAAGCCAAGTATGTACCTGCAGATTTGTACACTGACATACAAATATACTTATGCAGCTGAACATAATTATAATAATGGTAAGCAAAACAATTAATAATTGTGTAAACATATTAGAAACCGAAGTATGTACTTACTATCAACTCAGCCTAATTTTTGTCACCTCAAAATATCTAGCAAATCTGGTTAAAATAAAAACAAGACAGGGTAAAAACATGTCCAAATATTGCCTCCTTATACTACTGTTATCTCAAACATATATATGTGCAGTTGCTTTTTAGTTTTGGTCGTTCAACAAAACACATAATAAAACTTTGTAATACCTGAGAAACCAGAGAGCAAGAAAAGAAGCAAACTCTATTTCAATTCAACAAATACAGTCAAGGATTTAGGACAGTTCAGGCTTCAGATGTTCAACATCAAGCTATGCTTTATTCAGGCATGATTCAAGTGAGTAAACTAAATTTTTTAAAAGTTTTAAGCTAATTTAAATAGTTCAAATTTATCTGATGAGTTGATTTGTATATGCTTCAGTTTGCATATGTTGAGATGCACTGTGTTTTCTGTAAATTGGTACAGGGTTCATATTTGAATCATTAACTTAAGGATACTCTTATTTGATCATTGATAAACTTTGATTTCCTTAGCAAACAAGATGTAAACTTAAACTAAGATTTCTAAAGGGCGATTAGAAATCATTTCATCAAGTACTCCATTGTCATATTGAAATACAGGTAGATTAAGTGATCATTGATAATATTCGAATGTTGCAGAATGTTGATTCAGGATTGTATATTGAATATATACTGCAAATCAAAGTTTTTACAACAAGAATCAAAATTTATAGATTGATATTTAAATAGCAGTTTGTAAATAGACAAAATTTGTATTTTTGCAAATTCCTAGTTACTGATTCAATTTAAATTGATGGGATTTGTTATGAAGGTAGTTCGAACGTTCAAGATGATGGAAAAAATATTGAATTTTTTTTCAAATTTCAGAATTTGTCGAACGAAGGCAAGTTAGGGCTTGTGTTCATGTTTTTAGTTTTAACTGCAGTATGACGAATTTCATTTTATTCACGCGATCGATGTTACGTGGAATTGAGGAATGGGAGAGTGACGAGTGGTAGTGGTGTGGTTGAAGTACGAGTGCCTCCAGTAGCTTAGGCGGCGGTGGCGGGGCGAGTTAGTGGTCGGTAGCTTACAGTCTCTTTTGAGCTGAAGGTTATTTTTTTTTCATTGGATAGTTTAGGGTCGAATTGAGTTGAGTTTTCGAATCTTTGGAGGATTCATGACTTGCAGGGGTGTTGGGTGGTCGTCGAAGTTAGGCCGCGCCGTCGTGCACGTGCACAGCAGCAGTGTTGGTGTTAGTGCTGTGAGGGGAGGTCTGACTCGAGTCGCGCACGAGCGAGAAAGGGGGAAACTCGGGTTCGCGTTCGAGTGATAGGATCCTGATGCTAATTTAATTTATCTGAAACGTAAACATAGTGCTGAAAGAAAATATGAAGGAGATGAAGATGTTCAGGGAAGTCATGAGAAGTTTGAGTGAGAAACTTGGAGTAATTCTCGAGTTAACCTGGGGAAGCCTCGGGTTTGTTAACTACAGTATTGTTTTTTTTAAGGTAATGTAAGTAAACAAATTTTCATTCAATTCTAAATACTGCAAACTTGGTAGTAGTTAACAGTTTAAGCTAAAACTCAGATACAAGTTAATTACTTAAGCTAATACTTTAATGTGTTTTAAGCTCATAATTATTATTCAAATTAGGTAGGTAATATAAGATAAGTATAAATCTTATTAATACAAGTTTGTAATTAGAGACAAATTGATTTCAAAACTTAAGAAGATTTCTTTTAAAATGTCAACTAAGTTGAGTAATTAATATAAATTGATTTTTTTTCCAGGAAGTAATTAAGAACAATGAATTCTAATTATAATTGGTGATGGATTTTAATCAATAATTGAATTTGTAATCAACTATTTAAGTTAATTTATGAATGGGTAAGGGTTAATAAATTAAGTAATTTAATTAAGAATTTATAATTAATTAATTAAGTAATTAGTAGTTAAATAATTAAGTAATTAAGTTTCATTAATTAATAATTAAGGTTATTAATTAATGGACAAGGAGTTGTAATTAAAGATAAACAACTTGATTTTTGGTAATTAATTAAATAGAGGAATAAGTAATAAATTAAATAATTAAGACTTAATAATTGATTAAGAAATGATTAATTAACTCAAATAAATTTGAAAGGGAATATCAAATTAGTCGTTAATTAAACAGGGTTAAGTGATTAATTCTCGAGTAATTGATTTCAAATCGAAATAATTATGAGAATTTAAATGATTGCTTATGGATTGTTGTGTATGTAGAATGTCTGGTTTGTGATGTTTAAATTGATGATATTCTGTGATGCTCTCTAATATGCTATGATATATCTATGACGCTTGTATATGTTTTATCTGTGATAAATGCTATGTTAATTCAATTGTTGAATTTAAATTTATTTAAACTTTTTAAGTTAATTAGACAACTTGGCCCTTAAAAATGGCGTTTGGATTCGATGAGACCGGGATCGGAAGAATCAAATTTGATTCTCCGAAAACCACATCGATCCAATTTAAACGTTAGGTCATGAATTCTGAAATGAAGATCGAGATGGTGTTTTCAGGATGCAAGGGTTATTGTCGTTAACTCTAAGGGTGATTCCAAAACGAGTGTAACGAGATAATGCCTTCGGTTTCGTTCGAACCCGGAACGAACTTGTATGGATTGAATGCTTTCAACACATCGTCAGGCGGACGATGAGCATTCTAAGTGATATGTTCTATAAAGGTAATCGCAGCCTCAAGCCTCATCAACCAGGAATGGCTAAAACAGCGGAGATGCAGCAAGGTTAGGTGGGTCATTCCCAAGCAGGACAAGATATTTCCTCTGTCTAGATGTTCCTTTATATTTCGGCTGTGTAGGCGGTTGGTAGCTACAACCGCGGGGTTTATCTTGTTCGGGACTGCTCAGTAAGGAATGGTTCCGGCCTTGTGTTGAAGGGGGTCGGGAGTGATCCTCGGTACGGTGATCTAGGCCCCGTACTGTGACGGGTGGTACCCCAGTAGCCCTGCCATTATTGGAAATCCATTTTCCCTACGATACCCTACGGTTTTGATTTGTATTACCCACTTTTGTGGCTAGTAGCTGGAATTTAATAGATGTAACAATTTCGGCTATTTTCTATTTACTTGAAAACCCTAGACACTATTATAATATCACTGGATTTCCTATAAAATGCTTTGGTTAGCGTAAGATAAAAACTTACCCGTATTTATTTGTGGGGAGTCTTACGTGATACCTTTATTTTCAAATGTTTTTCAAAGTTAAACAAGTTTAACCCGTTTACTCATACCAGACCCATGTCTGACCCGGAGTTTATATTTTTTTTTCATAAACCCTTGGGTACTCAAATTTTTATGAGTAGCCAAGTGATAGGTTTTGGACTTTGATTTCTGGAGGAGCTCGGAGCAGGAGATTCCAGACATATATAGCTATTTATGTAGTTCCGCTGTGTTAGTTGATATGTACTGTACCTCTGATGTATATAGTGATAGATGTATGTATGGTTGTCATGTGTATTGATATTGTATAACTCTGATATGTGTAAAACTATGTAATATTTATGTGATATATTATATTTTGTTCCGTTCCGCTGTGAGATTCTGATGCTGTTGTTCTTTCTTTCTCTTTCTTTTCTATTTCTATCCCTTTCTTTTTTAATGATGATACGTCTTTCTGGTAGTAGAAGGGCGGGTCGTCACAGAAGAGAATGTTTGGTTGAGGAGGGCATGACAATGAATCATTTGCTTTGAGGAGTCAATGGTTGAGAGGGAAAAAGTTAAGGGGTCGTAAAGAATCAAAATTCTTCCATATGAAGCTTTTTTATGGTTGTGGATAAATTTCCAGGACGGATTGATATATCTTGCAGCTTGAATAGAGAGCTCCAAGGAAAGTTTGGTTTCAAATAAGGCTAGAATACATAGATTATACTATTTTATGAGATCTTTGCATTGGTCATTCTTGATGTGACCATGAGCACCTCTTACATTGTAGTAGCCTATATTGCGCATCATTGGGTATACTTAGAGACATTGAGCATATCTACTTTCATACCTCTAGTTAGAGCATTGGGTATATCCATGTATCCTGGTACAGAGGCACTGAGAGGAGAATCGGAGAAAAGAGTTAAAGGGATAGAGTTTAAAGTGAAAATCACTGAGTGAGGAGTGATATTGGATGGAGGGTCTACATCCTCAAGTATGGAAGCAGCAGTCTTAGGAGAGGAGGAGCATATGGAGTCTAGCTTGGATGATAGAGTTGGATCCGGTGCTTTCCGTGCATTAGGGGGGGGGGGGGGGGGGTTAGATAAGCGTAGGGTAAACTTGATTTGTTTTGAGGTAGCTTGGGTCACAAGTCTAAATCATGCAGAGAAGGTTAATGTTTTTGACATGGGAGTTAGCTTGGATGGCAAGTCTGAATCATGCAGAGATGGTTCAGAGATTTTGACATAGGGAGTTAGCTTGGGAGGCAAGAAATGGATTAAAGGGTATGCTCAGAGGCAAGTTCGGTATATTGGGTAAGAGAAATGCAGCTTGGAATCGGGGATGGGATGGTCAGAGGTTGGAGAGGGGTGCACTAAGAGTTGTGCATGTGCACGTGCATGTTGACATGTTCAGTAGGATTTATGGTTGCATGGTTATATTCTTTTGTTCTTCAAAGTGCTTGAAGGTTAAGTATCGTATACTGATGTGTTGAGTCTCCCGTGCATAAGTTATGATGTGTTTTGAAGCGAACTTCTTCATTTTTCACACATTTACCACTGACAAAGCTTGCACCAACTACCTATATTTGATTTTGTTTTACTTCGAGACTCTCTTTGATAATATTAATGGATTCTTGGCCTTTACTTCAGGTCTCACTTCGGTCTACCAACGCAACGTGTTTTAGTGGAATAGGTACAGTTTCAATGATAATTCCTTGTTAATCAACACTTATGTTTTCAACTTTATCATGCTTACAAATTAACTATAAGGAATCAAAAGGGTCCTCGGTCAAGATATTATCACTTCCTCCTCCAGTTTCGTCACCAACTACTGCTATATGATTTTGTTTTTCTTCGAGTCACTTTTCAGGAATAACAATGAATTCTTGGCCGTTACTTCGTGTCTCACTTCGGTCTACCAACGTACGCAAGGTGATTTAGTGGTACAGGCACAGATGCAATGGTAATTCCATGTGCATCAACACTTGTGTTTTCATATTTATCATTCTCATAAATTAACTGTAAGGAATCAAAAGGGTTCTTGGTCATGATATTATCACTTCCAACTCCAATTTTATCAGTTGCTGGATTATATACTACTTCTGCCTCTCTTTCCTTTGTTTCAGGTGGCTTTTCAACTTGTTTGTTATCTTTTCCTAGATTAAGATAAACTTCCTTACTCCTTATGTCATGTTTTTCATGTTAAACTTGTGTACAGTCCGCTGTTGCTTTTCCTATCAACAGGTTATGATTTTCATTTTCCTAATCTACCACCATATCAGTTTCAGTCCTATTTCCACCATTATTACTTTTCATTTTTGAATCATTAGAGGGAATCGAAGCTCGATATTTTTTCCTTCCTCTAGTCACCATTTGCCGCTTTTGAACCTTTTTAGTTTTGCCCAACACATTTGTTACTTTTTCATTCACCTTTTTGGTACATCCATCCACCACTCTCTTCTTTGTGTTGACTTCTTCATTTGGCTTCATGTTCAATTTGTCACATTGCTCTAAAGTATGACCAAAAACTTTGCAAGAGTTACATATGTCTGGTCTCCATAAATATTTTACCACTATCTTCTGAGTTCCTCCTTCCACCAGTTTTACCATGAACTCGTCGACAAGTTCAATGTCCGGTTTCACTTCAATTAAAAATTTAGCATACTCTAACCACTCCGACCTTTCAATCATCTCATCTAAGCACAGTAACTTACCCAATCTGCTCGCTAACCAGTTAACCCTAAGAGGTGACCATGCAAATAAGGGGGTATTATGGAACTGAACCCAAATAGGTACCGAAGTAACTGCTCCACATATATTACTTACAGATGGATCATAGGGTTTAACAATAAAAAGTTTGTTTTTCATAATGATGGGATCATTTTGTAGAATACGCTGCCTGTCCTCTTCAAAAGAAATAGAAACAAAAACAGAACACTATCAGATCTCACCTTAATTGAGCCCCTTAACTTCTAGATAGCTTTAAGTCTATAGATAAAAGATGAGTAGGATAATGGTTTATCAAGAAAAAAACCATAAGGTAGTCTTTCCATACATTGGTGTCAGCTTTGACAATATCTTCAGTGAGAAAGAGAGCATCACCTTCATAACAGGGTGTAAGATCAACCGGTATGTACTTCCCCACATTACGAGACTTGTGCTTGAATAGCAAAGTCCCAACAGTTGACATGAGGGAGACAAGGAGGAGAGACTAAAAGACTGGAGGAAGAAGGAGAACCAGAGGGAAGTGAAGAAGAAAAAATTGTGGCTGGGATAAGGGATAGAGAGGGAGGATCAGGCAGCGTTGGTGGAGGGACAGGACGCTTGGTGGTAAACGAGCGGATGATTGGCGGAGGGCTCGAGACAAAGTGGGGGACAATGGGAAGGGGTAAGGATGAGGTACGCGAGGGAATGACCTCTGCCATGAAAAGTACAAGGATGATTTTAACTAAATTGATATTCCTAAATAGGATAGTTTAAAATAAGATATTTAAATAAACTTCAAATTATTAAATACATATTTTCTTTAAACAAGTATGAGGAACCTGCTTTTATAATTCTTAATTAAACATATTAATTATAATATATACTTTAAAATACTTAGAATATTAATTGGAAAATAATTCTTAGTTTCAAAAATTATGTAAATTTTTTAAATGATTATTCAAAACACAAAATGGATTTTCTTTCTAACTTTAAATAAATATTTAAATAATAAATTTTGATAAAAACATTTCTTCGTGAATTATATATATACATTATGAAGTTCTCATTTTTATTTAAAATAAAAAATATTTCAGTTATTTTTATATATTTTTTATAAAAGTATGCACATACACAAACTAGTGTGCACCGCTGATCGATAGGTGCTTGTCGACCATGTCGACTATGGTGATCGACCGACGCGTGCATCAGTGTGCTCTAATTCGATCTTTTGGATCAGATTTTGGCCACTCTCCCCCTTCTCCTTATTATTCTTGTAACGACCCAGAATTTCAATCTTTTGAAATTCATATATTTAATTGATTTTAAATATTCAAGAGTTAATTTTATAAGCCGGATAACTTATATTTGAAATAACTTGATTTAATTGGATAATTAAATTGTTAATTTAATATTTAAAATTGCTGAAATAATTGAAATTGGACTTAATGAGAATAAAAATGATTTATAAAGTTAATTAAATCCTATTTGAATAGAATTATGTTAGAGAACTTTTAAAATTGAATTAAAAGTTAAATTGTAGAAATTGAATATTTTAATATTCAATGGACATGTAAAAATAGCCATTTTTCAAACAGTCTCGAATTTCGATGAAACTAATTTCATTGGATCCGTAATGTTAAATTATTGTAAGATTTCAAATTTCGGGTCAATCGGATTTACGGTTTGTCTGAGGCGAGCTAAAACGCATAGAAATTCGTTTAAGTGAATTTTAAATTTAAATAGTCGATTCGAAAACCTATCTTCCAAATATGATCGAATTGGCTCTCGATATATATTACATTGTGTTCAAAATAGGGTTAAAGCATTATAAACGTTAGGAGACATGCTTTGTTTCGAGTTTGAAAAAAAATCGGGTGAACAGTGTCGTCAAATTTTCTATAAAAGGCCGACTTATTTTCTATTTTGCAAAACCCTAATCCAGGCTAGGTCTAGCCGCCATTAACGTTTGCATGTCTAGAATTTCATCTCGTTCCTCCTCATTTTTCCTTTAATCCACCAACAGTCGTCGAAAACATCCAACTACAAATTAAAGAGCATGACGAGATCCAGCCGATCAACGGTTATGATCGAAAACGAAGAGGCGGATCGACGTGAGTCTCGAGGCAAAGGGCACGCGATCGAACATGTTTCTTGAAGTTGAGAAACAATCGAGCTTCAAGGGATCATCGGCAATGGAGGAGCTAGCATAGGGATTTCAATTGATGGCCTTTGATCGTCATCACCATCAATGTGGGACGAGCGAAAATTCAATGTAGCGGTGGGGCTTGGGTTCAGTTGACCTAGATTTCGAATGTGAATTGATCGAGGGAAGGGAAGAAGAAAGGGGTGGCCTAGATTTGTTGAAAAGGGATCGAACGGCATAGATGACAAAGGTTTTAAAATAATAATAATAATAAAAAGAAATTGTAAATTTTGTTTTATAAAACTCGTATAAACTTTATAACGTGATAACTTTGTCATACGAGGTCGAAAATTGACAAAACAAGTTGCGTTGGGTCCTTATTGACGGGCATTACATTTTAGAGCTGGTTTGGAGTTGATTGGAGCTAGTATAAATTTTGGGTAAAATTAAATGTTTGTTTAATTTTAATCGGAATAAATCGCTATCGCAATGACTATAAGCAAAGTGAGTACAACTCACTCTTTCTGACTCCCCGATATTCCTATATAAGTGAGAAATAATTTATTTATGGTGATTGATGATTGTTTGGATGATATATGATATATTGATTGGTATTTGGATTTATTCCTGCCTATTGGAGTAGATAACCCTATACGTTCCCGTGTATGAGCGGATGAACCTTTATACACGCATCTGGCTTGAAGTGGACATTGTACATATATTTCTAATATGTATATTTGTTGCAGGTGACAGGTTGAAGAGATCCATCTAGATTTCTCACCACTGTTGGTTTATTTACAGATATTATGATATATCTTATTATCATATGATATATGATATTTTGGATGCCGTGATTTATGTATTTAGTGCTGTTGCAGCATTGGGCCTATTTTGGAAATTTAAAAATGTTAAAGTGGTGATTTCGAATTTAAAAGGATTTTACAGTGATTTTGAACATATACGTTTTGTTGAGTTTTGAAATGGTTAAGGAAAAGGATTTATTTTAATAAATAAATGTTATAATTTTTTTGTTATAAAAAATTATGATATTTGTGAAATATAGTCCGAATATGATTTTTGAAATATGGAGTTAACTATTTTGGAAATAGTTTAAATTGAGATGAAATAATTATAAACAATTTATATATATAAGATTTATAAAATTGAATTTTTATAAATCATAAGTGATGAAATTGTAAAGAAGCTTTGTAAATGTTGAAATGAAATTATAAATGGATTTTATAAGTGAATAAGATTTATAGTTGTGAAGCTATAAAACAAATGAATTTGTAAACAAATAATTTATAAGTAATTAAATTATAAATTGGATTGGCATGTAGATGGGATATACATGGAATTTGCTAATAAGAGAATTTTATATATTGATGTTTTTATTAAAATATAAATGGAATTTATAAACATTGTTTTATAAATCCGAAATCAATTGAATTTGATAAGTTAAAAGTGTAAGTTTATTAAAGGCAGTGTAACAACCCTTATTTTGTAATTATTTTAAATTGAAATTCCTGATTTAAAAACTTTATTTAATTTTTTAAAATGAATAAATTTTGTTATTTAAATATAAATTTTGATTTTTATGTGAATTACAATTCCAAACATGAATAAATAGAATATTTTCCAGAAATGTGAATTTTGGTCAATATGGTCAAACTTTGACTTTTAAATCTAAAAATTTGAATTTTTGAATTTTATCTTTTATTATGAAAATAAAATTTTAAGTATACTGCTTTTCGTTTCGTTGAAATCTGATTAATATTGTGAAAGTTATACTTTTCAAACCATTGTATGTAAATTGTTTTATTTAACAAAATTGTTTATTTTAATTTATATAAATAATATTTTTGTTTGTCATGTAATGTTCTAATTTATGTTTACATGTGTAAAATGACATATTATGTATATATATTTTATTTTTAAAACATTTTAAAAGTGTAGTTGAAAATTCCAATGTTAGTTGTATTTTGTTTACAATTTTTAATTTCTAGTTTCAATCAAGTAAAGTATTTTCTTTATTTATTTTTCTATTTTCCTAAGACACATTTTATTTTCATTTTTTACTTTGTTTTGTTCAGATTTTATTTTATTTACTCGACTTTTTATTTATTTAAAGTGAATTATTAAAATTGAAAATTCGAAGAGACTTTGTGGTTTTTAACTTGTGGCATTTCCTTTGCTTGCCTCTTCCTTTTCCTAGTTACCTTCCAATGTCCCTCACCTATGGCCGTGCATTTCTCAATTGTTTTCATGTGAAAACTTCTCTTTCTCTTCATCACATCAGCCATTTCAATTCTGAAAAAATAATGTAAGTAATGGCTTCCTCTTTCTCATGTTCTTCTTTACTTTTTCTTTGATTTTTTGCCTTGCTTTCTCTAGCTTTGCTCGGCCATAACCACCACCATCTTCACCGACCACCACCACCATCTTCTTTTCCTCATCATACATAGCAAACCACCCCTCTCCTCTGACCAAATCTAGCTGTGACCTTCTAGATGAGCTTCCACCACAAAAACATTGCAAAACTCCAAAACAATGCCTAGCCAAGCCATTTCCACCATCACCTTCATGTTTAGCCTTGGCCACTACCTCTAACACCACCACCACTTGCTGCCATGACCTCTAACCATCAGCTACACCTCTTACCTGACCTAAAATGAACATGGTCGAGCCATGTTAGTACCATAGGCCGAGCATAGGTGCACAAAAACCTTTCATTCCTTGACCCAAACCCTTCCACTTGCTTGCCTTCACCTTCCACTTGTTTTGCCTTGCCATCTTCCTCTATGGCCGAGCCTAACATGCATGTAAACCACCATGGCCGTAAGTTTCAGGTAGCATCAAGCCCTTGGCCAAGCCTAGGCGTGGTGTGGTCAAGCCCACTTGACCATGGCCAAGCCTAGGTGTGGTGTGGTCAAGCCCACTTAGCCATGACCAAGCCCACTTGATGTTTAAAGCAAGGTGGTGCCATTTCAATTCTTATCTTTTTCATTGTTTTAAATTTCTATTATATAGTTTGTGTTGAATATATATATTTATATTGCTTTGTTTAATTGTTGTATACAAGAGAAATATCTTGGTTCTCCATCCATTCAAAGCTAATCGTGCTTATCGCGCCTTTGGAATCATTCTTGTGTATCGTAGTGGTCTCTAACTTTGGAAAAGGCGAGTCCTTCTCACTCTGACATTATTACTTATGAAATGGTAAATGGATGACAAGTGATTAGTAATTAAAATGTTTATGCAAGTTAATGATGATTATACGATATGTTATTTCATGTTATTACCATGTTAACTTTGTTAATTATCACCTGACATATGATATATGATAGTATATTGTGACAATGACATTTATTAGTATAACTGTTTATATTGTTTATGCATATGTTCACACTGCAAATTCCCTGTTAGAATAGAATCACTATGGGTTGAAATGATACATACCCGAATGGACATTAGAATAGGGAAAAATCATTATGAACTGAAATGATAGGCTCAAGTGATTTTTATTGTATTTTATTTGACTTGGGATTGCGGGTTTGAAATGATAGAAACCGAGTTTTCTTTTTAAATTGCAGATTGAAATGATACATATCCGTATCACTTGATCTAGGTTAGAAAATTTTATACAGACTCCGTGGTATATTTTTAAATGATTTTTCTTATGATATGTATTTTTAAAGTATGAAATTTTGATTTAAAAATATATATTTTATGGTTTTGAGAAAGCTAAATATTAAGTTTTTAATTTGTGAATTTAAGTACGTAAATTTGAAGTAAATGTGATTTTTGACTTTAAATTATATTTTTAAAATGTAAGTAAATAATGGAAATTAAATTTAAAGTTTTGAAATGATATTTGAAGTAAAATATTAAAGTTTTGTTAAATTTATAAGTTAAGAAACAGAGAAATTTTGACTTAATAAATGAATTGAGTTTTAAATTGGATATTTGATTTTAAAACTTTGTTGTGATAAATCATATGTTAAAATGATTTAAATGTGAAATTTTGAATCCTACAAATATGATTTATAAGTTTAAAATAACAAAAATTTGGAATGTTAATGTTTCTGAAGTTATAATAAAATATGAAAATTTACTAATAGCATTTCCAAAAAATGTCGTGGTCTTATGACAGCATTTTTAAGTGCTGTTGTTTTTGAATTTAACTATGTTTGAAATAACTAAATATCTATTGTGGCATTTTATAAACGTCGTTGTTCCTGAACTAAACTATTTTGGAAACTATAAGCTACGATAACACTTTATAAATGTTGTCGTTGCTAAAATTTAACAATGTTTTGAAATATTATAGATTTTAGCACTGTTTTGAGTTATAGTTTAAAGTGTTAAATGATTAAAATTTTAAAAATTGATTATTTGTGAAATTTAATGAGTTTTGAATATAATTTAATATTTGAATTTGAATTTCAAAGGAATTTAAAGTAAATTTGAATTTAAATAATATTTACTTTATTATGTGTTAAATGGACTAAAATGTAATGAGATAAATGAATTTTGAATGGAATTTTGAAATGTGTTTGAAATGATATTTGAAATAATAAATGAATGACATATTTGATTTTAAAATGATATTTAAATTGAATATTTGAATTAAAGAATGATAATGAACTTATAATGGATTTGAAAAGGAAATGATTTTGAAAATGGTTTTGAATGACATGATCTTTATTTTGATAAAGAATGTGAATTTGGAATGATATTTGATTTTGATTTATTCGATAAATGAATATTTGAAGTTTATATTAGTATGAAAGGATATTTGGTTTACTTGTACTTTGAGTTTATTTAAATGATATTGGATTTTTGAAATGAACATTGCAAAACTAAGTAATAATGAAGTTAAATCAGAGATATGTAAAATTATAAAAATTAGTTTTGAAATGTGGGATATTAAAGCTTTTAAATATATTAAAAATTGAATAGTTTATTTTGTGGATCAAGTCTATATTTGAAATGGTTTGTTGGGAAACTGAATTGAATTGGAACCGATGGTTTGAATTGAATTGAATTGGGAATTTGAAATTTTGGGTTTAATTGAATAAATTTGTAAAATGTAAATGAATTAAAGGATTTGGGTTCAATTGATTTTCAAAGTGTAATGATTTCAAGTATTTTGGTTTCGACAGAGTTATAACTTTGAAAGTATTATGATTTTTGAAAGGTGTATATATGTTTGAAATGGAAATGATAAACTATTTTGATTTATAGTTTTGAAATAAAAATGGTCTGGTTTCGAAGTATAAACTATTTTGAAACGGCCACGACGTTATAATAACGATTGGTTGTTAAAGAGACCGAGATCGGAAGTTTTCATACTCTCTGCCAACTCTGAAAACCACTTTAACAACTGTGTACGCGGTGGAGATTTCAGAATGAAGTAGGATGGTGGCGACGATCCTATTTAGGTATGAACGTGGACTCGACTCCCGTGAGTTGGCGTAAGGTGGCTAAAACAAGAGCGATCTCGGGCCAAGTGAGGTAATTCCTCCTATCGGACGCATTTCTTCGATACTATACTCTTACTTGTGATTGATTTGATGACCATCCTTCGATTTTGATTGGGAGTGTGTTCCGAGGTGGGCGTAGTGGCTGCTACGTTACCACTAGCCCGTGTGCGTAATTAGTATATCTACCCTAGCATTGCCTTGTGTGCCGTGCCACCTACCATAGTGAGCTTTACTACGAGTTTGATTTGTGTCGTACCTATGGAGCATCTTCTCGTAGTCTCCCGATCAGGAGATATGCAGATACTGTATAGACTACTGGCACTATTACGTGTTAAAGGCTATATGGGTAACCCTTTAAAGCTATTTTAAAGTAAGTTTATTTTACTGTAGACATTATTATAATAGCGAATATTACTACATAGTAAATAATTTAACGGATCCTTAAAGGATGGGCGATCTCAAGCATCCTTTGAGTTACTGATGCATTTTGTTATTGTTCACTTGAGTTGATTTACAGTTCATAAGTATTTATCTCCTGACTCGAGTGTTTTGCGTTTTGCTTTATGCTCGGGTCAGACTGAGTGATTCAGCATTCAAGACTCATCTTCAGTGTTGGAGCTTTGTTTGAAGATCAAGCCATCTATTTTTCTTTCAGTATCCTGTGTTTCCAGTGATGTATTCTGATTTGTACTTGATGTATCTTGTCACTCTTCTGTTGTATCTTGTTTAACTCTAATGTATCTTATATATATAATAGCTTCATGAACTACTATCTCTTTTACTTCCGCTGCATTATTATTTACTCTGTGTCTGTGACTATTTATTTACTGTATATTTTGAGTTTTGCCAAATTTTTATTTACAACGCGGTATTTTGAGTAATTTAAGTCCGATATGTATGGATGCGAATGGATGAAATATCATGTGGTTATAGGCATTATATCCACAATTTTGGACAGTGGATAATCCTTTAATAAAAGTGCAATAGTAATAAATTTGATTAGAGATTAAATCCACGATTTTGGACAGTGGATTATCCTTAATATAAATGTGTAGAAACGTTGATTTGGTAAACGATTTGTATTCATGATTTTGGACAGTGAACAATATATTAAATAAATGCTTTGTGAAGTGGTATTTAAATGAAGTAAATTTTTTGAAGATGTTTTAAAAGTGCTAAGTATCGAATACATAGATTTCAACATTCATTGTTGAAATAGACATTTTCGAGAAATAAGGAAAATGATGGACTATAACACTGTTGTTATAGTAAATAATTTTCGAAAAGAAAATGTTTTGTATATGATATGAGATTTATATATCTATCTTATTTTCGAATCACTATACTAAGGACTTTGGGTTGTCGTAATGATTTTTTATGCAACATTCACTTTGATCCAAATAAATGTGTTTAAAAGAACCTTTTCCTTAAAGAATAAAATATATACTTAATCCTGATTTAAGTATATGTAATATTTTCTAAGTGTTGAAAATAAATTGATTTCTAAAATACTTATTATTAAATAAGTATATGGAAATGTTTCCCAATATGGAAAAGTTGAAATGGTTTGAATTATACCTTTTAAAGATAATTTGAAGTGAATATTTGACAAGTTATTTAATTAATAAAAGATTAATTAAAAGGGCTCAGTGATTGTTATGGTGTTGAATATTAGTTTATTTGTTTTGATAGTTAAAGAACCGACTATCAAATTTGGCCATTTTAGTTCCTCGACTTGATGTGGAAACTATTTAGTCGTACTCTTAGTACATAGCCTTCTGTGTAGGCTTGTTTATCGTTTGTGTTGAGGATGTTGATTCATACGGTGCAGAGTATTACTTCAATCTATCGAGCTTCCTTCTTGGCCCGAAGGATAGCAAGTTGAAAGTTGAAAACGTGATAAGTCTATGAGACTTAGTTTCTGTGTGAGGTTGAGAAACGCTTTTACGTTGTTGGTGCAAAGAGACCGGGATCGAATTCATCTGAAAACCACTTCGGACCAACGTATATACGACGATTATGCAGGTTGCTTGTAATGATATTGATATTCTGGATTTTCATAGTGAAGGAATGCTTTTGATCGTTTGGAGTTAAAATCCTAATATACATCTTGTAGCAGTGGTGTCTTCATTATGAAATATCCAATAGAGGGACTATTCGCTACTAATCCTAGGAATTTCCCGACAGGATGTTGTAGGAAAGCACCTTTGGTTTGTCCTGTTCCTGGACAACTTTTATGGATGTTTGTCTGGCATTGCATTTCTAAATATTGCGTACATTGGTTTTTTCAAGCGTACATCAGTGGTGGTGGAGAAGGCAACATCTCTTCGCTTAACACCCTCCTTGAGACGTATGAGCTCAAGGGTTGTATTTTTATGGAAGGCAATTGGTAGTCAACGGAAATGGCCGTGTGGCATTCAAAGTGATGTGATTGTGATTGTAAAAGGTAATCGTTACCTCAGGCCTCATCAACCGGAAATGACCAAAACAGGGTTAGATACGCAAGGCTAAATGGGTCATTCCCATGTAGGATATGATCATCATCTTCTTGATATATCTTTACAAGCTATGATATCACGTATCTGATTGTTGTAGTTTGTATGCTTCGAGGGCCCTCGGTAAAGGTCAGCAACGACCAGAGGATGACGTATTTAGTACCATCTAGTTATAGAGGTGGGCGTTGGTAGAGGGCAGATGTTCTGTGCCTCGAGACATCCATCTAGAGGTGCACCCCTTTGGAAGGTAGTCCCTTCACCTGGTCATTTGTATGGAAATACAAAACTCCACTACATATTTGCCATTTTTTTCGTAGGGCCTAATATGCTAGAATTTAATAATGGTAACAATTTCGGTTATTTTGAATACTATTTGTGCAATAGACACTATTATAATACAAGAGGATTTGATATGAAATATTTTAGTTATCGTAAGGTAAAAAGATGTCCATGTTTATGTGTGGACTTGTCTTACGAGATACTTTTGTTTCGATAAAGGAAAAGTTTGGTAATTTAATAAATTTAGTTGAGTGTGTTTCTCACGCTGGTTTACCAGACTGATCCGGGCGTTCTTCCCTTTCAATGCTTTGGCTAGACCGAGTATATTTTCAGGTTTAGATTGGTGTTTTGGAGCTTCAGTGGGAGAGCTGGAGATCTCCATTCCGTATACAAGTACATCGGTTTTATTTGATTATGTTTAGCCTGATAGGGGGTTCTCGCTTCTTGTTAGGTAGCGAACAGATGACTCTTGCCCCTACATGTCCCTACTGTGAAAGGGTTGGTTATAGTCGAGAGGCTAGCCATAAAAGCAAAGTGCAAGGTATCAGTGTGAACTACGGTGGGTATTACCCACTGGCGCGTCCCGTCATAGCTGGTATCAGAGCTTAGATTTTGTATATTCCTAAGCTTTGATGCATTCTCAATATAGATAGGGACAGTAGCACCCTATAATGAGTATGAGTGTATTATATATATGAATGCATATTTGTTAGTTGATATAAAATATTTTATATTGTGTTTGCTTATCCGTTGAGCTGTTTATGAATTCTAGTCGGTATGTGGGATGACATGTTATCAATAGGGGTTCTCAAACACTTAAACGAGGCAAGTAGACATAGTATTATTTTAAATTAGGTAAATACAATAATTTTACCTTGATTATATTTTATTTACAAAGGGAGTAATTTTTTAGAATTATTAAAGTGTATATAAATGAATTGTTTGGTTGTTGAAAATGTAAATATATATAAGTTAATAAAAAAATTGTTTGAATAATCTAAATAAAACAACAATTGTAAATATAACGACCCTGACTCGACCTCCGAAAATGGCACTGAATACATCACCCGTATTTGAATGCCACAGATCCAAACGTCGAATCTGGTTCGCCGGAGCTTATAACACGTTAAGTATAACAACACAATGGAATAAAAAGATAATACCATTGATACACAATAGCTGATTACAGTGATACAACACGTTGATACAATTGATATCAACATCAGAGATACAAAAATAACAACGGAAGAAAGTCTCCAAAATATAATATCTTCAGAAGTCCTTAAAATAGATACCCCAACATATAGCGACTCCATTGCCAAAGTTCCAATGACTCCAATCTGATAAGCTCGAAAAACCATCAACACTGAAGTGAAGCAACTCGATCCAAATGCGATTGCCAATATCCAGAGATTGAATGCTATCGAATCTACGTCTACTATTTGATTATCTGAAAATCCAACTCTAGACTGCCCGTGTGGAAAATTGTATGCACCCAGAGTTCAGGAAGGGAACAATAAACTGCAGGCCAGTTATAGGACTGGTACGAGTAAACAAGAACAGCTTATCTTTTAAAAGCAAAACAAAAGAGTTTAAAAGAAATCCGAAATGCTTTTTGGAAAATGAAACTACCATAAGGCCTCCCATCGCACATATAATGCAAATGCAGAATTGGAGGAGATTTCTCCTTATGACAGTCAAACATGCTTGATAGGTAAAAACCCTTTGACATTAATATTAGTGCATAGTGCAGAAAATATTTTGAAAGTATAATATTAATCTTAGCCAGCATAGACGTTTCGCACTTATGCCTACTATAGCTACCATGTTCAATAGCAGGTTACCACCACATTCCATGGTAGGTTATACATCTAAAACCGTACAGAACACATATTGTTTCTTTGGATTTCCAACAAATGGTCAAGCACAGGAACTTCCCACACCAAATGGAACGCCTCTGGAGGGACGCCCCCGAGAACCTAACCAGATCTCTGCCAACACAAGGCCGAGTTACCTCTGTAACTAGGTAACTACTGACACGAGCATGCCATCCCTCGGTCGTTACCAACCTTTATCCAAGGTACCTCTCAACCAACAACCACAAAGCAATAAGTTTGCAGTAACCAAAAAGTTAAGTATCTGGGCTCCATACCATGATACCACTTATAATCCAGAAGGAAATGGACATACCCTTAGGGGGGCGCTACCCCCAAATAACCTTGCTGCAAAGATTCCCGTTTCGAACATTATCGGGTTGCGAGGCTCGACGAAGTCTCGTCCATAAAGCTACGCTTTACACAAAAGCCATGCTTCGATCAACAAATGATCAGCAACATTTCGTATGCCACATTACCAAATTGGGAATATATCACTGGTAACCATCAACTACATAACCTCTGAGCTCGTACGTCTCAGAGAAGGGTGTTAAGCTAAGAGAATAAATTCTTCACCACCAAACAGAAATGTATCTGATAGAAACCGGTTTTACATCTCAAAGTGTAATGTCAGACACACATCCATACAAGTCTGTTCCGGGTTCAAAAAGAACCGAAGGCACTTCCAAAGAAGCCCTTTCAATCTGGGCATCCACAATCCCGTTTGGACTCCCCATCACATATGGAGATCTCTATACCGGAGCAACTTAACCCGGTCTTCACCATCGTCTTCAATTGCTATCCATTTCGTCGTATCACTATTCAGAATAGGTTATATGACACAAAGTCCTCTCCTGGCTAAACCGAATAGTGAGCGCAATATTTCAAAACCATATGGATAATGGGATCTCAGTTAAGTCACAACTTATTACCCAAAATCTTTTCTTCAAATGGTTCAACAAACTACCATTTTCAAATCTTAAAAAAAAAAGATTCATTTCACAAAGTAATCTTTCACAAAGATTCATTCATAGCTTTCAAAATAATTTTCTTTCCAAAATGGATTAACTCATCCAATCATTAAATCAAAGACTTAATTCATAGCCTTCAAAACCATTTCCAAAGATTCATTCATAACTTTCAAAACAATTCCCATTTCAAATCTTTTATATAAAAGATATGCCATTTAAAATCTTCTTCAATTTCTAAACAAGGTCCAACCATTTTTCACAAAGATTCATTCATAGCTTTCAAAACTATTTCGATTCAAACTTGAAATATTTCAACACAAACTGGAAATCCTTTATTTATATGAAAGCTATTATTGTTTGAAAACCAGTAGTTTTCATTTTGGAAAAATCCAATTATATTTTCACAAGTTAAAGCCTCTCAAGTATAAAACTTGGGTTAAATTCAAATTCCCAACACAATACTTTTAAAATGGTTTAAAAACCCATATAAACACATTTATAACCATAATGTGCAAACATAGAATTCAATTTCAAATCTTGAATTCAAATTCAAATCAAATTATTTAAATTTCAAAACTTTATCCAGTTATTCAAAATAACTTTTATCATTGAAACCCCTTTTCAAAAGCTTTTTATATTTAATCCAATTCCATTTCCAAAACCATTTGAATTCAAAATTCATATTTAAAACCATTTCATTATTTAAATAAAAAAAATAATCTTGAATTATCTGTGACTTAACCGATTTCCTCGTGCAATCCATATTTGTGTGTGTATTGTGTAGTCCAATGGTTTTACACAATAGTGCAACAACATCAATCATCACAGATTTAATCATATCAATATCGATAAGCGGTATAATCTATAACGCTTATCTTCATTCATAGATAATATAAATTTATCACAGATAAATAAATTACATTCATCACAGATAATTACATTCAGCACAACTCAAAATTAAAACAGATCATCACACATCAGGAATATCAAACAATTCAACATTCAGTTGAATCCAAACATTCATAAGTAAGATTAACTAATCATCTGATTAATTTTAAAATCAGATTTAATAATTTATAAGCAACTAATAATCCTAGATAATTAATATTAATTAATTACAAACCATTTTAACCAATTATCCTTTAATCTTTCATTAATTAACTTTTAATCAATAAATTAATTAACCTTTAATTATCAATTAATCAATCTTTAATTATTCATTAATCAACCTTAATTAATATATAAATCAACCTTTAATTATTAAATAATTATCCTTTAATTATTTTATTACTATTTAATTACTTATCCTTAATTAATTATTTGTCTCTTAATTACCTTCATTAATTATTAACCTTTAATTAATTATCCTCAAATTAATTACCTTAATTAATCAATCATATTAATTAATTATCCTTTAATTAATAATCCTTAATTAATTATATTAATTAATTAACCCTTAATTAATTACCATTTAATTAATTATCCTTAATTAATTACAATAAGTGATTATCCCTCAATTATATTAAGTAATTACAAATTTATCAATTAATCAACTTTTAATTATTAAGTAATTAACCTTTAATCACTTAATAAATCTTTGAATTAATCACTTAATTAATGAATCACATAAATTAAATCCTTTTAAGCATCCTTAATTATTTCCATCAAATACCTTTTAATTACTTATATTAAGTAATCATACTTGAATTAACTAAGCGATTATATTTTTCAATTACAAAAACCTTACATAATTAAGATAAACCATATACCATAATTAATCACCTAATTATATTATTACAACTTATTTAAATTGGAATAAGTTTATTCGAAATCATTTCTTAATCAAAGTTTCTAATATACTTATTTCAAACACTTATTTAATTCAAGCGTTATCAAACTCCATTTAAAAATACTTAGCAATTTAATCATTATCATCAATAAATTATCCCAAAATCAATTAACTTTCAAAACAATTTTTAAAACATTTAACCTTAACATTTTTTTTTCCTGATTTTTTTTCATATCCTTAGTTTTTAAACCTTGGTATAATATTTTGTTTTATAACTTTAAACCTGGTACAGACTTTTGTTTTAAAAATTTAAAATCTGAAAACATTTTTTCCTTTTAATTTTTTTTAGAATAGGCTAATAAAACAAAACTCGGGCCCAAACTTCTACTACCCGAGATCTACTTCGAGGAAACTCCTCCTCTATTTTTCCCGAAGACAATCATGACAAATCTCGAGCTATAACCCGAGCCATGCTCATCTTCCCAAACTCGAATACCGCTAGACATAAAAACGTGCACGTGCACGTTGCATGTGACGCCCCACCCCGAGACCTACATTAGTAAAGAGAATTACTAAGTAATCATGTCTACTAATGCAGAGAATATGGCTGGTTAAGGACGACCATCATAGTAATACGTTAGTTAAGAGTTAAGCATGTCAATTATGTCTTGATTTTTTTTTCATTACCTCATAAGTGGTAGACACGCTTAGTCCCTAACTAATGTACACTATGGTGGATTCAGACCATTTCAAAAATAATGTAATATACATGCAGATAGAAAACATCAATCACAGAACAGCAAACACAGATCAGAGTGTGTATATATATATATATATATATATATATATATATATATAAATACATACATCTCCATAATAATACATCATATATAAGTAGCATGGACTACCGAATCACATATACACCCATCCCACAAAATAATATACAATAAGACACATAAAAGCAGACGACTCAAAGCGACATCTAAGCCAAAATGATAAGTCCAACAAAAGCGATCTAGCTGATCCAAGAAGTGAAGCAATCCAAACTAACCTGCAACTCGGTCTGACCCGAGTGAAAAACACATGGGTCAGGCAAGCTAAACTTATCAGTAGTAAGGATCTCAATAACAAGTGGAATGGTGAGAATCACTCCGTTGTTACCAACGGAACGACATGTTATTCATCATATCATTTATAAGAAAGGGGACATCGGGGATTCATCTATCTATTTCAAAGGAATTCAATAAGTAACATGCATATGGTTTCTCTTAAGGACTTCTCTAAGCGAAGTGGATAAGGGATGAGAACCATATAATAACTTCATAAAGAAACATCAAATCATCATAATCTGTCATAAGAACTCATTAAGAGTTAAAGGAAATCATAATCGAAATCACCATATAGAATAATATGAATGTAGCCTATATCATACTCAAGGCCATACTCAAATAACACATCACAGAAAGGTGAAATCGAACATAGAAAACTTCATAGAAAATTGCACGTGCTTTTCATGTTGACTAGTACTACTATTATTTGGTACCATACATCGTGATGATTTGGGGTCATTAACATCTTAGCATCGTGATCATCTTGATTGACTATAGTCGAATATCGCGATGACACCCAAATCATAAAATCCGAGCAAACATCATGATGATTGGAATCTAGTAATGACATCAAGAACATCGTAATGATTCCAATCTTATACTCGGTTTGTAGTACTAATAACATCTTGAATGTGTCACAACATCTCGAATAGGAACCCAGTGGGTGTTAATGTACGTCCCATACCATACATTCGCACCTATTGGTTTACTAATCGTCAGTCGATGCCACATTAGAAAACAGTCATAAAAATCCAAATCAAACATACACCGCCTCGTCTCATTGGCGAGTGTAAAGCATCCAACTCATCGTGTCTCATACTTTGATGAGTTTAAAGTCACATCAGAACTTGTCTCATTTCATCGACAAGTAAAAGTCTATCTTAAACATCACGACCATCATCAATTCATCATAACAACCCCGCCTCATGTCCTCGGTAGGTAAAAATATCAACATCGCTTAATATATTATTCTTATATGCTGAAAATCATCCAAATAGGCTATAATACATTTAGAATAATTTTATAGAGAAAATAGGATTTTTAAACAATTTATAGAGATTTTTAAATAAGTTATATAAGGAAAAATCAGTTCATTAAATAGATTATCTATTTATGAAATACTTTAAAAAAAAATTCCTTAAAATCCCTTTAAAATGCCTTAAAAACATTTATTTAATCAACCATAACTTATAAAGAATTTACATAAACTTATTCGAAACCAAAATCAATTAAAACCGTCGAATTTTTCAAATATCGACATTTATCGATATTTAGATTGAAACAGAATTTAAATAAAATTTAAATTCTTAAAATTTTCAAATAAAGCCAATCATGGTCGGATAAAAGATTTAAAAATTCATCATAAAATTAATTCATACAATATTCAAAATCATCGAAATATGTAGTGAAACAGTTAACGAAAGTACTATTAGAAGCAAAAGAAAATCAACCAAGAAACTGAGTTTTTGGCTGACTTTGGACAGTCGTTTGGGTTACCAAAACAACCCAGATTTCAGCGATGTTTTTCTGCATTATACGACCTCATGATGAAAATAACGTATCCAAAATTTGGAGCAATTTGCTACAAAATGAAAGAGTTATGATTTTTCAGACATAGCTCTTTTCAGTAAGCACAAAAAAAACGAGATTTTTGGCTGTTTCGAAACAAGGATTTTCTTTATCAAAACAGCTCATAATTTCATGAAAATTTTCAAAAACATTGTGCAGCTAAACTTCTACAACATATCAAAAACTTGGGGCAATTAGCTAAAAATTGAAGAAGGTATAATTTTTCTAAAGTGGTGTATTTTCGGCCAATACATAGAGGTCAGTTTCTGACCAATTTCAAGCATTAATGTACCTTATCAAAACAACTCAAAATTCCACAAAAATTTTCAGAAATGTAGTGTTGCCCGACTACAACAACATATCAAAAAGTGAAATCAATTAGCTAAAACTGGAAAAGATATTATTTTCGGAATATGGTACATTTTCGATCAACAACCAGAGGTAAATTCTTGGCCGATTTCAACCAATAGTTTCCTACAGCAAAATAACTCAAAATTAAATGAAAATTTCCAAACATGTAGAGCTCCCTGACAACAACAACATATCAAAATCTGAGTTCAATTTGCTAAAAATTGAAAAGATACGATTTTTCTAATCTGACCTATTTTCGGCTAAAACACAAAGATCAATTTTTGGCCGACTTCAACCAATAATTTACTATAGCAAAATAACTCGAAATTCAATGAAAATTTCCAAAAATATACTGCTACCCGATTACAACAACTTATCAAAATATGAGATTAATTCACTTAAAATTGCAGAAGATATGATTTTTTAAATATAGGGTTTTTTCAGCCAGCAAAACAGAAAACAAAGTCGATAATTTGAGCAATTCCATCAACAATTGATAGCAAAATTTTATTTTTTTAGCTTTAGCTTGCTGTAAGAAACTCTTACCTTGCTTACCACTTGATTTAGCAATGGTTTCAGCAACAATATGATGGACTTTGAAAGGAAATGGCCTTCAAGAGCCTGTAGATTGCAAAATAAGAACATGCAAAACGAAAAGGGAAAAGTTACAAACACTTCAATACAAACTCAAGATTTGATGAATAAATTCCTAGTATTGGATGTGATTACCTTGTATATACTCTAGTTTGAAGACTATCTTCTTTAATTTGCAAAAGATTTGGTGAAATTTGGTTTTAGATTGAGATAGTCATGGGTTTTCTTTTTCTGTTTTAGAAGAAGAAGAAAGGAACGAGTAAGAGGAAAACAACGTGCATGTTATTTTCTTCTTTCCTGAGGCATCTATAGTGGGTTTAGGATCTAACCCATATACCCATTAAGCCCAATAATAATACTTAGTGAAATTTACTAAGTAAATGCATACATTTCACCTTTTTAACAATATAAACTCATATTTTCTTATTTTGAAGCAAAGTTAAATTTATACATAAAAGTGTATGTAAACAAAAATTGTTTCCTCAACAAAATAAAATTTATTTTAACAATAAAAATTTATTTTTAACATTAGTTCCCTTTTTTTTAACAATATTTAACACTTTACATAATTTTAGTGTAAAAACACTTTTTTTTAGAGTATAACTTGATCAAAATTTACTCTCTTAGTCAAATAAATTGTAATAACTCATTCTAACACTTTTAAAACAACAAAATAATATTTTCTCATAATATTTCATATTTTATTTTAATAAAAGACATGTTTTCTTCATATTTTTCTCTTATATTCAATAAAAAGGATAATATTAGCAATAATTACCAATATTATCACATTGACTTAATTAAAATATAGTAAATGACTAATTTCACTCCAATACCTCAAAATAATTTTTTTAAAAACTTTATTTCCATCAATTGGCATTTATTTCAACAATTAAATGTTGAAATACATCACTTGGTAAATTTTTAACTCAAATTTACCTAAATTCTCATATTTTCCATTTTATTTAACCAAAACACCAAACAATGAATTTTAAACCCAATATTTAACTCCATACGTATTGTTTATTTGAAATACACAATTTAAACCAAATTTATTTCTTCATCACATTCTATTCACCATATTAAATTATAACTATCATTATAATTTAATATCATCAGTAATCTCCAATACCAGGGTTGTTACAGACTCCTTCTCTTATGAAAATTGCGTCCCCGCAATTTCTAGAGGAAATCTGTATTCAACATAATTTATTTCATCATACAAAGGAATTTTGATAGATTGAATAAAAAGTTCTTACCATCAAATTGAGAAGATAAGAAACCAGGATACGATCGCTCGATGAATTCCTTGGTTTCCCAAGTGCAATCATTGGGATTATCGGACCATTGAATCTTCACGAGTAGGACACTCTTGTTCCAAGGACATCTAGTCTCAGAAGCAAGAACTCTCAGAGGATGCTGCACATAAGATAGATCAGGAGAGACTTTCAACTTCTCTAAAGCACGAGTATCAAGCACGGAATCAGAATCTCGAAGACACTTCCTTAACTGAGAAACATGGAATACGTCGTGAACTCCAGAAAACTGATCGGGAAGTGCTACACGATAAGCTACCGGACCGATACGCTCCATGATAGGGAAAGGCCCAATATAGCGTGGCGCCAATTTCTCGGTCTGGCTAAAGCGTACAACTCCTTTCAGAGGAGAGGCTCTAATAAAAAAAAGTCACCCAATGAGAATTCAAGAGGCCTTCTACGGTTGTCCGCATAGGATTTCTGGCGACTATGTGCCTCTTTCATTCTCTCACGAATAAGATGGATCTTCTCAGATGATTCTCGAATAGATTTGGGCCCTAAAATTATTTTTTCCTCCGACTCAAGCCAAAAAGATGGAGAACGACATGGCCTTCCATATAAGGCTTCAAAAGGAGCCATGCCGACAGAAGATTGGTAGCTATTACTATAAGCAAACTCAACTAGAGGAAGATGATCCTCCCAGCTACCACCAAAATCCAAGATACAAGCATGAAGTAAGTCTTTCAAAATACTGTTCACTCATTTAGTTTGTCCATCTGACTGTGGGTGATAAGCTGTGCTAAGATTAAGCTTTGTGCCTAAAGCTTGCCGGAGACTCTGCCAAAAGTGACTCGTGAAAAGAGGATCACGATCACGCACAATAGATGAAGGGATACCGTGCAATCGCACGATCTCCTTAATATATAGCTTCGATAAAAGAGATGCCGTCCTATTTGACTTAATAGGAATAAAATGTGCAGACTTGGTGAGACGGTCCACAACAACCCAAATACTGTTATGGCCTGACCTCGAACGAGGTAAGCCATCAATGAAATCCATCGAAATTTGATCCCATTTCCACAACGAAACCTCTAAAGGCTGAAGAAGACCGGATGACCGCTGATGCTCGGTCTTAATGAGCTGACAAGTTATGCAATTACCCACATAACTTGCGACATTACGCTTCATGCCTTCCCAATAATAAAGGCGACACATATCGGCATACATCTTGCTGCTGCCAGGATGAATAGTATACTTAGAACGATGACAATCATCAAGAATGCCACGCCTAAGTGATGAATCAGAAGTTACAACAATACGGTCCTTCAAAAGAAGGCAACGTGAGAATCAATACTGAAATCCCTCTTCTCATCATCGTGGGATTCAGATTCACAAAGACGAATAAGGCGCAACGTCTCGGGATCACGCCATTGAGCCTTAGAAATACGGTCTAAAAGAGAAGGTTGAGCTTCCATACCAAATAATAAGCCAGGTGAATCGAAAGAAGCAGCTCTATCACGAATATCACAATAAGATAAAGTTTCAAGGACATCCCATCCGGCTAACATCATTGATACAACAGCCGAATGCTTGCGAGTAAGCACATCTGCCACACAATTCCCCTTCCCCGAGGTATACTGAATATCAAAATCATATGAGGCGAGAAACTCAATCCAACGCTGCTGCCTCATATTAAGCTCCTTCTGAGAGAACAGATATTTTAAAGACTTATGGTCGGTAAAAAGGACGAAGTGCTCTCCCAAAAGGTAATGACTCCAAATCTTTAAAGCGAAGACAATGGCTGCAAGCTCTAAATCTTGAGTAGCGTACCGAACCTCATTCGGACGCAACTGCCTAGAAGCATAGGCCATAACACGATCTCTCTGCATCAAAACAGCACCGAGGCCACTATGACTGGCATCGGTATAAACGATAAGATCTTGGTTCCCTTCAGGAACCACAAGGATGGGAGCATTAGTGAGAAGCTCCTTCAATTTCTAAAAAGAAGCCTCACACTTATCAGACCAAATGAATCGAACACCTTTCCTCGTAAGGCTAGTCAGTGGAAGCACGATACGGAAAAAGTCTTTGATGAAACGGCGGTAATAACCAGCCAAACCTAGAAAACTACGAATCTCGTGAACATTTTCGGGCCTCTTCCAACTCTGAATAGCCTCGATCTTAGAAGGATCAATGGAAATGTCTTTTGAAGATACTATATGGCCTAAGAACTTCACTTGCTTTTCCCAGAAGTGACACTTAGAAAGTTTTGCTTTGAGTTGATGCTTTCAGAGAGTACTCAAAACAATTCTAAAATGTCGAGCATGGTCCTCTTCGGACTTCGAATATACTAGAATGTCATCAATGAAAACAAGCATGAACTTATCGAGATATTATCGGAATACTCGATTCATAAGATCGACAAAATAGGCAGGTGCGTTCGTCAATCCGAGCGGCATGACGAGCCACTCATAAGAACCGTAGCGAGTGTGGAATGCGGTGAGAGGAATACTATCTTCCGCGACTCGGAGCTGATGAAAACTAGTGGCAAGGTCTAACTGTGAAAATACCTTAGCACCACTTAATTGATCGAACATGTCGTTGATCCTCGGTAAAGGGTAACGGTTCTTGATGGTTAACTCATTAAGCTTGCGATAGTCGACGCAAAGCCTAAGACTCCCATCGGACTTCTTCATGAACACTACCGCGGCTCCCCACGGTAAAGAACTAGAACGAATGAAATGCTTGGCTTCAAGCTCGAGAAGTTGCTTTTTGAGTTCCTCATTCTCTCGTGTAGACATCCTCGTGGGAGGATGACTAACTGGCTGCGCATCGGAAATAAGATCGATACGGAACTCAATAGCTCTCTTAGGAGGTAAACCAGAAACAGGCTCGAATAAATCTGAAAAGTCGCAAACGATAGGAATACGGAATACATCGTCGTCGTCATCTCGAGAATCAAGAGAAAATAAAGAAGCCATGGAATCACAATCGAAACCATGAAGCGAAAGATATAACTGATAAGAAGAATCAGGATGTCGAATATATAAGACTCGCTCCAAACATAAAATCCTGGCCTCGTATCGAACTAGCCAGTCCATTCCCAATATCACATCAAATCCAAGAAAGGGAATAACGTGCAGATTCGCACGGAAAGAAAAGCCACAAATCAAAATCTCAACATCATCACAAAGTAAACTAAGAGTTGCATATCCTCCGATGGGATTCGCAATCCGTAAAGAAGTAAGCATGCAAGAAACATCTAACTGCAAAGCATCAATGAGTTCTTTCGATACGAATGAGTGAGATGCACCCGTATCGAAAAGCACTCGAATATAACGATCATGGTATAAAATAGAGCCCTCTAAAACAGAAGAGGAAGTACCTCTAGACTGAGCAGCACCTCTAGAGGTAGTAGCCACACCAAGATGACCCGGATGAGAACCCTTCTCCTTTTTGGGACAGACTGACACTAAATGTCTCTCCTTCTTACAATAAAGACAACGCTTAGGCTTGGGACACTCCCTCACTGGATGATTAGGTGCACCACAATTGTAGCATGCAAAAGGCTTAGTTGAAGGAGTAGACTGAGACTGAGAAGAAGATCCCCTCTGTTTCTTCTTCTTACTGGGGTGGAACGGCTTCGGCTTGCGGAAAAACTTCTTCTTATTCGGTTCCCTCGAACATTACCCTCATCATCACTATCTTTCTCCTTCTCGACCGCTTCAAGCTGAAGGGACGCATCCACAAGCTTTTCAAAGGTAAGCTCAAGGCGAAGCATGAGGGACTTCTTCAGATATTTCTTAAGCCCAGAGATGAACTTAAGATTCTTCTTATAAGGAGTAGATATGTGCTCGAGACCATACTTAGACAAGGCTTCAAAAGATGCTACATATTCAGAAACGGTCGACTTTCCTTGTTTAAAATCATGGAAACGTCGAGCAAGAATAGCCTTCTCAGATTTTGGAATAAACTTGAGTTCGAATCTCTCACAGAACTGATCCCACTCTAGAGTGGACTCATCAATCTCAGCAATAAGAAGATCATACCAATGTAAAGCTCGTTCTTACAACATACTAGATGCTATAAGGACTCTATGATGACTAGAGATCTCCATACGACTAAAGATACGCTCACAAGAACTGAGCCATGCCTCAACCTCTAAAACAGTCTCGGTGCCTTTAAAGATCTTGCCTCCAAGATGAGTGAAGTCACTACACATGCGTGCAAACGCGGATTTGCACGGAGGAGAAGATAGAGCTGGAGCGGGAGGCTGAGTGCTCCGAATAAGCTCAAGGATCTGATCGGTAGACGTATATACGCCTTCAGGACGAGAACCCTGGACGCTCCCGCCGTCGAGGAGCGTCCTCTACCTCTACTCGACATAGCTGAAAGATAAGATAAGATGTGATTATTCCCAGAGTAAATAGATATATTAGCAATTCAAGTGCAAAAGTTGAGGAGTACTACGGAATATAATTAACATTCCTAGACATATTCCTTTCTATCTACCCCAAGGGAATTAAAAAGGGACAAGGCAAGGTTGAGGTGAAACTGTTCATGATTAAGGGATGATGTATATGGATGTATTATATCTGATGTATGGTATCTCGTATGCTGTTTTGTATATATTACATTATATTCTGAAACAATGCTCTGATACCAAGCTGTGACGCCCCACCCCGAGACCTGCATTAGTAAAGAGAATTACTAAATAATCTTGTCTACTAATGCAAATAATAGGGCTGGTTAAGGGCGACCATCATAGTAATACGTTAGTTAAGAGCTAAGCATGTCAATTATGTCTTGATTTTTTTTTCATTACCTCATAAGTGGTAGACACGCTTAGTCCCTAACTAATGCACACTATGGTGGATTCGGACCATTTTAGAAATAATGTAATATACATGCAGATAGAAAACATCAGTCACAGAACAGCAAACCCAGATCAGAGTGTGTGTGTGTATATATATATATATATATATATATATACACAAATACATACATCACCACACATCTCCATAATAATACATCATATATAAGTAGCATGGACTATCGAATCACATTTACACCCATCCCACAAAATAATATACAATAAGACACATAAAAGCAGACGACTCAAAACGACATCCAAGCCAAAATGATAAGTCCAACAAAAGCGACATAGCTGATCCAAGAAGTGAAGCAATCCAAACTAACCTACAACTCGGTCTGACCCGAGTGAAAAACACACGGGTCAGGCAAGCTAAACTTATAAGTAGTAAGGATCTCAATAACAAGCGGAATGGTGAGAATCACTCCGGTGTTACCAATGGAATGACATGTTATTCATCATATCATTTATAAGAAAGGGGACATCGGGGATTCATCTATCTATTTCAAAGGAATTCAATAAGTAACATGCATATGGTTTCTCTTAAGGACATCTCTAAGCAAAGTGGATAAGGGATGAGAACCATATAATAACTTCATAAAGAAACATCAAATCATCACAATCTATCATAAGAACTCATTAAGCGTTAAAGGAAATCATAATCGAAATCACCATATAGAATAAAATGAATGTAGCCTATATCATACTCAAGGCCATACTCAAATAACACATCACAAAAAGGTGAAATCGAACATAGAAAACTTCATAGAAAATTACACGTGCTTTTCATCTTGACTAGTACTACTATTATTTGGTACCATACATCATGATGACGTGGGGTCATTAACATCTTAGCATCGTGATCATCTTGATTGACTATAGTCGAATATCGCGATGACACCCAAATCATAAAATCCGAGCAAACATCATGATGATTGGAATCTAGTAATGACATCAAGAACATCGTAATGATTCCAATCTTATACTCGGTTTGTAGTACTAACAACATCTTGAATGTGTCACAACATCTCAAATAGGAACCCAGTGGGTGTTAATGTACGTCCCATACCATACATTCACATTGGTTTACTAATCGTCAGCCGATGCCACATTAGAAAACAGTCATAAAAGTCCAAATCAAACATACACCGCCTCGTCTCATTGGCGAGTGTAAAGCATCCAACTCATCGTGTCTCATACTTTGATGAGTTTAAAGTGACATCAAAACTTGTCTCATTTCATCGACAAGTAAAAGTCTATCTTAAACATCACGACCATCATCAATTCATCATAAAAACCCCGCCTCATGTCCTCGGCAGGTAAAAATATAAACATTGCTTAATATCATATTCTTATACGCTGTAAATAATCCAAATAGGGTATAATATATTTAGAATATTTTTATAGAGAAAACAGGATTTTTAAACAATTTTAGGAGATTTTTAAATAAGTTATATACGGAAAAATCTGTTCATTAAATAGATTATCTATTTATAAAATACTTTTAAAAAAAATAATTGCTTAAAGGCCCTTTAAAATGTCTTAAAAACATTTATTTAATCAACCATAACTTATAAAGAATTTACATAAACTTATTCGAAACCAAAATCAATTAAAACTACCGAATTTTTCAAATATCGACATTTATCGATATTTAGATTGAAACAAAATTTAAATAAAATTTAAATTCTTAAAATTTTCAAAACAAGCCAATCATGTTCGGATAAAAGATTTAAATAGTCATCATCAAACTAATTCATACAATATTCAAAATCATCGAAATATGTAGTGAAACAGTTAACGAAAGTACTATTAGAAGCAAAAGAAAATCAACCAAGAAACTGAGTTTTTGGTTGACTTTGGACAGTCGTTTGGGTTACCAATACAACCCATATTTCAGCGATATTTTGCTGCATTATACAACCTCATGATGATAATAACATATCCAAAATTTGGAGCAATTTGCTACAAAATGAAAGAGTTATGATTTTTCAAACATAGCTCTTTTCAGCAAGCACAAAAAAACAAGATTTTTGACTGTTTTGAAACAAGGATTTTCTATATCAAAACAGCTCATAATTTCATGAAAATTTTCAGAAACATTGTGCAACTAACTTCTACAACATATCAAAAACTTGGGGCAATTAGCTAAACGTTGAAGAAGGTATAATTTTTCTAAAGTGGTGTATTTTCGGCCAATACACAGAGGTCAGTTTTTGACCAATTTCAAGCATTAATGTACCTTATCAAAACAACTCAAAATTCAACAAAAATATCCAGAAATGTATTGCTCCTGACTACAACAACATATCAAAAACTGAGTTCAATTAGCTAAAAGCTAGAAAAGATATTATTTTCTAAATATGGTGCATTTTCGATCAACAAACAGAGGTAAATTCTTGGCCGATTTCAACCAATTGTTTCCTGCACCAAAATAACTCAAAACTAAATGAAAATTTCCAGAAATGCAGAGTTCCCTGACTACAACAACTGAGATAAATTAGCTAAAAATTGAAAAAGATATGATTTTTCTAATATGACCTATTTTCGGCCAAAACACAAAGATCAATTTTTGGACAAATTCAAGCAATAATTTCCTATAGCAAAATAACTCGAAATTCAATGAAAATTCCCAGAAATATACTGCTACCCGATTACAACAACATATCAAAATCTGAGATCAATTTGGTTAAAATTGAAGAAGATATGATTTTTTCAATATAGGGTTTTTTCAGCCAGCAAAACAGAAAACAAAGTCGATAATTTGAGCAATTCCATCAACAATTGATAGCAAAATTTGATTTTTTAGCTTTAGTTTGCTGTAAGAAACTCTTACCTTGCTTACCACTTGATTTAGCAATGGTTTGAGCAACAATATGATGGATTTTGCAAGGAAATGGCCTTCAAGAGCCTGTAGATTGCAAAATAAGAACATGCAAAACAAAAGAGGGAAAGTTACAAACACTTCAATACAAACTCAAGATTTGATGAATAAATTCCTAGTATTGGATGTGATTACCTTGTATATACTCTAGTTTTAAGACTCTCTTCTTTAATTTGCAAAAGTTTTGGTGAAATTTGGTTTTAGATTGAGATCGCCATGGGTTTTCTGTTTTTGTTTTAGAAGAAGAAGAAAGGAACGAGTAAGAGGAAAACAACGTACATGTTATTTCTTCTTTCCTGAGGCATCTAGAGTGGGTTTAGGATCTAACCCATATACCCATTAAGCCCAATAATAATACTTAGTGAAATTTACTTAGTAAATACATACATTTCACCTTTTTAACAATATAAACTCATATTTTCTTATTTTGAAGCAAAGTTAAATTTACACATAAAAGTGTATGTAAACAAAAATTGTTTCCTCAACAAAATAAAATTTATTTTAACAATAAAAATTTATTTTTAACATTAGAACCCCATTTTTTAACAATATTTAACACTTTACACAATTTTAGTGTAAAAACACTATTTTTAGAATATAACTTGATCAAAATTTACTCTCTTAGTCAAATAAATTGTAATAAATCATTCTAGCACTTTTAAAACAACAAAATAATATTTTCACACAATATTTCATCTTTTATTTTAATAAAAGACATGTTTTCTTCATATTTTTCTCTTATATTCAATAAAAAGGATAATATTAGCAATAATTACCAATATTATCACATTGACTTAATTAAAATATAGTAAATGACTAATTTCACTCCAATACCTCAAAATAATTTTTTTTTAAAACTTTATTTCCATCAATTTGCATTTATTTCAACAATTAAATGTTGAAATACATCACTTGGTAAATTTATTAACTCAAATTTACCTAAATTCCCATATTTTCCATTTTATTTAACCAAAACACCAAATAATGAATTTTAAACCCAATATTTAACTCCATACGTATTGTTCATTTGAAATACACAATTTAAACCAAATTTATTTCTTCATCACATTTTATTCACCATATTAAATTATAACTATCATTATAATTTAATATCATCAATAATCTCCAATACCAGAGTTGTTACATTGCGCATCGCTCTGACCACCTTCGGTCAATCCTACGACTGTCGACAAGTCATCGGCAACCACCTCTATCTACCAGACCACCCAACACCACGAGTCGACGACCAATTCAAAATCGAGTTATCTAGCCACTTCCAAGAGCCACCCTGTTCCCCTAAATTTTCTTCGCCTCGCTAAACCCAGTCGCCAGAACCTTCGCCACTTCATCAGGACCTCCGCCGATGGCCCCTACAACGTCTCCTTAGTGCGATCACCAGAATCGCTGCGACGACGACAAAAATTATTCGAGAATGAAAGCAACCCAACTATGGCTATAAACCCTAAATATATCTCGTACGACCACCCTGGAAAACTAAAATTTTTTTGATCATTTTTCTGATGATCCATGATGCTCGAACCACCTTCTTACCAAAGCACGACGAAAATAAATCTACCGATCGATGAAAATTGACAAAAAAGCACTTTTCGTTCATCTTGAGATTTCACGATACCCACTTATTCTAAAATCATGAAACTCGTATCAAAAATCATTATTCCATGATGCAAACTTGACTATGTAATCAGATTTTAAAATGAAGATATTCGAATTTTCAGATATTTTATGATCTTACTGTATATTTTATATTTATAAAAAAACTTAAATCAATTTCACTTAGAAATTATTTTTAAAATTTAGATCTTACTAATTTAAACATTTTGTGTTTCAACAACAATGTCTAAAACGAATTAAAGGATGAGATTTTAAATTTAGAACAGGTTTTGAAACCTGTATACTTAGAACAGAGGTGATGTTCTTGTTCACAGACATGCATTATTCAACATTTGTAAATTTATGTATACATATACAATCATTTCTACATTCATGCAACCATTTCACTTCATGAATCAATCACCAATATCAAGTTAAATAAATAGATGCAAGTTTTAAAAAGTTTGCTCACCTGGCAGTTTGAAAACAGAGGGAAAGCAGAGAAGCTTGAACAGAAATCTGGAATTTTAAAATGATCTGGACTTGAAATTTCAATTTGCTATTTTGATTTGCTTTGTTTTGAATGCTTTGATTTAAACTTGCTTCCAGCTTGGTTCTGGTTTGAGTTGAATTTTTTGCTTCAAGATTTTGGACTTGAACTTCTAGGCTTTTGAAAACTTGGAATTTTTTTTTTATTTTAATTATTTCAGGCCTGATGCTAAGTTGAATTTAGTTCCAGGCTTTGAATCTGTTTTGCAGTTTTGAATCCCAGATTTGTGTTTTCTTCTTTTTCTATTTTGGTATATATTTTTTTCTTTTGATTTCTAGTTTTTGTTTAGGTTTAAGAATCTTTCTTTTGCTATTTTGATTTTTTTTTTATTTTCTCAGCTTTTGAACAGGGAAGATGAGAAGTAAAAAATCTAGTTTATTAAGTTTATGTTATTTGTAAATTAAAATCTTCCATATGCCACTTGTATGATTGTATTAACACTTGTAATTGTATGATACTAATGTTTCTACACTTGTAAAATGTAAACATTTTTATGTCTAAACCCTTGCATTAAATAATTTAAAACTTTGTTTTAAACCCTCTCTTTATTTTAATTTTTAAAACATGTTTTAACCCTTTATAATTTTTTTATTTAATTTCATATTTACACAAGTTTATGTTTTCATCTTCTTTTATATTTACATTTGTACAATTTAAATTTATCTTATTTATATACATATGCATTATATCTTGTTTACACTTAATAAAAATAAATGCGTATATAAGTTTTGGAATTTAATTCTAAACAACTTTCGAAATTTATTTATATCCAATTTAAAGTATAACTTTCAAATCATCATATTATAAATACAAAATAAATTATTTTCTATTATTAAAATATAAATTTTTAAATCCAATGTATTATTTAAAACAATTACTTTTAAATTTCAAATTAAATAATTATTGCACAATTAATTTGTATTTGTAAATGAATAAACAAACAATATCTTTTTGTAAATATTTATTTTCAACATATATGTATTTGAATTTCAAATTCAAATTCCAGATTATAATCTATTTATATATCCTTATTCCCAATTTTCAAATTAATTCACAATTTAAATTCAAAATTTTATATTAACTACCAATTTATATTTGATTCAAAGCCGAGATCGTTACAGATTCCCCCTTGAAGAAAATTTCATCCTCGAAATTTGCTAGACAGGGAGATCAACCAAAGAACAGATGGAGAATGTTTTACCGGATCAAGCTGAATATTTATTCTGCATTTGGCTTACCGAATCAGAATATTATCAATAATTATGAGGACGAACTCATTCCACATGTCACAAGATACTCGGGTCACCAGATCTACGAAATATGCAGGGCACTGTTTAGTTCGAAGGGATAACCATAGAACATATCGAGACCCCAAAGAACAGACAAATAGATTCAATCTTCTACAACTCTCAAACACTAGGTATGGATTCCAAACTCAGGTTGGTATACTACAAATTATATATTAACTTGTCCCTCTTTGGGCTTTGATCCTCAAAGAAATTACAATAGAATTTCAAATTTGGATTTAATCGAAATCGTTTTATCGATACAAATCTTTATATTTTATTCATCAATTCATTTTAAATAGAATTTTAAATTCATTAAAGTTTAAAACAGAAAGTTAATAGAAAGCCGACGAATTAGGAACTTATCTACACGATTCACAAGGCCATCACCGCACCAAAGCATCTCCCTCGAGCTGCCATGAAGACATCAGAGAATTTGAAATCGGAAAAAAGGAGATTGATAGAGAAAGTTGTTTTCATTGTTGCAGTTATTGACCATTTGTAGTGGTACTCCCCTGTCCCGTATCTCGTCCTCTTCTTGCACTCATACTTACTATCAGTGGATAGTAAGAGAATTTACCGAGGGCTACGGACGGATATCTTAGGGATACTCATTCTAGGGTATACTTTACCCTATCTCTAATGAGTTACCTAATGTTTTATACTCCTGAGCTAAAGTTCAGCCTTCAGCTCTGATACCAATTACAATGGTCTAGGATTTTCAACCATCAACAGCGGCCACTCTCAACTGGTAGGCTTTTCAACCATCACAGCCCCGCCATGGCATACAATGGTACCCTTCCCTTGCTTTTATGGCCAGCCTTTCGACTTCTTCACATACCCGGTTAACCAACCCCTCCCCGAGGACATGTAGTGGTAAGAATCTCCCGTTCACCAACAAACGCAAAGCGATAACTCCCTATCACGTTGTATTAAGCAAGGTCAATCATGAGACTGGTATGAGCAAACAAAAACAGTTTATCTTTTAAAAGCAAAACAAAAGAGTTTAAAAGAAATCCGTAATGATTTTTGGAATATGAGACTACCATAAGGCCTCCCACCGCACACACAATGCATACGCAGAATTGGAGGAGATTTCACCTTATGATAGTCAAACATGCTTGATACGTAAAAACCCTTTGATATTATTATTAGTGCATAGTGCAGAAAATATTTCAAAAGTATAATATTAAACTTAGCCAGCATAGACATTTCGCACTTATGCCTACTATAGCTACCATGTTCAATAGCAGGTTACCGCCACATTCCATGGCAGGTTATACAACTAAAACCATACAGGGCACATATTGTTCTTTTGGATTTCCAACAAATGGTCAGGCAAAGGAACTTCCTACACCAAATGGAACGCCTTTGGAGGAACGTCCCCGAGAACCTAACCGGATCTCTGGCAATACAAGGCCGAGTTACCTCTGTAACTAGGTAACTACTAACACGAGCATACCATCCCCCGGTCGTTACCAACCTTTATCCAAGGTACCTCTCAAGCAAGAACCACAAAGCAATAAGTTTGCAGCAACCACAAAGTTAAGTATCTGGGCTCCATACCATGATACCACTTATAATCCAGAAGGAAATGGACATACCCTCAGGGGGCGCTACCCCCAAATAACCTTGCTGCAATGATTCCTGTTTCGACCATTACCAGGTTGTGAGGCTCGACGAAGTCTCATCCATAAAGCTATGCTTTACACAAAAGCCATGCTTTGATCAAGAAATGATCAGCAGCACTTCATATGCCACATTACCAAATTGGGAATATATCACTGGTAACCATCAACTACATAACCTCTGAGCTCGTACGTCTCAGAGAAAGGTGTCAAGCTAAGAGAATAATTTCTTCGCCACCAACCAGAAATATATTTGATAGAAACCGATTTTACATCTCAAAGTGTAATGTCAGACACACATCTATACAAGTCTGTTCCGGGTTCGAACAGAACCGAAGGCACTTTCAAAGAATCCCTTGCAATCTGGGCATCCACAATCTCGATCGGACTCCCCATCACATATGGAGATCTCTATACCAGAGCAGCTCAGTGCAGATTCATTCGATAGGTTATCCTATCATTCTCGAAGACACTTGGTCTTCACCATCGTCTTCAATTCCTATCCATTTCGTCGTATCACTATTCGGAATGGGTTATATGACACAAAGTCCTCTCCCGGCTAAACCGAATAGTGAGCGTAATATTTCAAAACCATATGGATAATGGGATCTCAGTTAAATCACAACTTATTACCCAAAACGTTTTCTTCAAATGGTTCAACAAATTACCATTTTCAAATCACTAAACAAAAAGATTCATTTCACAAAGTTCGCCAATTATTCACAAAGATTCATTCACAGCTTTCAAAACAATTTTCTTTCCAAATTGGATTAACTCATCCAATCACTAAATCAAAGACTCAATTCATAACTTTCAAAACCATTTCCAAAGATTCATTCATAACTTTCAAAACAATTCCCATTTCAAATCTTTTATATAAAAGATACACCTTTTAAAATCTTCTTTAATTTCAAAACAAGGTCAAACCATCTTTCACAAAGTTTCATTCATAGCTTTCAAAACTATTTCAATTCAAACTTGAAAACTTTCAACATAAATTGAAAATCCTTTCTTTATATGAATGCTATTATTATTTGAAAACCAATAGTTTTCATTTTGGAAAAATCCAATTATTTGCATAAGTTAAGACCCTTCAAGTATAAAACTTGGGTTAAATTCAAATTCCCAATGTAATACTTTTAAAATGGTTTAAAAAACCTATATAAACACATTTATAACCATAATTTGCAAACATAGAATTCAATTTCAAATCTTAAATTCAAATTCAAATCTAATTATTTAAATTTCAAAACTTTATCCAGTTATTCAAAATAACTTTTATCTTTGAAATCCCTTTTCAAAAGCTTTTTATATTTAATCCAATTCCATTTCCAAAACCATTTGAATTCAAAATTCATCTTTGCAACCATTTCATTATTTGAATAAAAAAATATTAAATTCGAATTATCCGTGAATTAATCGATTTCCTCATGCAATCCATATTTGTGTGTGTATAGTGTAGTCCAGTGGTTTTACACAATAGTGCAACAACATCAATCATCACAGATTCAATCATATCAATATCGATAAGCGGTATAATCTATAACGCTTATTTTCATTCACAGATTCACAAATAATATAAATTAATCACAGATAAATAAATTACATTCATCATAGATAACTACATTCATCACAACTCAAAATCAAAACAGAGCATTACACATCAGGAATATCAAACAATTCAAGATTCAATTGAATCCAAACATTCATAAGTAAGATTAACTAATCATCCGATTAATTTTAAAATCAGATTTAATTACTTATGAATAACTACTAATCCTGGATAATTAATATTAATTAATTACAAACCAATTTAGTTAATTATCCTTTAATCATTCATTAATTAACTTTTAATTAATAAATTAATTAACCTTTAATTATTAATCAATCTTTAATTATTCATTAATCAACCTTAATTAATAAATAAATCAACCTTTAATTATTAAATAATTATCCTTTACTTATTTAATTATTCTTTAATTACTTATCCTTAATTAATTATTTATCTCTTAGTTACCTTCATTAATTAATTATCCTCAAACTAATTACCTTAATTAATCAATCACATTAATTAATTATCCTTTAATTAATAATCCTTAATTAATTATATTAATTAATTAACCCTTAATTAATTACCATTTAATTAATTATCCTTAATTAATTACAATAAGTGATTATCCCTGAATTATATTAAGTAATTACAAATTTATCAATTAATCAACTTTTAATTATTAAGTAATTAACCTTTAATCACTTAATAAATCTTTAAATTAATCACTTGATTAATGAATCACATAAATTAAATCCTTTTAAGTAATTAAGTAATTAAGTAATTAATCATTCCTTAATTATTTCCATCAAATAACTTTTAGTTTCTTATATTAAGTTATCATACTTGAATTAACTAAGATATTATGTTTTTCAATTACAAAAACCTTACATAATTAAGATAACCCATATACCTTAATTAATCACCTAATTATATTATTATAACTTATTTAAATTGGAATAAATTTATTCGAAATCATTTCTTAATTAGAGTATCTAATAAACTTATTTCAAACACTTATTTAATTCAAGTATTATCAAACTCCATTTAAAAATACTTAGAAATTTATTCATTATCATCAATAAATTATCCCAAAATCAATTAACTTTCCAAACAATTTTTTAAACATTTAACCTTAACATTTTTTCTCTTGAAAACATTTTCATATCCTTAGTTTTTAAATCTTGGTATAATATTTTGTTTTATAACTTTAAATCTGGTACAGACTTTTGTTTTAAAATTTTAAAATCTAAAAACATGTTTCCCTTTAATTTTTTTTTTTGAAAAGATAGGCTAACAAAACAAAACTTGGGCCCAAACTTCTACTACCCGAGATCTACTTCGAGAAAACTCCACCTCTATTTTTCCTCGAGACAATCATGAAAAATCTCGAGCTATAACCCGAGCCATGGTCATCTTCCCAAAGTCAAATACCACTAAACATAAAAACATGCACGTGCACGTTACACATCGCTCTGACCAACTTCGGTCAATCTTACATCTGTCGACAAGTCATCGGCAACCACCTCTATCTACCAGACCACCCAACACCACGAGTCGACGACCTATTCGAAATTGAGTTATCTAGCCACTTCCAGGAGCCACCCTGTTCCCTCAAATTTGCTTCGCCTCGCTAAACCCAGTCGCCAGAACCTTCGCCACTTCATCAGGACCTCCGCTGTCACGACCCGGATTTTCAAACCATTTAAAATTGCCGAAAAATCCGTCCGTTCTAAAACAACTAATGAAAAGTACCAACTTAATAAACCATATTTGATAAACATTCAACAATATTAAATGTATGGGATAAAATTTTAATTTTTACAAGTTATCAGAGTAATCAATTTAATCCACTAGGTGTGCTTATATACAAACCAAATACAAATAAATCTAATGCTGCACAACTCAAATAAGAGAGACAGCAATAGCCATTCCTACTAAATCAATAAACATGCCAAATGCGAAATAAAATAGTAAGCAGGAAAAATACAGTAACACGAGATAAACAACAACCATTAACAGATAAACATGAAAAGGTTATATCATTTTAGGGGCTGCATCATTACCACTTGTGACTGCCTACGTACCCCTATCTAATTGGGTATCCAATTAGATACAGGATCAAGCCAACGTAGTTCTCCTACCGCAAATAGGACTCATGGAGCCTACGATGCAACAAACAAATATGCGATTCCCACAACTACGAACTTAGGCTTAATATTTAAATTCAGATTTTCGAATCTAATCACCATTACAGAAATTATCTCTTTGGACATTATTTTTGAATTCTTATTTCAAAACTTTTGAAATATATATATCCTTTATATTCAAATTAAACTTTACTTCGGGATCTTAAATCAAATAACTTTTGAAAAGTTTATTTGAAAATCCCAAATACTGTAATAAAACATATCAAAACATATGCAACCAGATCGGGAGGTTTCTCCCAATAACAAGGCAACTGGGTCCCAGCCTTAATACAATCGATAAATAAGTATATCCCTCTATTCTAAGAGTGGACTATACCAAAAACACAGGCCCACCTTTTTAGTTACGGGTTACCCGAATCATTGGTAACATAACAAATCATTTTATATCCCGAAGCGATAAATCATTTCACACTAATACTCACAAGTACTTTCAAATCTATAATAATTTTCATTTCCCAAATCTGTTCAAAAATCATCTTAAAACCATCGGGTTTAGTCCTCGAAATTCTTTCCGTTTTATAAAACACTTTTATAAAACCATTCATTATATAAATCACTTTCGTTTAATATAACTTCAAAATATTCATTGCCAAACATTTCTCTTTCTTTTAAAAGGAAAACATTTCATAACAATTCCATTTGAAAACCAATTTTCAAAACAATTCATTAAATTGAAGTGAATCAAATATTATCGCTAAACACCTTATAGTCAAATTGTGAAATAAATCACAAGGTGCTAGCCTACAATTATTTTCTACCTAGCCCATGCATATGGATAACAATCAATAATAATAATCAGTGCTCATAAATTGGTCGAGCAAACTCAATAATCAATAAATAATAATCAGTGCTCATAAACTGGTCGAGCCTAATTCAAACAATCAATCAATGAAATAAACGCAATAATAAATGATAAACAATGCTTCATTCTATCAAATATTAATAACAATTTAACGATTTTATATTTATTTTGGAGCATCCGGACTTTCCCTTCGACATGTTTCGTCCCTCGCCCAAGTCTCCTTGGATCTCACAGACGAAACACATGTACTAGTCGTTTCCGCATACCCCATTCAATATTTAACTTCTAAATTTTAAATTACTTAATCAATCATCCAAACATAATATCAAGCAAGGAAATCAAACCATTGTTCTAGGAAACAAAGTAAACAAGCATTTAACAAGGGTTTTCAAACAACTTAACACTTAAAGTTCTTTCAACATAGCAATGGTTTTAATGAACATAAAATAAGAAATAACTTACTTTGGATTCCACTCCATCAAACTTTAAGGCAAGGAACTTAAGATCTAACGCATACTTCCTACCATGCTTCAGAACCAAATGAATATAAGCTCGAATTACTCCTTCCTAATGCTTGACCAATGCTTGATATGGAAGTTGGCCGAAAGTATAAAGAAGAAGTGGTGGAGCTTTGAACTTGAATTCTCAAAATTAGACCCGAAAAATAGGTCATATTCTCTCTTGTTTTTGACTCTTTTACTCTCAAATTTTGAAAAACTTGTTTAAATAAAAGTTGTTTCAAATTATTTTCTCTTGAATTAAAAAAAATAATCACTTAATTTTGGTTAAATTTGAGGAAGATATGGTCGAAAGAAAAAGAGCTATTCTTGGATTCACAAAAATAAAGCTCGAAAATGCACTTTAAAGAATTGAGTTTCAGATATAGCAAACCTCAAAACTGGAAAAAGTAGTCAACATAAAAGTTGTAGCCACTAAAATTTTATATGGTTTAAAAAAAGAATTTCTTAATTTAGATCAGTTATGATTAAGTTATGATAAAAAGAAAATAGCTTATTCTCTGGCTTAAAAACTGGGCCAGAAAATGCACTTGAAAGAAGTGGATTTTTGACGTAATTATGTTCATAATCAGACAAAGTGGTCAACATGAAAATTGTAGCCACTGAAAAAGTAAATGGTTTTAAAAAAGTACATGGAAATTAAATGTGATATTTCGTTATATTTGATATTATATTTTCTCCCGAGCCTCCCCGTACAAAGGAGATTCTGTCGAAATTTTCCGTAAATTTTGGACTTAGAAAATATTTTGAAATTGTTTTTTCAAACTTTATTATTTAAGTACAAAAGATTTAATGTTTACAAATTGGTATATTTTGTCTAAATTAATTAATTTTGAAAATTTATTTGTTTATAAATTTAATATTTTAAGTAAGATATATTGATTCTCAATTCTTCTTTTCCCTCCTTTTTCCTTTCCGGGGACGAAAAGTTTTGAGTGGGGGAGAGTGTAACGATCCGTAAAATTTCAATAATTAAATTTGTTAATTTAATAAGAATTTGAAATTTAATATTGATGAAAATAAAAAAAATTGTGAATTATTAATTAAAGTTGTGATATAATAATGAAAATAACTAAGAGGAAAAATAACAGGGTTAATTAAAATTGATGATTAATGAATTTGAATGAAATTCCAATTAAATAAAATAATTTAAATGTTTGACTTAGTTATAATGGGAATATGAGTAAAACAAGTGTAATTATTGAATTAATGAAATAATACAGTGATAATAGTAAGTAATAAACTTTTAAATGTAAGAAAAGTAAATAGGTGACAACTAATATATGTTATATATTTACTTAGTTTGATGAATTTGGTAATCAAATTTCAATTTAAGGCAATAATGTTAAATTTATCTTTTTGGTAATAATGGATTTATAACGGGAATGAAATGTAAGAATGATAATGCAAGTAAATAAATAAATAATTAATTCAATGCAATCCCAATTGGTGGGAAAAACTATTTGGGTCATAATTGATTGTAAATAGGAATATTTGGCAATAAATTAATATAAGAAAATAAATGTTAATATTGAATTAATCAATGAATTAATAATGAATGAATAATGATTGAATAAAATTATGTATGTAATTGGTTGGAAATGAGAACTTATATAAATATGATAAAGGGTTAGTGGCAATAATTATTATAAAAGGATCATTTATTTAGTCCATTAAATCAAGTTTGTAATCAATTGCAATGAATCCCAATTCAAGGTTATATTAGTATAAATTAGGGTAATAATTGGTAATAAGGAATTATTAATGGTATATGAATGAAATGATAATTAAAATTAAAGGAAATGATGTTAATGTTATTCATAATTGGAAAATTTGTTGAATTATAAGAATGGGAATAAAGATTCATCAATTTATTTGGAATTTGAACTATAATAATAATTGGAGTAATTGTAATTAATGAAATTAAATATCTAAATATTGCGTTAATTGAAATGAAGATGGAATGTGAGAATATTAATGTAATAGTTTTGAATCCAATGTTAAATCTATCTTTTGGCGATAATGAATGGAATAATAATTAATTTATTTAATTAAATGGAATTTTGGAAATTTAATCTATAATTTTGAATATAATGAAATTGAAAATTTAACACTACAATTGATAGATTAATCAACTTTAAATTGACATCTAAACGTGTTTAAATTATTGTAGATGATTAAGAAATGTAAAAGTGATAAAATTATCAATTATAGAATTGAAATTAAAATTTGGATTTTATTTAATTAATTATTAAATTATTTAATTAATGTAAAATTAACTATTTTGGCCATTGATTCGGATTTCGACGAAACCAGTTTCATCGGATCCATAACGGTGAATTATTGTAGGATTTCAAGTTTCGTAGCGATCAGACCTGTCATTTGATCGTACGAACGCGAAATTGCCTTGAAATCGATTTAATTGAAATCAATTGAAATCAATTTGAAAAATACTGATTTTAGCATAACTTCTTCGTACGATGGAATTTGGACTTGAAACCTATTCCATCGCATTTAAAATATTTTAAAACACCTATTTTGATATATGGGTTAACCCAATTTCGTTCCGAAGTCAGAACAGGCTTTTTGGGCCATTCATCGTTCAACGCGTTTATAAATCGGGTCCATCTATTATATTTCAACCTTGCCTATTTATACCTTGTTGTAAACCCTAGCCTACCTCTATTTATCATTTGTATGTGCGTACAATCCCTCTTCACCTCCTCCTCAATGGCAGATAATAAAATTCCAGATCCAATTGAAATTCCAAATCAAATCCAAAGCCAAAACTTCAAACTCCTCAAAAAAATTCAGAAAAATTATATATCGAAGCTCTTGATGTACGCATCTCAGATCTGCAGTCCGTTTCTCAATCTGAGTTTGCGGGTGGCCAAAAATTGAAGGTTTATCCTCGGCCGTCCATTGCATCGCGATCAACGGTGTCAGATCGTCAAATCATTATTACCGTCGCGTAGAGGGTACCGAGCTCGGCTCATCGTAGTAGCTTGTGTGTCGAGTCGACGGTCAGATCGTCGTTGGAAATTCGATTAGGGTTATAGATATTTGCGGTGGCTGTGTTTTTTTTGGGGGGGGGGGGGGGTTCGAACGGCATTACGTCGTTGTCATTGCTCTGGAGGTCGTGGAAGGGCAGGGGGCTCCTCCGGTTGGGTTGTCGTCGTCACAACGTGCGCGCGTTGAAGGGGCAACGGCCGTTGTCGCTCGCGATGCTTTAAATCATGCTAGGGTTTTTAGCTAGAAGCTGCTGCAGATCGTGTGCGCTTCTAGAGGCGATGACGTGGCATTGAAGGTAAGTTTTTTATGTTTAATTTAATTTTGATTTCAACTCGTTTTAACTCGAATAACTTCCTCATACGAGGTCCATTTTACACGCGGTTTTCTCCGCTAGTTTCGTATTGGAATTTCAAACATTTTGGCGCTTGTTTGGATGGATTCTGAGACTGGTCAAATTTTGGGTTTAAATTCAAAAGGTGAGTGTTTTAACCCACTCACAATGTCTAAAATTTCTTATATGTGTTAAATTAATTTTTGATGTGATTAGAAATTTATTTATTGCTATTTGGTATATTTTTATCATCATTCCAGTTAAATTTTAATTCATTGAATTAAATTGTTGTTTAATTTATTATTGCATATAAAATGCCAGTTAGATAGATTGTTTAATTTATTATTGAATATAGACTGTCTGTAGTTACATGTTATTTATTATATGCTCTATATTGATGTTATTGTTTAAATTGGATGATGAATGTAATAAATGGTTGATGATTGATATTGGATGAATGGATGTTGTATTTTATATTGTTTTAAACTGCAAATTTGTTATGCACTTTATTTCGTTCGGGATTGCGGTTTGAAATGATATATAACCGTATTGTTTATTTGAAATTATGGATTGAAATGATAAATATTTGTATCACTTGACCATATGGTAGAAAATTATATACAGACACCGTGGTCTATATATGTAAAAAATATTTTAAAATGATTTTCTACGGTTTTGTAAAGAAATATATGGTTTTATGAGATAGTGATTTGGATATTTTATAAATGTTATTTTATATATAATTAAATTTTGGGTTTTAAGCGATGTATAAAATTGATTTGAAGTATAAAAGAAGTTAATAATTTAGTTTGATTTTATGAAGATAAAATATGATTAAGCATTTATTTAAATTAAATTTCTAGAGTTTACAATGACTTAAATGAGAATAAGGTTGGAAGATGAATATGGAATTTATTTGAAATTTAATAAAATTTAGAATTTTAAAGGGTATGATTTGTATAACTTGATTTTTGTTTAAAGTGATTTAAATGAATATCAAGTTGATTTAAATGAATATATGAAGTTAAATAAATTGAAAGGATATCCAGTTGTTGAAGTTAAAAGTTTTACTTAAATTATATTGGATTTATTAAGTAGACATTTCAAATCTAAATAATAGTAATTTAATTTGTTATATATGGAATTATCAAAGAATTTTTATAAATGGTGGAATATTTAATGCTTTGAATTATATGAAAATTGAAATGGTTTAATTGGAGGTTCAAATCGGTATTTGGAATTTATTTGTGAAATTCAAAAAGCTATTTTATTATATAAAGTAATTTAATATTTAAACCATTTAAGTATTTGAAGTTATATTTCAAAGCTATGGGGTTCAAGGTATATAGATTTGAAAGTATGGGTTTTTGAAACGGAAATGATATCGTATTTATATAGTTTGAAATGGATATTATATTCTGGTTTGAAGTATAAATTATTTTGAAATGACCACGGTGTTTTAATAACGTTTGATTGTTGAAGAGACTGGGATCGGAAGTTGTCATACTCTTTGCCAACTCCGAAAACCACTTAACAACCATGTACGCGGTGGAGATTTCAGAATGAAGTAGGATGGTGGCGGCGTTTCCTTTGAGGTAAATACATGGACCCGACTCCCACGAGTTGGCATTAAGTGGCTAAAATAGGAGCGATCGATGGGCTAAGAAGGTAGCACCTTTTATCAAACACATCCCTTCAATATTATAATCTGACTTTTAGATTTATTCGGTGGCCACTTTTGATTTTTGATTTGGGGGTGTGGCTCGAGGTGGGCGGTAGCTGCGTGCTATGCGTTACCACTAGCCCGGAATCGTAGTTGGTATATCTATCCTGGCATTGCCTAGTTGTGCCATGTCACCTACCCTAGTGCGCCTTGTACGAGTTTGATTTGTGTCGTACCTATGGAGTATCCTCTGGTTGCTTCCCGATCAGGAGGTATTACAGTACTGTATAGACTATTGTCACTATTACATGTTAAGGGCTATATGGGTAACCCCTTAAAGCTATTAAAAAGTAAGTTTATTTTACTATTAGACATTATTATAATAGCGAAATATTACTACATAGTAAATAGTTTAACGGATCCTTAGGAGATGTGAATCCCGAGCATCTCTTGAGTTACTGCACTCACGTTGACATTGGATAGGAGATGTCAAATCCCGTAAACATCTCTGACACGTTTCACTCATATTATTTACTATTGATTTAACTTACATAAGATCTTTTAGTTCTGACTCGAGTGTTTTGTCTTTTGAATTCGCTCGGGTCAGCCTGAGCATTTCAGGAGTTGAAGCCTTTATCTCTGGAAGACGAATACGAAGATTTATTATTATTTATTATAGTATTCCACTACATCCATACTGTTCCGCTGCATTAATTATCATTCTATGATATGTGTAACTCTGATATGTATTGTATAAGTATAATCGAATATTTTGTAAAACAACTTCATGAACTATATATTTGAGTACTATATTTTATCGTTTCGCTGCAAGATTCTGTTTTGTTTTATTTCTTCCTTCTTTTTCTTATTTACCCCATAACAATCCGACGTTCTGTATGGTTTAAGTCTGACGTGTGTTGTTTATCGTCGGTTTAAACCGTGTGAAAAGGTGGGGAATTACAAAATAATTTTCCTCAAATTATTTATCTCAAAATATCTACTTAAGATATTATCTTCATATTTCAACACCTTGAAATTAGATTCAATTTCCTCTATTTCTCGTGGAACCATTTAAGTCTTTGCGGATCACTTATAATATTTTCCCACTTCATTAGTTTCTCAGAACTTGGAAAATATTTCTTTATCTCCTATTTCTTTCCTCAAAAATCATTTACAATTTCATTTGTAAATTTCCCAAACTTATTTCTCATGAATCCTATAGATCCCAGGATTCCCCAGTTGATTCCCGTTTTTAATTCCAAAACCATTTTGCTTATTAAAAATTCAGGTTTCACTCCCGCTCTTCTTGTGAATTTTATCTCACCTCGAAATTCACTTATCTTATACTTGGAATTTTATTCAAGTTCTCATAACCCTCTATAAAATCTTCCTTGAAAATCTTATTCAAATTAATTACACTTGCTTTCCTTCTCATGTGGATTTGTAATTGGATTTTCAAAACGTTTAAAAATATATATATATACAAGTAAAAAAATAATGGTTTATTTTCAAAATATGTTTTGAGGTAAAACTAAATATAAATATTAAAGTCATATCCAGTTATTGACAAATTTACAAAGCTGATTTAGAAAACTAGAATTTATTTTAATAAATACTAAGAATTAAAATAACTATTCCGGAATATTCTAAATTTAGATAATAGTTCTAAACAAATTATATAGTATAGTAATTTTAAAAATATTCCTTTTAAAACAAATTTTTTTTTTTTGAAAACCCAATATTCACCCATAAATTACTCTTGATTCCTATCTCAAAGGCCATATTCTCATTTCTCATCTTTGGAAATATTCTACTATTTCCTTTCAAAACAAATTTTCATAACTCTATATAAGTTCTCGCCATGACTTATCTCTTTACATATCCACTGATACTTTTCTATCTCATTTATAAATCCTGTTTATAAATTTATGACTCCCTTGAGTTTTCCATTTATTTATAAATACAATTTTATTCAAAAATCCTAGCTTTATAATTTTATTCCCTAATAAAATCCTATATTGTTCCTTAATAAATTCCCATTTCATTTCTTAATAAAATTCCTTCTTATTTCTTAATAAAACTTCGCTTTACTTCAAATCCACTCATCGGTTCCAATATTTCTTCAAATCTTTTATATATAATTTAAATTTTCCCAAACTCAACTTTAACCAATTTAAGTATAACCAAAGTAATATATACACTTTTATTTTTCTTAATTCTCAAATAGAAGCAAATCCAAATCCTCAATAAATATTTTCTATTCAAGTTCTATTTTAACTTCCTTCAATTAATTTATTTATGGTATTTAAAATTACCAAATTCCTACTTCCATGTTATTTAACACTTAATAATTCAATTCACATGCAAATCCATATCAATTCATCTATATATAATCAATAAATGTTCTTGAGGAATCCTGTTGGATCCCTTCAACCTGTTTCCCTGCATCCACAGATGTTACCACAATAAAATACCAATTCCACTTCAAGGTGGAATATCACGGTATATGGGGTTATATAATATCATCCGCTATTATGCGGCGCATAGGTTCTCATCCGCTATATAATGCGGGAAATCAATCACTCCAATATATATATATACTACTATATATATAATATCATCAAGTGGATAAATTATTATAAATCAACCAAGCACATCCAATGATTTAAATTTAATATTTAATTAACAAGGCATCCATATGAGTGAGAAAATCTCACCTGTGCTTTTAAGTTGTAATCCTCTCTAATCTTGACCCGATTTCCTGACTTTTGACATTATATAAACAATTATATGATTTTATTAACATTCGAACAAATCGAACAATTAATCCCATTTAGTAATTTCTTAATTAATGATTTATTTTAATTACTTCCCTTTTTAAAAATCCTTTAGTAACTAAAAATAATTAAATAAGTAAATTAAACAAATTAATCACCCTAATTAAATTATTTTAAAATAAACTAGTTAAGGTGAAAATATGTATATTTTATTTTTCTTTTGTTATATACTTATGAAAATATTCTATATAGATTTTATCAAATCTAATTTATGTAACACTTATATCTTCCAACATCTTATACACACACACACATTTACTGTTTTTACCTATATATGTTTAAATTAAACTAGGATTAACTTAAGATTTAAAGTCTACTTAACGGTTAAATATATAATTTGCTCGCTGCTGTACTTTTTTTCTTCTTTATTGTAAAATCCAGTACTGTGTTATAATTTTCCTGACTTATACATACATATATATATTTAAGAAAAAAAACAAAATCATATACCTACAGCCACCAACACTGTCGTTGAATCATGATTCCCATAGTCTAGCGTCGATCGAACCCCTAGCTCGCGCTCGCGATGCCGTCCTTGACTGCCCAAAAATCGAAATGGCTCCCCATAACAGCTGCGGCTTCTTCCCCCTCTGCCGCCTTCGAAGACGTCGAACTCTCCATCCCCTTCGACTTTAACTGCCACTCGACAAGCGACCCATCGATTGCCTCTTCCCTTGTCAACACGAGGCTGCCTCGCCCACGAAGTCGCGATCTCTTCCCTCGTCTGCTAGAACGAGATCGCTCTCCTTTATTTCTCTAATTCAAACGAAATCACATTCGAACCATTTTTTATTTTTGTTTTTTTATATGAGAGGAAGAATTTGAGGAGAGGAAGGTATGCGATTTGAAAGAGAAGAAGGCGGCCATTCTCTAAGGAGTTAATTCAATTTTTAGATAGGGCAGAAGGAGGCTTGGGATATAAAACGAGTGTGGCTGCGTGTTGAGGAAGATTGATTTATTTATTTCATATCGAAATGTCTTGCTAGAAAAAGAGGTGATGGATGTTATTCATGCATGCTCGAATTAACAAGCTACAGTGCTCTGAAATGAGGCGAAAATTTTTTGAAGTGAAGGGAAATTTGACTGGTCAAATTATATTATTTTCTAGGCGTTCATCTCCCGTACGATCACACGATAACTCTGAAAGCTATGAAAATTGAAATCCGATAATAATTCAATATTACGGATCGAATGGAACTGGTTTTGTCGAATTCCGAGACTGTGCCTTGGAAGGCTATTTTTAAATATCAGTTTAAACGATATTTTTAAATTTAAACAAACCACTGTTAAATTCACTTTTAACCCATATATTATCTTTAGTATTATGAATATAAATTTTATAAGTCGTTGAAATAATTTTAACAAACTTATAATTCCAGATTTTATATTTTACCCAATATCCAACTACTACTTTAATAATTAATTTATTCAATATACTGCTATATTTAAATTCTAAACCCTTTTTATTCAATAAAACCAAACCTTTCATATTAAAAATCAATTCATAGTTCAAATCAAATATTTAAATCCATTTTAAATATCCCAAATTAACCGTTTAAAAATTTGGGTCGTTACATTAATTGAAAAACTAATTCAATGAGTATTAATGTGAAATGAAAGAATATTAATTTGGTTATGGATAGATATGATTTGTTGGATGTTAGTTGGATGATAGTTATTTGATGATTGGATTTGTTGCTTTGGACTGCATTTTCTATACTGGCATATATAGTTGTTGCATTGGTATATGTTGCATATTGATATTACTTTATATATACATGTTCTCATTTGTTTATTGAGTATTTAGCAGTTGCGGACGGCGTTTGCTTCATATTTGGAGCTCGCTTTCGCGCTATATTAGCCGTACATACTCGCTAATAGTATAAGGTACATATCTCGGATTGCATATCGTACTTTTACACTTTTTTCCCTACGGGATGCCTTATCCTCAAAGATGAGATGTATATTTGTGAATTATATATGTTGTGATCCTATTATGATCGAACCGCACAAAGGAGACGTTGGCGTATTTTTCTGAAAATTTGAGGCGTTAGAAATTTTTGAGATTTTGGAAAAAAAATTGATAACTAAAGTTTTGTTATTTAGATAAAAGTTAAGTGATATTTATTGGTTTTGAAAAGATAACCATGAATGAATTTGAAAACATGGAAAAAAAATTATCAGAGTTTAACTAAATGATTTTTGAAAAGTTAATGGATTTGTGATTTTTTCTTACTTAGTACTTTCAAGGACGAAATTCTTTTAAGTAGGGGAGAATGTAATGACCCAGAATTTTAGTCATGTGAAATTCATATATTTAATTGATTTTAAATATTCAAGAGTTAATTTTACAAGCTAAATAACTTATATTTGAAATATCTTGATTTAATTGAATAATTAAATTGTTAATTCAATATTTGAAATTGCTAAAATATTTGAAATTGGATTTAATGAGAATAAAAATGATTTATAAATTTAAATTAATTCCTATTTGAATTATAATGATGTTAGAGAACTTCTAAAATTGAATTAAAAGTTAAATTGTAGAAATTGAATATTTTAATATTTAATAGACGTGTAAAAATAGTCATTTTTCAAACAGTCTCGGATTTCGATGAAACCTGTTTATTGGATCTATAATGTTAAATTATTGTAAGATTTTAAATTGTGGGTTAATTGGATTTACGGTTTGTCCGAGGCAAGCTAAAACACGTATAAATTCATTTAAGTGAATTTTAAATGTGAATAGTCGATTTGTAAACCTATATTCCAAATACGATCGAATTGGCTCTCGATATATATTCCATTGTGTTTGGAATAGGGGTAAAACATTATAAATGCCAGGTGGCACGCTTCGTTTCGAGTTCGAAAAAAATCGGGTGAATAGTGTCGTCAAATTTTCTATAAAAGGCCGACTTATTTTCTATTTTGCAAAACCCTAACCCAGGAAGGGGCAAGCCGCCATTAACGTTTGCACGACCAGAATTTCATCTTGTTCCTCCTCATTTTTCCTCCAATCCACCAATAATCGTCGAAAACATCCAACTACAGAATTAAAGAGCAGGACGAGATCTAGCCGATCAACGGTTATGATCGAAAACGAAGAGGCGGGTCGACGTGAATCTCGTGGCAAAGGTCACACGATCGAACACGTTTCTTAAAGCCAAGAAATAATCGAGTTTCGAGGGATCATCGGCGATGGAGGGGATAGCATAGGGCTTTCGATTGGTGGCCTTTGATCGTCATCACCATCAACGTGGGTCGAGCGAAAATTCAATGAAGCGGTGGCGGCATGGATTCGGTTGACCTAGATTTCGAACGGCACAAATGATAAAGGTTTAAAAATAATAATAAAAAGAAATTGTAAATTTTGTTTTATAAAACTCGTATAAACTTTGTAACATGATAACTTTGTCATACGAGGTCGAAAAATGACAAAACAAGTTGCATTGGGTCTGCATTGACGCACTGCATTTTAGAGCTGGTTTCGAGTTGATTGGAGCTAGTATAAATTTTAGGTAAAAGTAAACGCTCGTTTAATTTTAATCGGATTAAATTGCTATCGCAACAACTATAAGCAAAGTGAGTTCAACTCACTCTTTCTGACTCATTGATATTTTTATATAAGTAAGAAACAATTTATTTATGGTGAATGATGATTATTTGGATGATATATGATATACTGATTGGTATTTGGATTTATTCCTGCCTATTGGAGCAGATGATCCTATACGTTCCTGTGTATGAGCGGATGAACCTTTGTACGCGCATCTGCCTCGAAGTGGACATTGTACATATATTTTTAATATGTATATTTATTGCACGTGACAAGTTGGAGGGATCCAACTGGATTCCTCACAACTGCTGATTTATTTATAGATATTGTGATATATTCTATTATCATATGATACATGATATTTTGGATGCTGTGATTGACGTATTTAGTTCTATTATAGCATTGGGCCAATTTTGGAAATTTAAAAATATTAAAGTGGTGATTTCGAATTTAAAAGGATTTTAAAGTAATTTCAAAAATATACGTTTTGTTGAATTTTGAAATGGTTAAGGAAATGGATTTATTTTAATAAATGAATGTTACAATTTTTATGTTATGAAAAATTATGATATTTGTAACATATAGTTAGAATATGATTTTTGAAATATGGAGTTAACTATTTTGGAAATAGTTTAAATTGAGATTTTGAAATAATTATAAGCAGTTTATATATATAAGATTTATAAAATTGAATTTTTATAAATCAAAAGTGATGAAATTGTAAAGAAGCTTTGTAAATGTTGAAATGAAGTTATAAATGGATTTTTTACGTGAATAAGATTTATAATTGTGAAGTTATAAAACAAATGAATTTGTAAACAAATAATTTATAAGTAATTAACTTATAAATTGGATTGGCATGTAGATGGGATATAAATGGAATTTGTTAATAAATGAATTTTATATATTGAACTTTTTATTAAAATATTTATGGAATTTATAAACATTGTTTTATAAATCCGAAATCAATTGAATTTGATAAGTTAAATGTGTAAGTTTATTAAAGGCATTATATCCACGATTTTGTAAAGTGGATAATCCTTTAATAAAAGTGCAATAGTAATAAATTTTATTAGAGATTAAATCCATAATTTTAGACAGTGGATTGTCCTTAATATAAATGTGTAGCAAACGTTGATTTGGTAGACGATTTGGATTCATGATTTTGGACAGTGAATAATATATTAAATAAATGTTTTGTGAAGTGGTATTTAAATAAAATAAAATGTTTTGAAGATGTTTTGAAATGTGTTGATTATCGAATACATAGATTTTAACATTCATTGTTGAAATAGATGTTTTTGAGAAATAAGAAAAATGATGGACTATAACACTGCTGTTATAGAAAATAATTTTCAAAAAGAAAACGTTTTGTATAGGATATGGAATTTATATATCTATGTTATTTTCGAATCCCTATACTAAGGACTTTGGGTTATCGTAACGATGTTTTGTGCAACATTTGTTTTGACCCAAATAAATGTGTTCAAAATAATATTTTCCTTAAAGAATAAAATATATACTTAATCCTGATTTAAGTATATGTAATATTTTCTAAGTGTTGAAAATAAATTGATTGGTGAAATACTTATTATTAAATAGGTATATGGAAATGTTTTCTAATATTGAAAAGTTTAAATGTTTTGAATTATATCTTTTAAAGATAATTTGAAGTGAATATTTGACAAGTTATTTAATTAATAAAAGATTAATTAAAAGGGCTCAGTGATTGTTATGGTGTTGAATATTAGTTTGTTTGTTTTGATAGTTAAAGAACCGACTATCAAATTTGGCCATTTTAGTTCCTCGACTTGATGTGGAAACTATTTAGTCGTACTCTTAGTACGTAGCCTTCTGTGTAGGCTTGATTATCGTTTGTGTTGAGGATGTTGATTCATACGGTGCAGAGTATTACTTCAATCTATCGAGCTTCCTTCTTGGCCCTTAGGATAGCAAGTTGAAAGTTGGAAACGTGATAAGTCTATGAGACTTAGTTTCTGTGTGAGGTTGAGAAGCGCTTTTGCATTGTTGGTGCGAAGAGACCGGGAACGGATTTATCTGAAAACCACTTCGGACCAACGTATATACGACGATTGTGCATGGTGTTTGTGATGATATTGATATTTCGTTTTTTCATAGTGGGGGACTTCTTGTTGATCGTTTGGGGTTAAAATCCCAATATACATCCAGTAGCAGCAGTCTCTTCATTATGACATATCCAATGCAAAGACTATTCGCTACTAATCCTAGGGATTTTCCGACAGGATGTGGTAGGAAAGTACATTCGGTTTGTCCTGTTCCTAGACAACTTGTATGGATGTTTGTCAGACATTGCATTTCTAAAGATTACTTACATTGGTTCTTACAAACTTACATCAGTGGTGGCAGAGAAGGAAACTTCTCTTAGCTTAACACCCTCCTTGAGGCGTATGCGCTTAAGGGTTGTATTTTTGTGGAAGGCAATTTGTAGTCAATGGAAATGGCCGTGTGGCATTCAAAGTGATGTGATTATGATTGTGAAAGGTAATCGTTACCTCAGGCCTCATCAACCGGAAATGACGAAAACAAGGTTAGATACGGCAAGACTAAGTGGGTCATTCCCAAGTAGGATATGATCATTCTCTTCTATATATATCTTTACACGCTATGACGTCATGTATCTGATTATTGTGCTTTGTATGCTTCGAGGGCCCTCCGTAAAGGCCGATAACGACCGAAGGATGACATATTCGGTATCATCTAGTTATAGAGGTGAGCCGGTCTTGTGTTGGTAGAGGGCAGATGTTTTGTGCCTTGGGACGTCCATCTAGTGGTGTACCCCTTCGGAAGGTAGTCCCTTCACCCTGGTAATTTGTATGAAAATCCAAACTCCACTACATACTTGCTATTTTATTTGTAGAGCCTAGTATGCTGGAATTTAATAATGGTAACAACTTTGGCTATTCTGAATACTATTTGTGCAATAGACACTATTATAATATAAGAGGATTTGATATGAAATGTTTTAATTATCGTAAGGTAGAAACATGTCCGTGTTTATGTGTGGACTTGTCTTACGAGATACTTTTTTTTATAAAGGAAAAATTTGGTAATTTAATAAGAGTGTGTTTCGCACGCTGGTTTACTAGACTGATCCGGACGTTCTTCCCTTTCAATGCCTGGGTCAGACCGAGTATATTTACAGGTTTAGATTGGTGCTTTTGGAGCTTCAGTAGGAGAGCTGGAGATCTCTATTCCGTATACACTTACATATTTTTTTTGATTATCCGCTGCATTGTGCATTGCTTAGTTGTTTATATTATTAGAAATTGTGAGGACGTGTTATTATAACTGTCCAGGCTGATAATTATTGATTGATTGTTGAACTCTGTTGATCTATGTATCTATATACAGTTTTTGTAAATATCATTGATATGATATTATATGTTTTCCGATACGATGTGAGATTCCGTATTGTCCTATTTTGTTCTATATTCTCTCTTTCTTCTCTTCTCTTCTTCTCTTCTTCTCTCCACTTTTCTTTCTCTGAACTTTCCATCGGTTTGTGCTTTTTGGGTCGGACATGTGTGGTTTATTATCGATTCAAAGGGTACAGATTTGTGGTTCGTCACAATTCTCCCTTCTAATTGGATAAATATACAAGTGCACACATATACTATGACGTAGACATTTCTATATACATTAATTCACCTAAAACAAATAAAATTCAAGAAGAAAAGAAGATAAGATTGTTTATTGTAAATGAGTTATTTTGGTTGTAGAAGTATATGATCAATATTCCATACAACTTAAAATCAAAATAGACATAAATTGTGAGCTAGGGTACTCATCTTTAGTAGTCAAGCTTTAAACTCATCTTTTCACTTTACTGTAAATTTTCCAATACTCCAAATCTTGATCAAAACACAAACTTCTTCATAGCTTTCGGTGTAGTGTGGTGTTGAGATGAATAACTTCAATTTGAGAATCTGTAGAACTTTCTTTGATTTTAATTTGATTTTAGAAAGAAGGAAGTAGTTTTCTCATTGTTTTTAGAGGAAGAAGGAGTATACGTGAATGAAAAGTATAAAGGAGATGATTTTTCTAGACATAGAGATGCCTGGATACAAGATAAAGGTTTGGGTTTAGAAGTTTGGGCTTGGGGTTCATGTAGGCCTCTGAGCGAACATTTTTTTCTTCTTTTCTTTTACAAACCATTTTCTATTCAATTCTAATGATTAATAAATTCCAAATACAAATCATGCTCTTTTACTTTCATTATTTATTCCAAAAATACCGTAAATATCCCATTTAAAATAAAACCTACTTGTTTGCCCAAATTAACAAAATTCTCACTTTAGAATCATTTCTTACCCAAATCAACATTATTCATTCAGTATATAATTATATAAAAATATTATTCCCATAATTTAGCTTATATTAATTTTAATTATTCTTAAATTACATTTTAAATCCATTTATAAATAAATTCCAAAACTCTTTATTTAAATAAAAATAATATTTCATTTTCTTTTGAAATCTACTTCTAATATCATTTACTATTTATATTAATTTTTTTTAAAATTATTCAATCATTTTAATCATTTAAATTTTAAAACATTCATATTACTCTAAAATAATTCAATTCATCGATAATTAATAAATCACAACTTTAAAACATTTAAATTTCTAAAAAAATTAATACCATAATCACTTTAAACAGTTTTTCACCTAAACAATTAGATTTCAGTTAACAAATATTTTATCATCAAAATCCAATATTCCAAATAGTTCAAAAATTATGCTTATTTAATCTTTAAAAAACCATTTTAATTAATAAAGTCACCAGTAATAATTAATTAATTATTTCTTAACATCGGGTTGTTACAGACTTCTCTCTTAAGAAAATTATGTCCTCACTGTTTCTCCTTAAGGAATATCAATAATCAAGTTGATAATTCCTAGTTTAACTAGACCATCAACAATTTACACTCAAATACAAAACAATAAATTATAAACACAAGTCACATAAAATTTTAACCTTTACTATCCCGGATTAGCACGTATAATGATCTGCATCGACCTATTGATTGTAAATAGAGTAACATAAAATAATTGTTAGACCATTTATCAGTGGCTTATTCCAAGGCTCCGTGCCTAATGTTTATAAACATGGACTTTCAGTTTCAAATGAATTTATTTGAAAGATTTAATACTTACACAAAGAATTAAAAAAATGCATTCCACATACATTGATTATTCTGGGATGCTTTGGAATAATCTCAATGGCAAGATGGAATCCCATAAATTCACAACACCCAAATCAATACAAAATTATCACAGTGATTCTTAAACAAACTCTCTTATATTTATAAGAGGAAACTAATTTAAAGGAAATAGCAAAAATAACTTTTGTTTTGAAGGATGTTAATTTTAAAGTTTCATTACAAGGACATATAATTTTTTTGACCCACTAATTGAACTGTTTCATTTCCCAATCTCTAGCATTCTATATAGGGCTTGTTTGATAAAAATAATAGTAATAAATCAATGGAAACTCGATTGAAGTTGACATCTTCACCAATAATGGAATTCAATCTTAGTTTAGTAGATACACCATTTTCGACATGGATTATAAAGTCGAAATCGCCGCAATTACCAAAGTCTGGAAAGCAAAAGTCGACAATTAAATCCAAAGCAATGTTATAAATAACTCGACAACTGAACTCGACAACATCGAAGTCGAGAGAAAAGAAAAGGGTAGAAGAAGAAGACGAAAAAAGGAAAACAAAAAACCACTGAAAACATTTCTTTAAACGTATTGTTTACTGTACAATTGATTTTAAACTATTAAATGTTAAAATGACACTTAAAAAATATAATTATAGATTCAAAAACAACATGCATATATTTCATGTCAAAAGATATATAGATATAGCATTTCTATTTTTGGAACATAGTAGAATGTCAAAGTATTAAAAAGTCCAGTAGCATGTTTATGATATCAGAAACAATAGTTCAATGTAGAATTTTAGCCATGAAGTCCAGTTGTATTACTAAAATATGCAAAGTGATAGTTTAATGTAACATTTTAGTAACAAAGTCTTATGATATCTAAAATGATAGTTTAATGTGGCATTTTAGATATGTAGTATAGTAGCATGTTTAAAACATGCAAAATGATATTTTAATGTAGTATTTTAGTTACAAAGTCCAATAGCAGGTTTATGATATCTGAATTGATATTTTGATGTAGCATTTTAGCTATGAAGTCCAACAGCATGTGTAAAATATGCAAGGTGATGGTTTAATGTAGCATTTTGTTACGAAGTCCAATAGCATGTTTGTGATATCTGAAATGATAGTTTGATGTGACATTTTAGATATGAAGTATAGTGGCATGTTTAAAAAATGTTATAGTTTAATGTAGCATTTTAGTTACAAAGTCCAATAGCATGTATATGATATTTGAAATGATAATTTAACGTTGTGTTTTAGCTGTAAAGTTTAGTATTCTATGTGAAATATGCAAAGTGATAGTTTAATGTAGCATTTTAGTTACAAAGTCTAGTAGCATGTTTATGATATCTAAAATTATAGTTTAATGAGGAATTTTAGATTTGAAGTATAGTAAGATGTTTAAAACACGCAAAATGATAGTTTAATGTAGTGTTTTAGTTACAAAGTTCAACGACACACTTATGATATCTAAAATGATTGTTTGACGTAGGATTTTAGTTATGAAGTCCAACATCATGTGTAAAATATGCAAAGTATTAGTTTAATGTATCATTTTATTTACAAAGTCCAATGGCATATATATACAATAATGGTTTAATGTGATAATCCGGATTTTTGGGCATTAGGTAATTGGATAATTATCTGATTTTAACTATTGAAAACGCTAATTTATGAGTTGAAGAAATAAACCTGATAATAAATATTTATATCTGGATATATATAAATATAGATTTAAAACTATAACAAGTATTGAATTTTAAATCTCTGGAGATGATAAAATCTTATACTACGTAAATAAATAATATATTTCACTATTTAATTCAAGATAAGATATCCATATATATAAATACATATACAAGCTTTATAATGAATATGAGTGTATGTATATATGCCTTTGGAATAAAATATAGGGAAGTTTGTTTTAATAAGAATGTATAAGGTATTCTATTATTACAAAGATTATTTTCAGAATCTCAAAAGTAAATTAAATTAAAACTATACATTTTCACTAGAATATATATATATATATATATATATTAATTAATATAGGTATATATATAATGAATTGGAAATTATGTTTTGGAAATTAATATAATAATTTTCAAGAGTTATTTAAAGTTGAATTCTATATTTTTTTAACACTAAAATAGTATCTATATATAGTTATTAATTTAAAAAGTATTTTTACTTAAAATAAGATTTGATAAGGGTACATATGCTTTCTTTAAAAATTATATATGGGACAAAGATAGTTTGTAAATATATATACATAAGGATTTAAAAACTAATTAATAAAAACACAAAATTTATAAATTATAAATATATATATATATATATAGGCCTATAAATGTGTAAGCTTCATAATACATGGGATTAACATTTGTAACTCTTATTATACAAGCAAAAGACAAATGTAAGTTAAGTAGCATATAATTTTACAAATGGAAAGCAATTCTCATTTAAATTTTTTATGTAAATAAATATCAGAAAAATGAGAAATCCAGATTTTCATCTCTTCTCACTTTCAAAACCTGGAAACAAATATAAAAAGAAAAATCTGAAACCATAACCAGTAAACAAATCTAAGAAAAACTAACAACTATCATCTTCTCCCGGTTTTCAAACTTGAAGCAATCTAAGATCAACTCAGCAATTCAAGATTCAATTGAGTAATCAAGTTCAAATTCAGATTTAGAAAAACAAAATTCTAGTTTCACAAGCAGAGCAACATCCAGATTCTCAAACCAAGCCTCACTGTTTAGCAAAAAAAACCGTGAAACAAATTTTTATACATGTGAGTAAACTATTCTGAGATCTAACCTCCCTTACATTATGTTTGAGAATATTTGAAAAGGATAGTATTAGTTTTTATAAATATGTCTATGCCTGTATATATGTGTAAAAATCTGTATGAATTCTTTTGCTTATGTTCTTTCTCTGGATAGGTTCAAAGTTGAAAAAAAATTCAAGTACTCTTAACTTAAAAAATATTAGGTTGTGATGTTTGAATGAGATAGGTGTGTATTTGGGTATATTTAGTTTTAAAAATAATTTCATAAAGAAAATAATAAGCAATGGCCCTGAAAGGAAGAAATACAGTAAAAGGGAAATTTTTATAAGAAAATCAACTAGTAAATTTGTGTTTGCACCTATACGAACGAATTCGTCATGGGAAAATGGGATTTTTAGTGGTTATAATGTGGTTTTTAGATAAGGGATGGAAGTGGAAAGGGGAGTTGATCGAAATTGGGGTTTTTATCGATTGTTGGTGTAACGACCCGTAAATTTTCAATAAATAAATTTGGTTATTTTAATAAAAATTTTGTAATTAAATTTAGAAAGAAATAATTTTTTTATAATTTATATTGAAGTAAATGTTAAGAATGAATTGTGGCAATGGTTATTGAAACTAATTATTGACAATTAAAGTGAAGTCACAATGAAAATGTAATAGTATAAATTATTGCCTTGGTTATAAAATAGAAAATGAGTAAATAAAAGTAAATGTTGAATTAACCAATGAAATAATATTGCTTAATAGTAATTGAACGTAAATTTAGGTAATAAGGTTAAAGAAAATTGATAAAATAATACGTAATAATTTGTAATTGATAGGATTAATGCTATAGAGTAATTATAATAGTTGTTTGATGATAAAGTAAGAATGGGAACCAAGATTATTAATATAAATGTAATAAAGTGGATTTATTGGAATTAAATGAAATTTGATGTTTGAATATTATATAAATAAGAATAAAGATGAAATTGGGAAATATTAATGCATCAAGATATAATCAATGCTAATTTAAGGTTAATAATTAATGGATTGAATGAAATGGGATTAATGTAAATGTTGTACTAGGCTATAAATCAAATGTAAGAAAACAAACGTAAATATTGAATTAATTAATGAATTAATATATATTGAATAATAATCGAATGTAAATTAATGTAATAAGGTTGATGCAAGTTGATAAGTAACTAAATTTGTGCAATACCTATTAATTGGAAACAAATTGTAAAGTTATAATTGATTGAAATTTTGTAAATTGGGAATGAATTCAAAGTTATATAAATTGATGTAATAATACGTAATAAAGGGTAATTGAATAAAAATCAATGTTTAGTAAGAAATTAAAATATTTGTTAATTGATAATAAAGTAGGAATGGGGTTAAATTAGGCAAATGGTAACAATTATTAATTGTTTACCTATTTATTTAATCTATTAAATTAGATCTAAATCCATTGCAATTAAACGTAATTAATTACAAGTTAATATGAATTTAGCTTATAACTATAAACCATTAGGGCAATTGGATATATAGTAGCATTAAAGTTATCCATAAGATAATGGTTGATTTAATAAAAGGAGTGAGAATCAAGATTCATGAACTTAAATTTAATAATTGGATTAATTGCAATTAAACGAAATTTAATATTTAATTATTGCGCTAATTAAAATTTAGATGAAATTTGAAAATAATAATGTAATAAACCATGAATCAATGTTAATTTCATCCGTTGGATAATAAGAATGAAAAGTAAATTCAATGGGATTATTGAGAATTTAAATTATAATTTGTGAATATAACGAAACTGAAAATTAAATACTGAAATTTATAAATTAATCAACTTTAAATTGACATCTGAACTTGGTTAAATTATTGTGAATGTTTAAGAAATCAAAAATGGAAAAATTTGTTAATCATAGAACTGGAATTGAAAATTTTGATTTAATTAATTTAATATTAATTTATTTAATTAACTAAAAAATAACCATTTTGGCCACGGACTCGGATTTCGACGAAACCAGTTTCATGGGATCCATAACGGTGAATTATTATAGGATTTTAAGTTTCGTAGCGATCGGACTCGTCATTTGATCGTATGGACTCGAAACGCCCAGAAATCAATGAAATTGAAATCAATTGAAAACAATTTGAAATGAATTGATTTTTGCATAACTTCTTCATACGATGGAATTTGGGTGTGAAACATGTTCCATCGCATTCAAAACATTTTAAAACATCTATTTTGATATATGGGTTGACCCAATTTCATTTCGGAGTCAGAACGGGTTTTTCGGGCCATTCATCGTTCAACGAGTTCATAAATCGGGTCCATCTATTCTTTTTCAACCTTGCCTATATATACCCTGTTATAAACCCTAATTCATTTTTTATTCCTCTTTTCTATACGTTTTATTAGCTCCTCTTTCCAATGGCTGCAAACCCTAATTTCCAAATACAACTCCAGTTTAAATCCAAAGCAAAAATTTCAAACTCTCCAAACAATATAAAATTTTATACGGATTCGAAGCTCTCGAAGAGCGCAAATCAAATCTGCAGTCCATTTCTCGATCTAAGTTTTTGGGTGGCCAGAAATTGAGGTTTACTTCACGGCCGTTCATCGCGCATCGATGAACGTTGTCGGATCGTCAAATCATTTCTGGGTATTGTAGAGTGGACGATGGGGAGTGCATCGGTGGTGTTTGTTTCGACGGTTAGATGGTGAAATTTAATGTAACAACATGCATATTTATCGATTGTATATTTAAATATTTTATTTAAATATTTCATCGTTCGTCGGATTTTAGTCCGAAAACCTATTTTTAGCAAACAGTCGAATTGGGACTCGAGACCCCTTCCATTGAGTTCAAAATGCCATTTGCGACCTTTTTGAGTATAAGCTTCGATATGTTTGGAGTAAGTTAAATTTTGCTACCTTTTCACTTAGGGCTTTGGGTTGGGCTCAGCCCAACTTAATACCCCAAACCGAACCACTCATCTTCATTCACTCTCTCTTCCTCTACTTTTAAGTTCTAAAGAGATTAATGGTGAGTGGAATGGGAAATTAAAACTCCAAACCCTAGTTTCCATTTACAAATCAAGTTCTAGCTCCAAATCAATAGAGGAAGCTTTGGTAAGCCTCCTCCTCTTCTTCTCCAACTCTATCTCCATTAAATTTCAGAAATTTCCTAAACCTAACTTACGGAATGTTCTTCTTTTGAGCTTAGATTCAAGCTTCTAGTGTTGAGATTGAAGTGTGGTTGATCTTCCCTTGTCTTCAAGCTTCTCATTAATTGTTTTTGGGTTCAAAGGTGAGATTTTTATCTCACATCTATGCTTATAATCATCTTCGATTGTTAGGTATGAATTCCTAACACTTATTCTTGTGTAATTGCTTTTGGTTTGGATTAATTTGGTGAATATTCCAATTTTTAGTGTGTTGGGTTCAATTCTTTAAGAATCATAGCTTTGATGTCTTGATCATGTTTTTGGTGATGAATCGAAGAGCTTCTATGGCCGGGTAGTCGATGGCGTAAATCCTTAGTGCCGTTGCTCGACCGATTGCAAATCGGAAGGGATTGGCATTCATTAGATAGGCATGGGAGTGCTGACAACAGGGTGCGGCCGACCGAGCTCTGTAGCCGGCCGACCGACCTGCTACCCAAGCACTTCCTGCCTCTATTTTGGAAGTGCAGGTTACAGGTTCGGCCGACCGAGCTCAGGGTCCGGTCGACCGACCTGTTACCCGAGCACTTCCATCTTTGGTTCGGTCAACCGACTCAGGGAGTTCGGTTGACCGACCTGCTACTATTTGCCAATTTTGTCTATATCGCCTATTTTGTTGAATTTCCAACTTTAATCGATTCGTGTTGTTTCCCTTTTGTTGATATCATTTATTATCGACTTTGATGACATTTTCTTCGGGAATTTTCGGAAATATCCATTTTGATGGATTTGATATCGATTTCTTTGGATTTTATTCACGTCTTCGTATGTGAATTTTTATGATTGATTGTTTCTACAATCACTTCTATGATTTGTCACTTTAAAATATAATGGTTTTCTATACTAGTAGTAAATATCAAAACCCTTTCATTAAAACGATTTCAACACCATTTTATTACAAAGCTCCTTTCTTAAACCGTTTTCTAATCTATTAGTTATATACAAACCTTTACCTCACTCATATAAGAAATCTAATTAAACGACTTAGTAAAACAAGTGGTATGAAACGCTTCCGTTTACTTCGTCGGTTAATTCTTGGACTTGTTCGATTGAATCTCTTGTGACAATTCTCTAGTGGAGATCTACAATTTGTTCGTAAATATTTAAGTTAAGCTAGTGGTTATGGGGCATGAAGCTAAGCTCATATATTTACTAGCTTAATGTCATTGACCATTCTTGATGATCGATGATGATCATTTTATGGTTTAGACTAGCAATGTGCGATGTCTCTTTGTCCACCTGGAGGACTGTACTTCATTTTTATTGAGCTTCATCTCATTTCTTTGTGGGCTAGCGACCCATGTAGTTTTATTCTGTTTCGATTCATGTGATGTACCGTTGTACTACATCAATGTCTCGGCTTTTCGGTTCATGTGATGTACCGTTTGTACTACATCGATGTCCCGAATTGTTTTGTGTTTCGATTCATGTGATGTACCGTTTGTACTACATCGATGTTTCGGCTTTTCGGTTCATGTGATGTACCGTTTGTACTACATCGATGTCCCGAATTGTTTTGTGTTTCGATTCATGTGATGTACCGTTTGTACTACATCGATGTTTCGGCTTTTCGGTTCATGTGATGTACCGTTTGTACTACATCGATGTACCGAATTGTTTTGTGTTTCGATTCATGTGATGTACCATTTGTACTACATCGATGTCTCGGCTTTTCGGTTCATTGGACGTACCGTATGTACTGCGTCGATGTCCCGAATTGTTTGTGATACACGTGTTGGCGAGTTTTTATGCTCCCGTTCTTGTGATAGGCCTCCCCCCTTTTTCTTGTGATTTCTGGATTTCTAATTGATGATTTCTGGAATTTATGTTTCACCAACTTTTGCGATTGGCATTGATATGTATGTCATTTTTTGTGGCTTGGTGAATTAAATAAACAATATGACATTCTTTTTGATGTTATGAGATTCTTGAAATATTGTATGACTTTTATGGATTTTCTAATGTATACTTATCGTAGTATGACATTTTTGGTTATCATACGTCTTTTTATTATATCTCTTATTATATCTCATTTTAACTGATAATTATAGCTAGACTGATCCGTTTATTATTTTCTTCTTAAATAATACTCGGGTCAGACTGAGATTTTACAGGTGCTTCTGCTTGACTCCTTATCGGACCATCATCTGATCTTTTGGCTAACTACTCTAGTTTAGCAGTTTTTTGTTGTATACTATTGAGATATAGACTCCTTGATGCATACATATTCTTTTGTCTTGCACTTGTATCTATTCTTTTTGATATTGTGGATCTTGTTTGACCACTACTCTGATGTACACTTTCATGTGTTATATTCATATCTATTTCCGCCTTTGTGATATGAATTATCTGTGACTGATTTGTGTTATGTTTACTTTTATATTTGTTTCTGAAGATTACATATAGCCACTGTGTAGTAGCTTTGAGTTTGTGTCGATATGTTGGATTTCCACTTGAGATGAAAAGTTATATTTTTATTTGGCATATCGGTACTCGCACAAAGCAATTATACAGATGGTCGCTCCTCAACAGCCTTATTCTCCGTGCTAGTTGACAGCATTACACCGTAGTGTCCTTGGCTAGTGTGGGTATAGAGGTGGGGCGTCACATTTAATTCACCTAGGGTTTTATAAAAATAGCGGCAGCTGCTTGAACGTGGAAGAACGCGACTTGCTCGCGTGGTGGCCGGAGCGTGGGGGAGGAACGGCGAGGAACGCGAGTTAAGGGTTCAATTATTTAAGAATCATAGCTTTGATGTCTTGATCATGTTTTTGGTGATGAATCAAAAGCTTCTATGGCCGGGTAGTCGATGGCGTAAATCCTTAGTGTCATTGCTCGACAGATTGCAATTCGGAAGGGATTGGCATTCATTTGATAGGCATGGGAGTGCTGGCAACAGGGTGCGGCCGACCGAGCTCTGTAGCCGGCCGACCGACCTGCTACCCGAGCACTTCCTGCCTCTATTTTGGAAGTGCAGGTTACAGGATTCGGCCGACCGAGCTCAGGGTCTGGTCGACCGACCTGTTACCCGAGCACTTCCATCTTTGGTTCGGTCAACCGACTCAGGGAGTCCGGTTGACCGACCTGCTCCTATTTGCCAATTTTGCCTATATCGCCTATTTTGTTGAATTTCCAACTTTAATCGATTCGTGTTGTTTCCCTTTTGTTGTTATCATTTATTATCGACTTTGATGATATTTTCTTCGGGAATTTTCGAAAATATCCATTTTGATGGATTTGATATCGATTTCTTTGGATTTTATTCACGTCTTCGTATGTGAATTTTTATGATTGATTGTTTCTACAATCACTTCTATGATTTGTCACTTTAAAATATAAAGGTTTTCTATACTAGTAGTAAATATCAAAACCCTTTCATTAAAACGATTTCAACACCATTTTATTACAAATCTCCTTTCTTAAACCGTTTTCTAATCTATTAGTATATACAAACCTTTACCTCACTCGTATGAGAAATCTAATTAAACGACTTAGTAAAACAAGTGGTATGAAACGCTTCCATTTACTTCGTCGGTTAATTCTTGGACTTGTTCGATTGAATCTCTTGTGACAATTCTCTAGTGAAGATCTACAATTTGTTCGTAAATATTTAAGTTAAGCTAGTGGTTATGGGACATGAAGCTAAGCTCATATATTTACTAGCTTAATGTCATTGACTTTTCTTGATGATCGATGATGATCATTTTATGGTTTAGACTAGCAATGTGCGATGTCTCTTTGTCCACCTGGAGGACTGTACTTCATTTTTATTGAGCTTCGTCTCATTTCTTTGTGGGCTAGCGACCCATGTTCTTTTATTGTGTTTCGATTCATGTGATGTTCCGTTTGTACTACATCGATGTTTCGGCTTTTCGGTTCATGTGATGTACTGTTTGTACTACATCGATGTCCCGAATTGTTTTGTGTTTCGATTCATGTGATGTACCGTTTGTACTACATCGATGTTTCGGCTTTTCGGTTCATGTAATATACCGTTTGTACTACATCGATGTCCCTAATTGTTTTGTGTTTCGATTCACGTGATGTACCATTTGTACTACATCGATGTTTCGGCTTTTCGGTTCATGTGATGTACCGTTTGTACTACATCGATGTCCCGAATTGTTTTGTGTTTCGATTCATGTGATGTACCGTTTGTACTACATCGATGTCTCGGCTTTTCGGTTCATTGGACGTACCGTATGTACTGCATCGATGTCCCGAATTGTTTGTGATACACGTGTTGGCAATTTTCATGCTCCCGTTCTTGTGATAGGCCTCCCCCCTTTTTCTTGTGATTTCTGGATTTCTAATTGATGATTTCTGGAATTTATGTTTCACCAACTTTTGTGATTGGAATTGATATGTATGTCATTTTTTGTGGCTTGGTGAACTAAATAAACAATATGACATTCTTTTTGATGTTATGAGATTCTTGAGATATTGTATGACTTTTATGGATTTTCTAATGTATACTTGTCGTAGTATGACATTTTTGGTTATCATACGTCTTTTTATTATATCTCTTATTATATTTCATTTTAACTGATAATTATAGCTAGACTGATCCGTTTATTATTTTCTTCTTAAATAATACTCGGGTCAGACTGAGATTTTACAGGTGCTTCTGCTTGACTCCTTATCGGACCATCATCTGATCTTTTGGCTAACTACTCTAGTTTAGTAGTTTTTTGTTGTATACTACTGAGACATAGACTCCTTGATGTATACATATTCTTTTGTCTTGCACTTGTATCTATTCTTTTTGATATTGTGGATCTTGTTTGACCACTACTCTGATGTACACTTTCATGTGTTATATTCATATCTATTTCTGCCTTTGTGATATGAATTATCTGTGACTGATTTGTGTTATGTTTATTTCTATATTTGTTTCCGAAGAATACATATAGCCACTGTGTAGTAGCTTTGAGTTTGTGTCAGTATGTCGGATTTCCTCTTGAGATGAAAAGTTATATTTTTATCTGGCATATCGGTACTCGCACAAAGCAATTATACAGATGGTCGCTCCTCAACAGCCTTATTCTCCGTGCTAGTTGACAGCATTACATCGTAGTGTCCTTGGCTAGTGTGGGTATAGAGGTGGGGCGTCACAACTTGGTATTAGAGCCAAACTTCATAACAATGTAGAATAATTTAACAAATCAACATCCTAAGTCCATCTTAGGAGTCGTGCTTTAGGATTTAATTCGAGTCTTCGTACCGATTCATCCTATTTTCTTTATGATTCCTTGTTTTATCTATCAATATTGCTTGATATCCATTTTGTGAATAACCTTTTTCTTCTTCTTTCTTTCTTTCTTAAAGAAGAGAAATGGTTAGATCAGGCCGTCCCAGTGCCGGTCAATCTAGTGCTACTCCCCAGGATGGAGTATTCATGTCTGCTCAGCAGCTTTTAGATCTCGTGAAGAATGCTCAAGCTGCCGGACCCAATCCAGAGCCTACTCATCCTAGATCCGGTTTTGCACGCTTGTGCAGAGACTATACCGATTTGGGTGGAAGGCCATTCAAGGGATCCGAGAGTGTTATTGAAATTCAAGCTTGGCTCAAATCATGCGATCACATCTTTTCTTACATGAACCTTATTGATCTACATCAAGTCCAAGTGGCTTCTAGCATGCTCCAAGAAAGAGCATTAGATTGGTATGAGCTTTTGGTTTCTGAAATCGTTGAAGCAGATCTTACTTGGGCGCAATTTCTAGAAAGATTCGAATTGAAATTTGTGCCGGAGGCAGAAAAAGTAACTTTGGCCCGGCGTTTTATTGACCTTGTTCAAGGTGAATCTTCTGTGACGAATTACGTCGCATCTTTCAAATCTCTCTTTAAGTATGGGGTCGAGTATATTAATACCCCATTGAAGAAAAATTAGATATTTGTCTATGGCTTGAATAAGAATCTTAAGAAGCCATTACTCCTGAAACTTGAGGTTTCATTTGATCAGCTTATTGATATTGCTCTTCGTCTTGAAGAGGCCGATAGAGAGAGTAACGTTGAAGTTGTGGTTCCAAACAGAACTTCAATAACAACATGAAAAGGCCTATCAAATTCAAAGGCCCCACTCCCAACAAGAAAGGGAAGCAACAAACTCCAGTAGCAAAGACTCCTACCTCTAGTCGAGGACAGTGCTACAACTGTGGTTCCACATACCATTATGCTAATAGGTGTCCGAAACCTCTCTTTTGTCGTTATTGCAAAAATTCGGGTCATCTTTTATCTACCTGTCCCAAACTTCCAAGCAAAAGAGAAGGAAAGCTGCAATCCCCTAACAACTCTTCTCTTGGTCAAGGTACTTTTTATTCAATCCTTGATGACATTGTTTTATTTTGTAATCTTCTTATTTGAGTTCTTTTGGATATGGGTTCATCTCATTATTTTTATATCAAAAGAACTTGTTGATTCTTTTTCTTTAAACATTTTGGGCTTGTTGACTCCTTTGACAATGGCGAATCCTGTTGATGGATCCGCAATTCTCAGTTGGTTTCTTGTATTGATATCGAAATTATTTTATGTGATTTTTTCTTTCCGAGCCGATTTTTACTTATGCTTCGGAATTGACTTTTGAACGGATTGGCTTAATCATTATGAAGCCATATCCGAAGTCCCGAGTGGACTATTCATCCTCGACATTTTTAATCTGTTAAGCAGATTTCTATTTTTCTTTGTGATTTTGATTCCAATTTGATGGCATCGTTTTTATTCCTTAAGCCCACTTATAAGGAAAGTGTTATTCTCTCATTCATGTGGTTTGAGAATTTTCTGATATTTTTGAGTTTGTCTTAGGATTATCACCTAAGAAATCTTTTGTGTGGTGTTAAGGTCTTTTTAATTCGACCTTGCCACCGATTTTCATTTGCTACGAATCGCGGGAGTTAGCATCCATTTACTACATTCCGCACTCGTTATGATACTTATGAATGATTTATTACGTCATTCAGTTTGCCCATCTTGTTTCATCCATTTTATAAATCGAGTATTCTATGAATATCTCGATAATTCCAATCTTGTATTTATTGATTCTGAATGAAAATAGAAATTTAAAATTTTGCAAATCTTTTTCATAAGATTTATTTATAAGTACAATTGGATTTTTTTATCCTAAATGAGTAAAGAATATTCTCAAAACTTTTAAGAGATATTTTCATCATATAGAAGATGATTTTGTGATTGTATTGCCCGTTGAGTGCTTTAAGAATTCTGGTCGATGCGCTTGATCAACGTTATCGATAGGAATTTCCTAAGACGCTTTGATGAGACAATCAAACACAGTAAATTTCACTTGAATAAGTAAAATTTTCTAGAAAGATGATTACATAAGTTAATAGTAATTTTGAAAATTTTAGCTTTTTGGGAAAGAAGATTATTTGAAAGAACTCTTTTCCGATACTCTTATTCTTGTGTTTTCCGAAGGGAACCAAGACTTTATCTTTTGTACCAATGCTAATCGTATTGGTTTGGATGCCGTTCGCTTGCAAAAGAGAACGTGCTATCACTTGTGCTTCTAAATCGTTATAGCTTATCGAGACTAGATATGTCACTCATGATCTAGTGCTCGCGGCTATTGTTTTTACTTTTAGAATTTGGCATCATCATTTTTGGATGGGAAATTTGTTCTCTACCCCGATCATAAATCTTTGAAATATTTATTTTCTCATAAGGAACTTCATGATGACTCGAGTTCCTGGCATCTTATGATCTTGATATTCTTTTATTCCCGGAAGGGAAATCGTGTTGCCAATGCGTTTAGTCGTAAGCAACAAGTGGTTGTTTCTTTGATGATGTCCGAACGGAATAATCTTTTTACCAAGTTCATCGGACGTTTTGATATACTTCGTTTTATTAAGCTTTATCTCATTCCTTTTATGGACTAGTGTCCGATGTTCTTTTATGGTGTTCGGTTCATTGGATGTACGTATTTGTACTACGTTGGTGTTCCGAAATTATTTGAGCTTTGGTTCATCTGGCGTACCAACATTGTACTACGCCGTTGTTCCAAATTATTCGTGTTTCTAGTTTCTCGGGCGTACTGTTATTATACTACGTCGTTGCACCGGCTCAACTTTCTGCTATTCTTGACGTTTTCCACGTCTTTTAACTATGGAAATGCTCTTATGTTTTCGATTTTTATTCTTGAGCCCGGTGCTATTGACGAAAATGAAGTTTCACTGGATTTGACTTATGAGCAACATTCCATTCGCATCATTGCTTCGGAGATTGAGCGCCTTCGGAATAAAAATGTTCTTCATGTGAAAGTTCATTGGTTCTCAGATCCTAAGGATTTCTCATGGGATTCTTGGGAATTCATCGAGCGATCCTGTTTAGGCTTACCCTTTCATGCTCTTTATGGTGAACTTCCTATTTCAATTTTCTTTTGTGTTGATATGCTTTTATGGTTGTTACTCTTTATTTTCTTCTTAAGTATTGCGAGGACGCAATTTCTTTAAGGAGGGGAGTCTGCAACAAGCCGCATATTTATCGATTGTATATTTAAATATTTTATTTAAATATTTCATCGTTCGTCGGATTTTAGTCCAAAAACCTACTTTTAGCAAACAGTCGAATTGGGACTCGAGACCCCTTCCATTGAGTTCAAAATGTCCTTTGCACCTTTTTGAGTATAAGCTTCGATATGTTTGGAGTAAGTTGAATTTTGCTACCTTTTCACTTAGGGCTTTGGGTTGGGTTCAGCCCACTAGCCAACTTAATACCCCAAACTGAACCACTCCTCTTCATTCACTCTATCTTCCTCTACTTTTCAGTTCTAAAGAGATAATGGTGAGTGGAATGGGAAATTAAAACTCTAAACCCTAGTTTCCATTTACAAATCAAGTTCTAGCTCCAAATCAATAGAAGAAGCTTTGGTAAGCCTCCTCTTCTTCTTCTCCAACTCTATCTCCATTCAATTTTAGAAATTTCCTAAACCTAACTTAGGGAATGTTCTTCTTTTGAGCTTAGATTCAAGCTTCGATTGTTGAGATTGAAGTGTGGTTGATCTTCCCTTGTCTTCAAGCTTCTCATTCATTGTTTTTGGGTTCAATGGTGAGATTTTTATCTCACATCTATGCTTATAATCATCTTCAATTGTTAGGTATGAATTCCTAACACTTATTCTTGTGTAATTGCTTTTGGTTTGGATTGATTTGATGAATATTCCAATTTTTAGTGTTTTGGGTTCAATTATTTAAGAATCATAGCTTTGATGTCTTGATCATGTTTTTGGTGATGAATCAAAAGCTTCTATGGCCGGGTAGTCGATGGCGTAAATCCTTAGTGTCATTGCTCGACAGATTGCAATTCGGAAGGGATTGGCATTCATTTGATAGGCATGGGAGTGCTGGCAACAGGGTGCGGCCGACCGAGCTCTGTAGCCGGCCGACCGACCTGCTACCCGAGCACTTCCTGCCTCTATTTTGGAAGTGCAGGTTACAGGATTCGGCCGACCGAGCTCAGGGTCTGGTCGACCGACCTGTTACCCGAGCACTTCCATCTTTGGTTCGGTCAACCGACTCAGGGAGTCCGGTTGACCGACCTGCTCTTATTTGCCAATTTTGCCTATATCGCCTATTTTGTTGAATTTCCAACTTTAATCGATTCGTGTTGTTTCCCTTTTGTTGTTATCATTTATTATCGACTTTGATGATATTTTCTTCGGGAATTTTCGAAAATATCCATTTTGATGGATTTGATATCGATTTCTTTGGATTTTATTCACGTCTTCGTATGTGAATTTTTATGATTGATTGTTTCTACAATCACTTCTATGATTTGTCACTTTAAAATATAAAGGTTTTCTATACTAGTAGTAAATATCAAAACCCTTTCATTAAAACGATTTCAACACCATTTTATTACAAATCTCCTTTCTTAAACCGTTTTCTAATCTATTAGTATATACAAACCTTTACCTCACTCGTATGAGAAATCTAATTAAACGACTTAGTAAAACAAGTGGTATGAAACGCTTCCATTTACTTCGTCGGTTAATTCTTGGACTTGTTCGATTGAATCTCTTGTGACAATTCTCTAGTGAAGATCTACAATTTGTTCGTAAATATTTAAGTTAAGCTAGTGGTTATGGGACATGAAGCTAAGCTCATATATTTACTAGCTTAATGTCATTGACTTTTCTTGATGATCGATGATGATCATTTTATGGTTTAGACTAGCAATGTGCGATGTCTCTTTGTCCACCTGGAGGACTGTACTTCATTTTTATTGAGCTTCGTCTCATTTCTTTGTGGGCTAGCGACCCATGTTCTTTTATTGTGTTTCGATTCATGTGATGTACCGTTTGTACTACATCGATGTTTCGGCTTTTCGGTTCATGTGATGTACTGTTTGTACTACATCGATGTCCCGAATTGTTTTGTGTTTCGATTCATGTGATGTACCGTTTGTACTACATCGATGTTTCGGCTTTTCGGTTCATGTAATATACCGTTTGTACTACATCGATGTCCCTAATTGTTTTGTGTTTCGATTCACGTGATGTACCATTTGTACTACATCGATGTTTCGGCTTTTCGGTTCATGTGATGTACCGTTTGTACTACATCGATGTCCCGAATTGTTTTGTGTTTCGATTCATGTGATGTACCGTTTGTACTACATCGATGTCTCGGCTTTTCGGTTCATTGGACGTACCGTATGTACTGCGTCGATGTCCCGAATTGTTTGTGATACACGTGTTGGCAATTTTCATGCTCCCGTTCTTGTGATAGGCCTCCCCCCTTTTTCTTGTGATTTCTGGATTTCTAATTGATGATTTCTGGAATTTATGTTTCACCAACTTTTGTGATTGGAATTGATATGTATGTCATTTTTTGTGGCTTGGTGAACTAAATAAACAATATGACATTCTTTTTGATGTTATGAGATTCTTGAGATATTGTATGACTTTTATGGATTTTCTAATGTATACTTGTCGTAGTATGACATTTTTGGTTATCATACGTCTTTTTATTATATCTCTTATTATATTTCATTTTAACTGATAATTATAGCTAGACTGATCCATTTATTATTTTCTTCTTAAATAATACTCGGGTCAGACTGAGATTTTACAGGTGCTTCTGCTTGACTCCTTATCGGACCATCATCTGATCTTTTGGCTAACTACTCTAGTTTAGTAGTTTTTTGTTGTATACTACTGAGACATAGACTCCTTGATGTATACATATTCTTTTGTCTTGCACTTGTATCTATTCTTTTTGATATTGTGGATCTTGTTTGACCACTACTCTGATGTACACTTTCATGTGTTATATTCATATCTATTTCTGCCTTTGTGATATGAATTATCTGTGACTGATTTGTGTTATGTTTATTTCTATATTTGTTTCCGAAGAATACATATAGCCACTGTGTAGTAGCTTTGAGTTTGTGTCAGTATGTCGGATTTCCTCTTGAGATGAAAAGTTATATTTTTATCTGGCATATCGGTACTCGCACAAAGCAATTATACAGATGGTCGCTCCTCAACAGCCTTATTCTCCGTGCTAGTTGACAGCATTACACCGTAGTGTCCTTGGCTAGTGTGGGTATAGAGGTGGGGCGTCACATTTAATTCACCTAGGGTTTTATAAAAATAGCGGCAGCTGCTTGAACGTGGAAGAACGCGACTTGCTCGCGTGGTGGCCGGAGCGTGGGGGAGGAACGGCGAGGAACGCGAGTTAAGGGGAAGGGGCGGAGGCCCTAGGTCATGGCGATGACTAGGCGGCGGTGTCTTCACGCGTTTTGATTTAGGGTCGGCTGAAGCTTCTGTTCGAACGTGCGTGAGAGGGTGATGACGTGGCATGGTGAGGGCTATTGCAAGATTTTGTTTAATTTAATTTAATTTTGATTTCTAAAGTTCTAATTAGCATAACTTTTACGTACGACGTCAAAATTTCACGCGGTTTTCTCCGCTAGGTTTGTATTAGGATTCCGGACATTTTGGCGTAGGTTTAGACAGATTCTGGGACTATGAGAATTTTGGGTTTAAATTGGATTTAAATTCAATTTAAATTCAAAAGGTGAGTGCCTTAACCACCTACAACTTCTAAAATTTCTTATGTGTGTTAGATTAATTTCTGATGTGATTAGAAATTTATTTATTACTGTTTAGTATATTTTTATCATCATTCCAGTTAAATTTAATTTATTGAATTAAATTGTTATTCAATTTATTATTGCAAATAAACTGCCAGTTAAATTTATTTATTATTGTATATAAACTGCCAGTAATTACCTGTTATTTATTATCAGTTCTATATTAATGTATTGTTTGAATTGGATGATGATTGCGATAAATGTTTGATGATTGATATTGGATGAATGGATGTTTTAGTTTATGTGTTATAAAATGCAAGTTGTTATCCAATTTTTATTTCATTCGGGATTGCGGTTTGAAATGATATATAACCGTATTTTTATTTTAAATTATCGATTGAAATGATAAATATCTGTATCACTTGACCATAGGGCAGAAAATTATATACAGACACGGTGGTCTATATATAAAAAATATATTTTGAAATGAATTTCTATGGCTTTGGAAAGAAATATATGATTTTATGAGATATTTATTTGGATAATTTAAATGTTATTTTATAGGGGATTTTCACTTCAAGGGCTTATTTGTGGAGGGTAATAAGTTTTAAGGACACTACTTCTGAAAAATTAGTTTTAAGGACATTTTACAGGAAAAAGATAAAAGAATTTATTATTTTCAGTTATACAGAAATAAAGATAAAAGAATTTATCATTTTTCTATATAACTTAAAAAGATAAATTAATTTATCATTATGCTGTACATTGTCCTTAAAACTAATTATTCAAAAGTGCCATCCTTAAAACTTATTACCCGGCAAGTAGAAGCCCTTTAACCTAATTTCCACTATTTTATATATATAGCTAAATTCTTGGTTTAATCTATGAATAAAATTGTTTAAAGTATAAAATAAGTTAAATAATAAAGTTTGATTTTATTAAAATGTAATATGGATAAGTATTTACTTAAATTATATTTTAATATAGAGTTTATATTAATTTTTATAAATCAAGGTTGAGGGGATAGTTTTGAAAGTTACTTGAGATTTTATCTAATTAAGAATTATATTTAATAAGAATCCATTTGGAACTTATTGAAATTGAGATTTTTAAAAGAATATGGTTTTATAACTTAATTCGGGTTTAAGGTGATTTAAGTGAATAAATTGAGGAATATTCAGTTATTGAAATTTGAATTTTTATTTAAAGGATATTGGATTTAGTAAGCAAATATTTCAAAACTAAATAATAGTAAAAGTGAAATCGGTATATATATGAATTATAAAATTTAGTTTCGAAATTTGAATATTTAAGCTTTGAAATATATTAAATATAAAATTTAGAAATTCAGATTGTTTTGGAATTGATTTTTGAAACTTAAGAAGCTAGTTTATTTTATAAAATATTTTAATATTTAAACCATGTAAGGGTTGGAAGTTATGTTTCAAAGTTATTAATTTCAAAGTATTACGTTTGGAAGTGTTATAGTTTTAAGTCTTTGGTTTCGAAATTTATAACTTTGAAATACTATGATTTTAAATGATATCATATTGATTTGGTTTTTAAAAGGGAAATGATATCACATTTATATGGTGTTGAAATGGATATTTTATTCTAGTTTTAAAAGTATAAACTATTTTGAAAAGACTGCGGTGTCATAATAACATTTGGTTGTTGAAGAGACCGGGATCGGAAGTTGTCATACTCTCTGCCAACTCTGAAAACCACTTTAACAACTATGTACGCAGTGGAGATTCCAGAATGAAGTAGGATGGTGGCGGCTCCTTTGAGGTAAATACATGGACCCAACTACTATGAGTTGGCATAAGGTGGCTAAAACAGGAGCGATTGACGGGCTAAGAAGGTAGCACCTTTTATCGGACATATCCCTTCGATGTTATACTCTGACTTTGGATTGATTCGGTGGCCAGTTTTGATTTTTTTGATTTAGGGGTGTGGCTCGAGGTGGGCGGTAGTTACGCGCTACACGTTACCACCAGTTCGGAAGCGTAATTGGTATATCAACCCTGGCATTGCCTAGTTATGCCATGTCACCTACCCTAGCGCGCCTTGTACAAGTTTGATTTGTGTCGTACCTATGGAGTATCCTCTGGTAGCTTCCCGATCAGGAGGTATTACGGTACTGTATAGACTATTGGCACTATTACGTGTTAAGGGGAATATTGGGTCACTCCTTAACGCTATTTAAAAGTAAGTTTATTTTACTATTAGACACTATTATAATATAAAAATATTACTACATAGTAAATAGTTTAACGGATCCTTAGGAGATGTGAATTGTAACGACCCTGAAATTCAGACCCAGTTTAAAATTTTTAAAATTGCTTATTTAGTGTAGAATTTGAATTTTCACAAACAATTTCCGTTGCCAACCAAACTTCACATTTGGAATACGTTTAGATAGACATAGGCATGCGCTGAATTTCGTTGAAAAATATTGAAGAAAATTACACTCGTCGCATTTACATATCAGTTTAAATCCTATGTATAAAATTTCTGTCGTCCGAATTCAAATATTTTCACATTGTTGCATAAGGAAAATATTCTGAACTTGACGGCGCATTTCGTTTCGTCAAATTTCGCTTTTAATTGCTAGTAAAATATGCATTCGTGCAAATGGTTAAATACGAATAAACACTTCTCAAACGGTGTCAAACCATAAATATTTTCATACCGTTGTGTCCGCCTCGACGCGCTGATCAAAACGGTATATTTAATTGTGTCAATCGGAGTTCGGCATTGCAAACGATAAATTGTAACGGAGCGCAAACCGGTCCGTTAGGCAGCAAAACCGGTACCCAAAACTTCACAGCATTCAAATTTTGGAGCCATTCAGTTGCTTTGGGAACCCAATAGCCACCAGCTGAAAATCATCATTGCACTGACGTATGCACTTTGAATAACGTGTATATATCTCTCTACATTCATTACTCTGCATCACTTTTCACTTTGCCCCAGAAGAAGGAAACTGGTACGTTGCTCTGCCCTCCCCTCTGTCTTCTTCGTTCACATTATTTTTCCTTTCTATTTTCTATTTTGGAGAGAACTGCAGAACCCAACTCAAACTCCTCTGCTTTTTTCTTCTCCCTCCCTTTCTTCTCTTCACGTTTATGTTTAGCTTTACTTTCTCTACAAAGCTGAAGCCTGCCCAAAACCTCTCTGCGCATATATATATATATATATATATATATATATATATATATATATATATATATATATATATATATATATATATATAATGCGTCCCTTCCTCAGCCTGCTCCACTCCCCTCTCCCCTCCGCCTCTCTCCCCCGAAGCTTCACGTCCCCACGGCCTCTCCCCGCGCCATGCGCCTTCGACCAACACCACCTCCCCTTCCCCATGCGGCCACAGCGTGCACCTACCCATGCATCCATGTGTTTCCTCTTCCCACGGCCATGCAGCCACCGCCCTCCCCCGAAGCTCCATGCGTCCCCATCAGCCTCCTCCCACAGTCCACTGCAACCGCCGCATGCACCTCCCCATCAGCCTCCTCCCTTCCACCAGCCCGCCTCCCGCCACTTCTTTCACCTCCGACTCGCACCCAGAGCTTCCTACAGCCGAAACTTCCCCAGCCGTTCTCCTCCACAGCCTAAGCCGGCCGAAGCTTCCCCACTAACATAGACCTCGACCGCCTAGCCGACTGCCATACCTACTGCCGACCAGGCACAACCGAGCCCGCATCCGTAGCATGGTCGAGACACACAACTGCTTGCACTCTTCTAGCCGAGCCTCACTTCTTCTCCTCTCCTATTTGACTACATATGCATTTTAATGTAAGCTTGTACATATTGATAGTTATATTATATATATATTTCTAAGTTTACAACATCTATGTTAATTTCTGTATATGTATATAGGCTTATTTACATTATGAAAGATCTTTATATATGACGATATATACTAATATAAATCTATGTTTGTTATATGTACATCATAAAAGTGTATACGTATTTATAAGTATAATATGGTATATCAAGTTGTATACGTTTGTTTTAAATGCTTATACAAGTTATATAATATGCTAACTATGTATTAGCTATGTACAGGCTTTGTTTTATATATTATATATGTCTATAATTTATATTTTATGTTAGTATTATATATATTCTAGTCTTGGACGTGAAGTATGTTAAGTTGTGTATAGGTATGTTGCACAGCTTGCAAGTCTGCATTGTTATTGATCATGGGTTATTTAATTTTCTTATACACACGTGTATTTTACACATATATTTGATTCCAACTGAAATAGAAAGTAAGTTTGCAAACTTCTGTTTGCCCGGAAATAAAGATGGTGGCATGTATAGTATTTATATTGTAAGTACTGTTGGTTGGCAGTATAGGTATTAGTATATGTATAGGTTGTAGTATATTGTTTGAGTCTGGTTTGAACTAGTTCATTATATATGTTGTCAGGGTAGAATATTTTATTTTATGTAGTGTAAAGGTTAGTTATACCAATCTTAAATTTGGAAGCATTGAAGTATGTTGTGACAGCTGTATATTTCAAGCTGTATTGATAAGTTTTATTATTTTTTATGAGTTACCACACCTTGCACAATGTATATATATGTTTGATTTTTTTTATGTGTTCAATTTAAAATAATGATTTTGAAATGCATATATATATTTAAATATTAAAAAAAAGAATGTGTTTGAATATAAAATATAAACTTATGTACATAATTAGATATATATGTTCAATTATACCATTGATCTTCACCGATATAGTCTAATTTGATTTCGTCAATTCCTATTTATCAGCTTTGAGCGTCGATTGTGCCAATCTATCTTTGCTTTGAAATTCATGCTTGGATTCGTGATTCAAATTCTCAGTGTCTGTATCAGTGTGCGTATCCGTGTCATCTCTTATTCTCTCTAGCATCGAAAGGTGAGCAACCACTCACGATTTATGTTCTTTTATTTATTAAATTTAATTTCAATTGAAACAAAAATTGAAATATGCGACTGTCAGTTATTTACACTGTTATATGCTATTACCTGTATCTGTTCACCCATGACATCCGACACCATTATCTGTTAATTATTTATGCGATGATAATACAGTTTGGTTGATAATCGATTGATTGATTGTTGTTTATATTGGATGTTAAATTGTCATGTATAAAGTGATAAATATTATGCAATTGAATTTGACGTAGGATAGATAGCGACTTGAAATTGATACACATGTTGAATTTAATTAGACGAACTTGTATAATATGACCCCTTTTATTTGTTTAATTAATTGACACGTAGAATTTGATAAATTACCCTTTTGAACCATTGAACGTATATTGGATTGATTGTTGTAGTATGAAATTGAAATTTAATGACAAGTGAAAACCGTATAAAATAATAGTGTAATAATCTTTAATCTACATGAAACGATAGTGTAGATTCTAGAAATAATTATTTTAATTTGCACAAATAACCATGTGAATTAATACGATTATTTCAGGATTATTTGAATTGATTATGGAATTGTTATTGATTGTTGTTATTGATGGTTTATTTACTTTGACACCATCCCTGTTATCACACTGCAAGTTCCCTTTGCTATGCTTTGATTTTTGAATTGAAATGGAATCGGGTTGAAATGATAAATACCCAAATGAACTTGACGTAGGATAGAAAATTAAATAAAACCCGATTGGTCAATAATTTGATTTAAAATAAAATAATGATTTTATTTGGGAAAAGAATAAGGTTTTAAAATGAAATTGGAATTTGAATTTAGTGAATATAGTAGTTGTTGAAAGAACGTTGTTTGAAATGAATTATTTAACAATTTAATTTGGAATTATTCATTGAATTAAGTTTGAAATGATTTAATAATTGAGTTTGAATTTATAATTAAGTCGAAATTATTAAGGTTTGAAATTAGTATGAATTAAGTTGAAATTGATTAATAATTGAATAAGATTGTATTATTTGACAATTGAATAAAAATTGAATTCTTTGACAAGAGAAATTTAACCTTTGACAAAGTGAAATTGGAACTTCGTAGATAATTGAAATTGAGTTTCTTTGTTAATTAAGTTTTGGAAATTATTTAAGTAAGTAAATCAGCGAAATTGAATTTCTTTAACAAGAAATAAAATGTGATTTATTGAAATAAATGTAAGAATTGAAATTTAAGGAATTTGATTTGACAAATTTAATTTAATTAATTTGTAAGTTTTGATATAATGAAGTTGAACTTAAGTGATTGATTTAATGACTTGGAAATTAAAAGGAATTGTTTTGGATGTTAAATTAACTTAACGAATATTGAATAAAATCGATAAATAAATTTTAATTGATTTGAATGTTAAATTTAATAAATTTAAATCATTTTGGAATGAAACTTTTGTATGAACTTGAATAAGTGTTGGAATTGTTTAAATATAATTTGAAATTGAATTATAAGAGTTTGAAATGGTAATTTGGAAGTTTTGCAATGTAAATTATGGAAATTGATATAGAAAGACATATGAAATGTTATTACGAATTCTAATTGAAATTGAAATTGATTGTTTTGAAAAATATTAAACGACCAATCGGTGTAATAATACGTAGTTATTAAAGAGACCGGGATCGGATATGGACATACTCTCTGTCGATACCGAAACCACTTTAATAACTATTATACGCGAGTGTTGATCCAGAATGAAGTGGATGGTTTGGTGAACGCGTTGACTGAAGAAAGAGAACGATATTGGATGACCCCTGAAATGACTAAAATAGGAGCCGCGCCGGGCCATTGAGGTTCGCCACCTCTAGCGGACACACTTCTTCGATACCATATCTATTACTTTTGTGATTCGATTGGGTGCACCCCTCGATTTGGGAGTGTTGTTTCGCGGTGTTGAGGTAGCTGCTGGCTATGCTCAACATCAGTCCGGATCACGCAACTACTAGTATCCTAGTTGGTATTGCCTCATGTACCTTGTCATACTGATTATCCTATTCGCGACCACTACGTTTTGTTTTGTGTTATACCTATGGGGTACCCTCTGATAACCACCAGTTTACGGTGGGGTTTACGGTGCTGTATAGACTATGGCATTATTAAAATGTGCTAAGGGGGATAATGGTAACGCCTTAACGCTATTTTAATACTTTATATTACTGATAGACATTATCTACTTAGCGTACATTACTACCTAGTAGATAGTTTAACGGATCCTTAGAGGATGGTTATTCCAACGTCCTTTGAGTTACTTGTATTTCGGTTGCTATTTCACTTGAGTTGGATTTATTGATATAAGAATATTAATCCTGACTCGAGTGTTTTGTGTTTTCCTTTACGCTCGGGTCAGACTGAGGGTACTAGTATTTGAGACTCACCTTTGGAGTTGGAGCTTTGCTTGAAGATCCAGCCATTTATTCTGCTTTCAGAATTCGATGATTCCAGTGATGTATTCTGATTTATATCTGATGTATCGTATTACTCTTCTGTTGTAAACTCTGATGTATTTTATATATTTATATAGTAGCTTCATGAACTACTATCTCTTTTATTTCCGCAGCATATTATTACTCTGTGTATGTGATTCTGTGACTATTTATTTACTGTATATCTCAGTTTTGCCAAATTTAAATTAACAATTCGATATTTTGAATTATTCAAGTCCGACAAGTGCGGAGGCGAATAGTCCAAAATAGCGGGTCGTTTCATGAATCCCGAGCATCTCTTGAGTTACTGCACTCACGTTAGACACTAGAAAGGAGATGTCAAATCCCGTAAACATTTCTGACGTCGTTCCACTCATATTATTTATCATTGATTTAACTTACATAAGGTCTTTTAGTTCTGACTCGAGTGTTTTGTCTTTTCAATTCGCTCGGGTCAGCCTGAGCATCTCAGGATTCGAAGACTTTATTTCCGAAGGACGATGACGAAGAGTGTATTACTATTATCTGTTATATTATTCCACTACACCATTGTATTCCGCTGCATTATTAATATTCTCTGGTAAGTGTAACTCTGATATGTATTGTATAAGAATAATCGAATATTTTGTAAAACAGCTTCATGAACTATATATTTGATTATTATATTTTATCGTTCCGCTGTAAGATTCTGTTTTGTTTTGTTTCTATCTCTGCTTTTTCTTATTTACCCCATAACAATCCATCCTTCTGTATGGTTTAAGTCTGACGTGTGTGGTTTATCGTCGATTTAAAGCATACAAAAAGGCGGGACGTTACATCTAGTATCAGAGCTTTGATTTAGCAATAAACCTTAGCTTTGTGGGGTCTGACTCTTTATTTATAGGGTAGTATTACCCTATGATTAGTCGCTGAGTGTATATATATGAGAGAGCGTATTTGTTAGTGTTATAAAAAGGTTTTAATATTGTGTTAAATTTTTCCGTTTTGTATTTATAAATTCTGGTTGATGCATGGGACGCTATGACATCAATAGGGATTTCTAAACACTCAATAGGACAGACCGACACAATATTTGTATATAGGTGAATGAAATAATTTTTCCTATTATATTTTCTATATAAAATATTTATAAAGGATATATATTTGGGTGCAATATATTGGTTGTTAGGTAATAATTTTTTTAAATAATAGTTGAAATGAGATTGAAAATAAAATAAATGGAAATTGGGATTTAGAACTTAAGTTCCGGGGTTTTGAAAATTTCTTTTGAATGATTTTGAAATATAATAATAATATTATTAGAAGTATTTTTTGATATAAATATTTCAACATAAATTGAAAAGAAATGTTTTAAAGAAACTCTGAAAAGAAAATAAGTTGTACTCCCCTCTCTGTCGCTAGAAAATAATTTCGATGATGAGTGCACGCATCATCGACATTCATTTTCGAGTTTAGAAGTGGGAAGGCCACTGTAGTAGTTTTACTGCAGATTTATTTTGATAAACAAATATAAATTTTAAATTGTTTTAAATATAATTGGATATATAAAGTGTAAGGATATACATTTATCTATTATTTTAAAATGATTTGAAATTTAAACCGACATTTAGTTCTTAAGTTCCATTTAATTAATAGTTTCAACTGCTTTAGAAAAATGGAATTTAACTAATAATTGAAATCTCTAAATGAAATAATAGATTTAATGCTAAGTTATAAATGAAATTTCAAGAAAGTTGAAATTGCGACCTATAAAACAAAAGATGTGATCATTGAACATTAAATTAATTTAAAGAAATGAGAAATACTTGTATAACTTTCAATTACGTTCTTAAAAGCATATGGATATAACATACCAAATAATAAAAGTTACAATGTTTAATGCTGTGTAGTTAATGCCCCGCTATTACCCCACTACAACCCCGCTATATCTCATAGTGGATTTCTACCGCTAAGATTTTTCCATATAGCCCCAAAATATAGCCTTTCCGCTTTAATCCCCGTTATTTCCGCTATATTCCGCTATATCTTTTTTAATAAAATGAATTGAAAAATTGCATTTATACATTATAAAATTATGAAACTAATTTACTTGATTTAATTTTTAATATATTTTTAGAAATGAAAATACTCTAATATTCTACCGAATTCAATTATGTTATATAACAGTTTTTCGTTTATTTAAAGTGTATTCGCACATGTTTTTATTTAAAATCATTTATGTATTATTTATAATTCAATTGAATGATAATTTTTCATTTAATTACCATTTATATATTTGTAAAAACATTAAGTACGAGTTTTATATGCTATTTTACAACCATCCGCTATATCCCACTATATCCTCGCTGTATTCCCGATACGACTTTTTGCACCTCCACTGTTTTGAATCTACCGAGTGCATTAACTGCACAGGTTTAATGAGAAATTGTAATAGAATATTATACAAGTAAAAATTTGAAATAATGAAGGTATTCAATGAAATTCTTTAATAAATAAGAATTGGAAGTTGTAGTTGGTATAAACTTAAGTATAATTGAAAGGTAAGTATATTAAATAAATGAATAATGAAAATAAATAAAAATTGTAAGAAGTTAAACGTAAAGTAAAAAGATAAATCATTGTATAAATAAGAAGGAAATCAAACAACAAATGTTATGAGATGAAATTGTTCAGAAACGAACTTGATCTATAGTTTGGAATTGTTGTTTGTTTTGATTTATGGTTGTTTGGGTAAGAATACTTTAATATTGTTTGGATGTATGAATAATCTATTTAGTTTCACCAGAGACTGTTGAGTAAATGGTGCGCTTAGTAGTTTATTTTTCATTCTGTACAATTTGAAGTTTTGAACCCGAACAACTGTGATGCCCCACCTCTATACCCATGTTAATCAAGGACACTACGGGGTAATGCCGTCAACTAGCGCGGTGAATAAGGCTATTGAGGAGTGACCATCCGTGTAATTGCTTTGTGCGACCACTGATATGTCAGATAGTATAACATGCATTTCAACTTAAGAGAAAATCCGACATACCGATACAAACTCAAAGCTACTACACAGTGGCTATTTAATCTTTGGAAACAAATATAGAAATAAACATAACACAAATCAGTTACAGATATCCATATCACAAAGGTGGAAAAAGATATGAATATCTAACACTTAAAAGTGTACATCAGAGTAGTGGTCAAACAAGATCCATAATACCACAAAAGAATAGTTACAAGAGCTTCACAAAAGAATAAGTATACAACAATGAGTCTATATCTCAAATGTATACAACCAAAAACTACTAATCTAAGTAGTTAGCCAAAAGTCAAGATAATAATCCCAGATGAGGAGACAAGCAGAAGCACCTGAAACATCTCGGTCCAACCCGAGTATTATTTAATAAGAAAATAATAAACGGATCAGTCTAGCTATAAATATCAGATAAAATGATATAGAACAAAGGATATGACAAAAGCCGTATGATAACCATAAAGCCATACTGTAATGAGCATGCAATTGAAAATCAACTAGAGATTAATCAATATCACAAGAATCTTCTCAAAGATCAAAAAGAATATCATACTCTTTATTTTTATTCACCAAACCATAAATATTGACGATTATATCAATGCCAATCACAAAAGTTAATGACACACAAATTCACCAATGCATAAATATTGATAAAACTTATCAATGTAAATCACAAAAATTGGTGAAACACAAATTCTATAAATCATCAATGGAAATCCAAAAATCACAAAAAGGGGGAAAGAGGCCTATCACAGAACGGGAGCATTAAAAATCACCAACACGTGTATCACAAAACAGAACGCTATTCCATTGTTGCTAGCCATTAATTTTGAGCCGAAGCTCCACTAAAATGCCCCGATGACCTTTGAGCCGAAGCTCCACTAAAATGGCCCGAAGACCTTTGAGCCGAAGCTCCACTAAAACGGTCCGAAGACCATGGGTCGCTAACACAGCAAGCCGAAGCTCCACTAAAAATGGGGTTTAGTCTCCCTCGTAGACAAAGAGGCATCGCACATTGCTAGTCTAAATCACAAAATGATCATCAATGATCGATAAGTGTAAATTACACTAAGCTAGTAAATAAATGAGTTTAGCTTCATCTCCCATAACCACTAGCTTAACTTAATTATTTACGAACAAATTGTAGACTTCCACTCAAGGTTAAGTGTCAATTACACTAAGCTAATAAATATATGAGTTTAGCTTCATGTTCCATAACCACTAGCTTAACTTAAATATTTACGAACAAATTGTAGATCTCCACTCGAAAATTGTCACAAGAGATTCAATCGAACAAGTCCAAGAATTAACCGACGAAGTAAACACAAGCGTTTCATACCACTTGTTTTGCTAAGCCGTTTGATTTGATTTCTCATACGAATGAGGTAAATGTTTGTATATACTAATAGATTGGAAAACGGTTTAAGAAACGAGCTTTGTAATAAAATAGTGTTGAAATCGTTTTGATGAGAAAGTTTTGGTATTTACTACTAGTATAGAAACCTTTGTATTTTTAAAGTGACAAACCCCAAAAATGATTGTAGAAACAATCAATCATCAAAAATTCACATACGAGGACGTGTATCAAATCACAAGAAATCGATATCAAATCCATCAAAATGGATATTCCCAAAAATTCCAAAATAGAAGTCATCAAAGGCGATAATAAATGATAACAGCAAATCGGATGACCACAAATCGATTAAAATTGAAAATCAACACAATATAGGCAAATTAGACCTATACAAGCAGGTTAGTCGACTGACTGCAAAAGGCCAGTCGACTGATCCAAAAACCTAGAAATTTCTTTTCCTACAGTCAGTCGACTGATTACAGAGGCCAGTCGATTGATTGCAGGAAACAGAGACTTCCAGCCTTTGTAAACAGCCCCCAGAACACTAATTGGCTACAGCCAGTCGACTGACTGCAAATGGTCAGTCGATTGACTGGGTTCTGGGGCTGTTTTCAGCCTATGAAATGAAGAGTAAACTCTCTACGAATGCAATCAGACGAACAACGGACGCTAAGGGTTTACGCCAATCGGTAACCCAGCCCTAAAGTCTCTTTGATGCAACACCAAAAACATGTTCAAACATCAAAGTTAGGATTTTTAAAGGTTTGACTTCAAAACACCAAAAATTGAAATATTCACTAATTCAATCTAAACCAAAAGCAAATGCACATGAATAAGTGTTAGGAATTCATACTCAACAATCAAATATAGTTGTAGACATAGATGTGAGATAAAAATCTCACCTTTATACTCGAAAACACAAGAGAGATGCTTAAAAACAAGCTAAGGTTGATTTCTCTTCGATAACACCTCTAGAATCTTCAATCTATATACAAAGGTGAAGATTTTCCTAAGTTAGGTTTAGGAAATTTCTTAAATTGAAGAGGAATAGAGATGAAGAAGATGAAGAGAAGGCTTACCAAAGCTTCTTCTTAAATTTGGAGCTAGAACTTGGATTTGCAAATGGAAACTAGGGCTTAGGATTTCTATTTCCCATTCCATTCCCCCATTTTTGATGAAGCTTGAGTATTAGGAGAAGTTATGAAGTAATGAAAAGGAGAGGGGGTGGAACTAGGGTCTTAAGATAGAACATTGGGCTGAAACCCAAACTCAAACCCAAATTGAAAAAGTAGCAAAATTCTACTAACTCCAAACATATCAAGTTTATACTCAAAAAAGTCACAAATGGCATTTTGAACTCAATGGGAGTAGGCTCGAGTCCTAATTCGACTATTTGCAAAAAGTAGCTTTTCGGACTTAAATCCGACTAACGATGCTATATTTAAATAAAATATTTAAATATACAATCGTAAAATATGTGGGTTGTTACAGACTCCCCTCCTTAAAGAATTTGCGTTCTCGCAATCATAATAAATAAATGAACAAAAAGTAACAACCATAAAAGCATATCAACACAAAAGAAGAAATTTGAAATAAGAAGTTCACCTAAAAGAGCACGAGAGAGTAAGTACGGATGTGTTCACTCGATGAATTCTCTAGATTCCCAAGAGCAATCCTTAGGATTTGAGGACCATTGAACTTTCACAAACGGGACATCTTTATTTCGAAGGCATTTGACCTCCGAAGCAATAACACGAATAGGATGTTGCTCATAAGTCAAATTAGGCGAAACTTCAATTTCTTCTACAATACCAGGCTCAAGAATAGAATCAGAATCTCAAAGGCATTTCCGTAGTTGAGAAATGTGAAACACATCATGAATAGTAGAAAACTGAGCCGGTAATGAAAGGCAATAAGCCACGGAACCAATACGTTCGGTGATGGGAAATGGACTAATATATCGAGGTGCCAATTCTCCCGATCGACTGAAGCACACAACACCCCTCATAGGTGAAACACGAATAAACACAAAATCTCCCACAGAAAATTCAAATTTCCTCCTAAGGTTATCGACATAGGATTTTTGTCTACTCTAGGCTTCTTTCATCCTATGACGAATAAGGTCAATCTTTTCTGTGGAATCACGAATAAAATCTGGACCTAAAACCAGCTTCTCACCGGCCTCAAGCCAACAAGAAGGAGATCGGCATGGCCTTCCATAGTGTGCCTCAAAAGGTGCCATACCAATACTAGATTGGCAGCTATTATTATAGGAAAACTCAACAAGAGAAATATGATCTTTCCAACTTCCACCAAAATCAAGAACACATGCACGAAGAAGATCTTCAAGAGTTTGATTCACACACTCGGTTTGTCCATCGGACTAAGGATGATAAGCGGTGCTAAAATTAAGCTTTGTTCCCAAAGCCTTTTGAAGACTCTTCCAAAATCTACTAGTAAACAATGGATCATGATAGTTAAAAATAGAATTAGGGACTCCATGCAATTTAACAATTTCTTTAATAAAGGGTTTGGCCAAAAGGGGTACGGTCCGATTAGACCAAACGGGAATAAACGGGCGGATTTAATAAGTCTATCAACAATTACCCATAGGCTATCATGGCTGGAACGAGAACGGGGAAGACCGTCAATAAAATCCATGGAAATTTGATCCCACTTCCAAATTGGAATATCCAAACGTTACAATAACCCACCGGGCCTTTGATGCTCGGCCTTAACAAGTTGGCAAGTCATGCAACGCTTAATGAAGTTAGCAATGTCAGATTTCATTACATCCCAATAATAAAGTCGCTTCATATTTGCGTGCATTTTACTACTACCCGGATGAATGGTAAATTTAGAACGATGAGAATCTTCTAAAATATCTTTACGAAGATCACTAATATTTGGCACGATAAGTCTACCAAATTTTCGAATACGCCATGAGAATCAATATCAAAGTCTTTCAAATTTTTAATATCAATTTCATCTCTAAAATTTTGGCTAAGCCAATTTGGGTCTAGCTTTTAAGCTTCAAGAATGCGGTTGAAAAGAGAAGGATAAGCCTCAAGGCTACACAAAACAAGAGATGCTTGTTGCTTATGATTAAGGGCAATGGCAACTCGATTTCCCTTTTCGGTAGTATATAAAGAATATCAAGATCATAAGATGCAAGGAACTCAAGCCAACATTGTTGACGCAAATTAAGTTCCTTTTGAGAAAATAAATACTTCAAAGATTTATGATCGGTATAGAGAATAAATTTCTCTCCCAAAAGATAATGACGCCAAATTCGAAGAGCGAAAACAATAGCCGCAAGCTCTAAATCATGAGTGGCATATCTAGTCTCGGCTGGCTTCAATTGCCTAGAAGCATAAGCAATAACACGTTTTCCTTGAATGAGAACGACACCCAAACCAACACGGCTAGCATCGGTATATACAATATAGTCTTGGTTCCCTTCGGGAATCACAAGAATTGGAGTATCGGAAAAGAGTTCTTTTAAGCGATCCTCTTTTCCTAAAGGCTAAAACTTCCAAAATTATAATTAACTTTATGTAATCGTTTTTCTAGAAAAAATTACATTTTACAAGTCAATTTATTGTGTCTGACTGTCTCATCAAAGCATTTAAGAAATTCCTATCGATAACGTTGATCAAGCGCATCGACCAGAACTCTTAAAGCACTCAATGGGCAGTACAATCACCAAATCATCTTCTATATGATAAATATATCTCTTAAAAATTTTACGACCATTCTTTGTTCGTTTTAAGAACAAAATCCAATTATACTTATAAATAAATCTTATGAAAAAGATTTGCAAAATTTTAAATTTTGTTTTCATCCAAAATCAATAAATACAAGAATGGAGTCATCGAGATATTCGTAGAGTACTCGAAATATAAAATGGATGAAATAAGCTGGACGAACTGAATGACATAACAAGTCATTCATAAGAATCATAAGGAGTGTAGAATGCGGTAAGCGGAATGCTAACTCCCGCAATTCGTAGCCAAATGAAAATCGGTGGCAAGGTCGAGCTGTAAAGACCTTAACGCCACTCAAAAGATTGCTTAGGTGATAATCCTAAGACAAGTTCAAGAATACCGGAAAATTCACAAACTACATGAATGAGAGAAATAACACTTTCCTCATCAAGTGGGTCTAGAGAATAAAATGGTGCCACCAAATTGGAATCGAAATCATTTAGAAAAATAGAAATCTGCTTAACGGATTGAAAATGTCGAAGATGAATAGTCCACTTGAGACATGGAGTATGGCTTCATAAAAATCAAGCCAATCCTTTCACACAAAAAATCGATTTTCGAAACCTAAGTAGCGCATAACATCCAAATCGGCTTCGAAAGAAAAATCACATAAAATAATCTCAACATCAGTACAAAGAAACAAAGTGAGTGTTGTGGATCCACCAACCAGATTCGCAATTCCAAAGAAGTCACCAAGTCCAAAATGTTTTATAGAAAGAAGAATCAACAAGTTCTTTTGATATAAAACAATGAGATGAACCCATATCAACAAGAACTCGAAAAAAATAATCACAAAACAAATGTAATCAAGGATTGAATGATAAATACCTTGACCAAGGGGCTTGCACAACTTTCAACTTTCCCTCTCTCCTACTTTGAAGTTTGGGGAAAGAAGATAAATGATGACCCGAAATTTTGCAATAGCGGCAAGTAAGGGGTTTCAGACACTTAATTACATAGTGTTCCTTAGAATTACAATTGTAGCATCCTCCACGATTAGGGATTTGAGTCTCTGCTACCAAGTAGTTTGCTTCACTTTCTTATTGGGATTAGGGCTTTTGAACTTAATATGCCTCTTCTTGGAATCCCAATATCACTATCACCTCCCTTACCAACCTTTTCATGTCGAAGAGTGATATCCACAAGCTGATTGAAAGGAACTTCAAGTTTCAAAGGTAAAATCTTTTCGGGGTTCTTACTCAAAGCACAGATAAACCTTTGATTCTTTACGAGATCCAAAAGTTGTTGGGCAGATACAAATACGCCATCCAGAGAAGGACTACATGATTGACTAGCGCTAGGACTGCCAGGTCTAAACATTTCTCTTCTTTAAGAAAGAAAGAAAGAAGAATAAAAAGGTTATTCACAAAATGAATATCAAACAATAACGAGTGATAAAACAAGGTATCACAAAAGAAAATAGGATAGAACGGTTCGAAGAGCCGAATAGAATCCTAAGGCACGACTCCTAAGATGGACTTAGGACGATGATCCTTTTTAAATTATTCTACATTGTTCCGAAGTTTGGCTCTGATACCAAGCTGTGACGCCCCACCTCTATACCCATACTAACCAAGGACAGTACGGGGTAATGCCGTCAACTAGCGCGGTGAATAAGGCTGTTGAGGAGCGGTCATCCGTGTAATTGCTTTGTGCGAGCACTGATATGTCAGATAGTATAACATGCATTTCAACTTAAGAGGAAATCCGACGTACCGATACAAACTCAAAGCTACTACACAGTGGCTATATAATCTTCGGAAACAAATATAGAAATAAACATAACACAAATCAGTTGCAGATATCCATATCACAAAGGCAGAAAAAGATATGAATATATAACACTTAAAAGTGTATATCAGAGTAGTGGTTCAAACAAGATCCACAATATCACAAAAGAATAGTTACAAGAGCTTCACAAAAGAATAAGTATACATCGATGAGTCTATATCTCAAATGTATACAACCAAAAACTACTAATCTAAGTAGTTAGCCAAAAGTCAAGATAATAATCCCAGATGACGAGTCAAGCAAAAGCACCTGAAACATCTCGGTCTGACCCGAGTATTATTTAATAAGAAAATATTAAATGGATTAGTCTAGCTATAAATATCAGATAAAATGATATAGAACAAGGGATATGACAAAAGCCGTATGATAACCATAAAGCCATACTGTAATAAGAATGCAACTGAAAATCATCTAGAGATTAATCAATATCACAAGAATCTTCTCAAAGATCAAAAAGAGTATCATACTCTTTATTTCTATTCACAAAACCGTAAATATTGACAATTTTATCAATGCCAATCACAAAAGTTAATGACACACAAATTCACCAATGCACAAATATTGATAAAACTTATTAATGTAAATCACGGAAATTGGTGAAACGCAAATTCTAGAAATCATCAATGGAAATACAGAAATCACAAAAAGGGGGAAAGAGGCCTATCAAAGAACGGGAGCATTAAAAATCACCAACACGTGTATCACAAAACGGAACGCTTTCTATGGTTGCTAACCATTAATTTTGAGCCGAAGCTCCACTAAAACGGCCCGAAGACCTTTGAGCCGAAGCTCCACTAAAACGGTCTGAAGACCATGGGTTGCCACCCCACCAAGCCGAAGCTCCACTAAAAATGGGGTTTAGTCTCCCTCGCAGACAAAGAGACATCGCACATTGCTAGTCTAAATCACAAAATGATCATCAATAATCGATAAGTGTAAATTACACTAAGCTAGTAAATAAATGAGTTTAGCTTCATCTCCCATAACCACTAGCTTAACTTAATTATTTACGAACAAATTGTAGACTTCCACTCAAGGTTAAGTGTCAATTACACTAAGCTAGTAAATATATGAGTTTAGCTTCATGTCCCATAACCACTAGCTTAACTTAAATATTTACGAACAAATTGTAGATCTCCACTGGAAAATTGTCACAAGAGATTCAATCGAACAAGTCCAAAGATTAACCGACGAAGTAAACAGAAGCGTTTCATACCACTTATTTTGCTAAGCCGTTTAATTAGATTTCTCATACGAATGAGGTAAAGGTTTGTATATACTAATAGATTGGAAAACGGTTTAAGAAACGAGCTTTGTAATAAAATAGTGTTGAAATCATTTTGATGAGAAAGTTTTGATATTTACTACTAGTATAGAAACCTTTGTATTTTTAAAGTGGGAAATCACAAAAATGATTGTAGAAACAATCAATCATCAAAAATTGACATACGAGGACGTGAATCAAATCACAAGAAATCGATATCAAATCCATCAAAATGGATATTCTCAAAAATTCCAAAATAGAAGTCATCAAAGTCGATAATAAATGATAACAGCAAACCGGAAGACCACGAATCGATTAAAATTGGAAATCAACAGAAATAGGCAAATTGGGCCTATACAAGCAGGTCAGTCGACTGACTGCAAAAGGCCAGTTGACTGATCCAGAAACCTGGAAATTTCATTTCCTGCAATCAGTCGACTGATTGCAGAGGCTAGTCGACTGATTGCAGGAAACAGAGACTTCCAGCCTCTGTAAACAGCCCCCGGAACATTAATTGGCTACAGCGAGTCGACTGACTGCAAAAGGTCAGTCGACTGATTGGGTTCTGAGGCTGTTTTCAGCCTATGAAATGAAGAGTAGACTCTCTACGAATGCAATCAGACGAACAATGGGCGCTAAGGATTTACGCCAATCGGTAACCCAGCCCTAAAGGCTCTTTGATGCAATACCAAAAACATGTTCAAACATCAAAGTTAGGATTTTTAAAGGTTTGACTTCAAAACATCAAAAATTGGAATATTCATGAATTCAATCCAAACCAAAAGCAAATGCACATGAATAAGTGTTAGGAATTCATACCCAACAATCAAATATAGTCGTAGACATAGATGTGAAATAAAAATCTCACCTTTATACTCGAAAACACAAGATAGATGCTTAAAAACAAGCTAAGGTAGATTTCTCTTCGATAACACCTCTAGAATCTTCAATCTATAAACAAAGGTGAAGATTTTCCTAAGTTTGGTTTAGGAAATTTCTGAAATTAAAGAGGAATAGAGATGGAGAAGATGAAGAGAAGGCTTACCAAAGCTTCTTCTTGAATTTGGAGCAAGAACTTGGATTTGCAAATGGAAACTAGGGAGTAGGGTTCCTATTTCCCATCCCATTCCCCCATTTTTGATGAAGCTTGAGTATTAGGAAAAGTTATGAAGTAATGTAAAGGAGAGGCGGTGGAACTAGGGTTTGAAGATGGAACATTGGGCTGAAACCCAAACTCAAACCCAAAGTGAAAAAGTAGCAAAATTCTACTAACTCCAAATATATCGAAGTTTATACTCAAAAAGGTCGCAAACGACATTTTGAACTCAACGGGAGTAGGCTCGATTCCTAATTCGACTATTTGCAAAAGTAGTTTTTTGGACTTAAGTCCGACTAACGATGTTATATTTAAATAAAATATTTAAATATACAATCGTAAAATATGCGGGTTGTTACAACAACTATTTGTTTAGTTTGATATAAATGAATGATTGATTTGTATTGATTCTATGTAATGGTTGTATGCCTTGTTGCAAGTGATTGATGTTTGTATTGATTTGTTTGTTATTGTTTGAAACAACATTAAATATTTCATTCTATAATTATTAACTCTTTTTAGATTATATAATTGGAATACAGGTTATGGAAGCAATTGCTACTGCTTTTGGTTTCATAATTAAGCGTGTTTGCCCAATAAATAGGTACCTTTTCGAATTACGGTTTATAGCGCTATTATATTGGTTTCCCGTATTGGGATATATTATTTTGAAATTATATGTTATATATTGTTATATTTGATATTATATTTTCTCCCGAGCCTCTCCGTGCAAAGGGACTCTTTCAAAATTTTCTGTAAATTTTGGACTTAGAAAATATTTTGAAAATGTTTTAAAACTTTATTATGTTTCAAAGTTATTAATTTCAAAGAATTACGTTTGGAAGTGTTATAGTTTTAAGTCTTTGGTTTCGAAATTTATAACTTTGAAATACTATGATTTTAAATGATACCATATTGATTTGGTTTTTAAAAGGGAAATGATATTGTATTTATATGGTGTTAAAATGGATATTTTATTCTGGTTTTAAAAGTATAAACTATTTTGAAAAGGTCACGGTGTCATAATAACGTTTGGTTGTTGAAGAGACCGGGATCGGAAGTTGTCATACTCTCTACCAACTCTGAAAACCACTTTAACAACCGTGTACGTGGTGGAGATTCCAGAATGAAGTAGGATGGTGGCGGCGTTTCCCTTGAGGTAAATACGTGGACCCAACTCCCGTGAGTTGGCATAAGGTGGCTAAAACAGGAGCGGTTGACGGACTAAGAAGGCAGCACCTTTTATCGGACACATCGCTTCGATATTATACTTTGACTTTGGATTAATTCGGTGGCCACTTTTTATTTTTTTGATTTGGAGGTGTGGCTTGAGGTGGGCGATAGCTGCGCGCTATGCGTTACCACTGGTCCGGAAGCGTAATTGGTATATCTACCCTGGCATTGCCTAGTTGTGCCGTGTCACCTACCCTAATGCGCCTTGTACGAGTTTGATTTGTCTCGTACCTATGGAGTATCCTCTGGTAGCCTCCCGATCAGTAGGTATTACGGTACTGTATAGACTATTGGCACTATTACGTGTTAAGGGGAATATTGGGTCACTCCTTAACGCTATTTAAAAGTAAGTTTATTTTACTATTAGACACTATTATAATAGCGAAATATTACTACATAGTAAATAGTTTAATGGATCCTTAGGAGATGTGAATTCCGAGCATCTCTTGAGTTACTGCACTCACGTTAGACACCGGACATGAGATGTCAAATCCCGTAAACATTTCTGACGCCGTTTCACTCATATTATTTTTCATTGATTTAACCTACATAAGATCTTTTAGTTCTAACTCGAGTGTTTTGTCTTTTCAATTTGCTCGGGTCAGCCTGAGCATTTTAGAATTCGGAGACTTTATTTATGGAGGACGAAGACGAAGAGTGTATTACTATTATCTATTATATTATTCCACTACAACATTGTATTTCGCTGCATTATTAATATTCTCTGGTAAGTGTAACTCTAATGTATATTTTATAAGAATAATCAAATATTTTATAAAACAGCTTCATGAACTATATATTTGATTATTATATTTTATCGTTCCGTTGCAAGATTCTATTTTGTTTTATTTCTTTCTCTTCTTTTTCTTAGTTACCCCATAACAATCCGCCCTTCTGTATGGTTTAAGTCTGACGTGTGTGGTTTATCATCGATTTAAAGCATACAAAAAGGCGGGACGTTACATCTGGTGGTCGCGAGGCTCTGTAACCTTGGATTTTTGGCAGAAGTGAGGTGGTGGGTCGGTGGTCATGTGTAAAATAATGGCCTGATTTTTCGGGTGCCGTGGTGGTGGGGCGAGGGTAATATAGGTTTTAGAGTTTCATTTGGTCTAGTTGAGATTTTCGTTCGATTCCGGCAGCATGAGGATATCGGAAGAACTGGGTGTAGGGGAGAAGGAAATTAGCAGATAGGTGTAGTTTCCAGAAAGGCGGTGAGATCTCAAATGGATGACAGCGGAGGAAAAAGGAAGATATCGGCGATGGTCAATTTTCTGGGAGGAATTTGATTTGCTCGATTCAATTTTTGGGTCGTCGGGAGGTTACTGAATGGTCGAAGTGGTAGAGAAGGTCATGGGTGACTGGGTGGTGCAGTCAGCGACGGTCGGAGTATCTTCGTTTGTATGTGCATGTGTACAGGTAAACTTGTGCCTGTTATGGTCATTCGTGATTGAGGAAGAAGACTTGTGCTCAGGTCGATCGCGTGATATCTTGGGGTTTAACTCGAAGCAAGGGTGGGTTGCGGGTTACTCGGGTGCGGGCTCGAGAAAAATTTGCATGGCTCAGGTTTTGTGATGATTTTGAGTTTTGGTTAAGTAATAACAGGTTTTTAAGATTTAAACTTAATCAAGTTTAAACAACTATTTAACCACTTCTTTTAAAATAATTAATGTGTATTTAAGTTGAAATTTATTAAAGGTTCAGAAGGGAAAAGTTATTTTGAGTTTTAAAGTATTTTAATATACATAATCTTTTATTTAAAAAAGTTTACTTAATATAAACTTAATAAGAAAATTTAGGAGTTGATTAATAAGATAAATGTTTTGAAGATGAACTAATTTAAAAAGTTAAAAGTTAATTGGTTGATGATAATTAATTTCAAAGGCTACTAATGAGATTCTAAATGATGATAAAAGTAATTATCTAAGATAAATATTTATCTTTTAGTTGATTAAATTTTCAAGTGATTAAAGATTTATTTACTAATTAAAGGTTAATCAATGATTTCTTAGTGGAAGTGTTTAAAGGTTCATCATTATGGGACATTAATTGAGGATAATTAAGGTGATGAATTAAAGGTTAATTAATTAAAGGGTAATTAATTAATGAATATGATTAATTAAAGATTACTTGTTAAAATTAATTAATTAAAAGAGTAATTAATGAAAATGATTAGAGGATCATTAATTAATGAGAGTGATTAAAGGTTAATTATTGTAAATGGTTGAAGGTTAATTAATTTGTAATTAATTAAAGGTAAATTACTTAATGTAACTAAAGATGATAATGATTAATTAATGGTTTATAATTAATTAATGTAAGTAAGCAAGATTTAAAAAAAAATATTTGAAGTAATTTAATTTAATTTATTTAAATTAATTAGAAATGGTGTGATAAATTTATCTTGCTTATGGATAATTGAATGATAGTGAATGCCTTGGATTGTTGATATTTCTGATATGAAATGTTTTGTGATATGATATGTTTGGTTTGAACAGTGACAATGTGGTTATCTATTGACAAAGAATTACTGTGTAAAAGTGGCATCATGTATTTAAAGTTTGAATTATATTTCATTTGAATAACTTGGGTTAAGATGACATGGGACTCGAAGAGACCGGGGTCGGGTATCAGTAAATACCTAAAACCACTTTGATTTGAAATCTTCTATAATTCTTTATAGATTTGATATGTGTAATCTATAGGCTGGAATGAAATAATTTAAGTGATCTGGACCATTGAAACTAAGTAAGGTACTTAGAGGTTGATTTGTGAATTAAGTATTGAATATAACAATTTAAGAACTCATAATAAGGTACGAGTTACCCCGGGTTTTAAATAAGTTTTGTGCATTAGAATTTCATGTTATATGGGTTTACTCATGCTGGTTTCCAGCCTGAACCGGGTGTTACTTTGTTGTAATGCTCGGGTCAGACCCAGTATTACAGATTTCCAGGTTAGAACGTTTTGGAGCTCAGGAGGCGAGCAGGATGGCAGGATGTATGGAGTATTCCGTTGTGTATATTATTGTTGTTTATCTGGGACAAGTTGATTTTAACTGTCCAGTGTTTTTGTAAATGTTGTAACTCTGATGAATTGATGTAAATTAACAAATACAGATTTCTTCTTATAACTGTTCTTTTTGATATTATATTTTATCCGCTACGAATGTGAGAATCTGAGTTTTTTTCCTGTTTTCTCCTACTACCTCTTTTCTTCTTTTCTTAACTATCTGGAATTTTCGGGATCGGAAATTTCAGGTCGTTATATTTGGTATAAGAGCTGAAGGTTAAGTGAGAACTTTGGCTCTGGTGGGTTTTCTATTAAGGATAGGGTCAGTGGTACTCTAAGATTATTTGAGTGTGTATATATATAAGAGAGCGTACTTATTTTCTTATATAAAGGTTTTTAAATGGTTTCGAAATTAAATGATTTTTATATAAGTTTATATTTTGGTATATATAAAGCAATAGTTTTTCTAATATATTTAGGTAATTGGTTATTGTATTATTTGAATTAAAAAAATAATAAGAATTAGTTGAAAATAGAAATACAACCAAATAGGAATTGGATGATATAAACTATATAAATAAGATAAAGGGATCCAAACTGAAATTAAAATCCTGAATTAGTAGAAGTATTTTCAGAATAAGATAATAATGAATTAATATCCAGATATGATAATCTTGGTTATTATCATAGACGGTTGTTGTGTTTAATAATGATATGTCTGTTAATGAGTAAGCAAAATGAAATATTTTAAGGAAGTAAAACATTTAGGTGAGTATGACTTATAAATTGGAGTTGAAGATGATCTAAATTGTGAAGTTTTAAATCTAGGTCCAGAAATTTGAAAATTGTTTCAAAGTGATAAAGAAATAATAAATAATATTATTTAATGTATTTGAATGAAAGGGTTCTGTTTCAAACAAGAGTTGTTTGAAAATTTAAAGGAATTTATTTTGAATTTAAAACCAAAGGTGGTTTAAAATTTAAGGATAACTTAGTATACAAAGGAAATAAATATGTATACGTGAGGGATATACATAATATCAAAGATGATTTGAAATAAACTCTAAGTGTCGAGTTTTAAATTTTTACTTAGAATGTGATGTGTAAACCTAAAGTGATAAGTTTTTAAACTTATAAATGGGATCGGATTTGCTTCAGTACAATGTGATAGGGGGTTCTCGCTTCGCGTTTGGTGGCGAACGAGAGTAAATAGAATTTAACTTGGAGGAGGTTAACTAAGTTTGAATGAACAACCTGATTTGGAAATTTCAAGAGGAAATTGAGATTTAACTTAGGAAAGTTAAATGGGTTGAGTTGGAATGGAGGTATATAAGATCTCATATGGGTTTGAGTTCTGGGAATGTAACATCCCGCCTTTTTGTACGCTTTAAATCGACGATAAACCATACACGTCGGACTTAAATCATACAGAAGGGCGGATTGTTATGGGGTAAATAAGAAAAAGAAGAAAAAGAAAAAGAAAATAGAATCTTGCAGCGGAATGATAAAATATAATAATTAAATAAACAGTTCATGAAGCTGTTTACAAAACATTTGATTATACTAATACACTATAAAATCAGAGTTACACATACCAGAGAATAAAAATTACAATGCAGCGGAACAGTATGAATGTAGTGGAATAATATAATAAATAATAGTAATAAAATCTTCGTCTTCGTCCTCCAGAAATAAAGTCTTCATATCCTGTAATGCTCAGACTGACCCGAGCGAATTGAAAAGACAAAATACTCGAGTTAGAATTAAAAGATCTTCTGTAAGTTAAATCAACTGAAATAAATATGAGTGGAATGGCGTCAGAGATGTTTACGGGATTTGACATCTCCCATCCAGTGTCAAACGTGAGTGCAGCAACTTAAAAGATGCTCAGGATTCACATCTCCCAAGGATCCGTTAAACTATTTACTATGTAGTAATATTTTTCCATTATAATAATGTCTATAGTAAAATAAACTTACTTTTAAATAGCTTAAGGAGTGACCCAATATTCCCCTTAACACGTAATAGTCCAAGTAGTCCATCCAATATCAGTGCATCTCCAGAACAGGACACTACCCTAAATACTCTACGGGCTACGGGAGAAAACCAAACTCGTACAAGGCGCGATAGGGCAGGTGACACGACACAACTAGGCAATGCCAGAGTAGATATACCAATTACACTTCCGGGCCGGTGGTAACACGTAGCAGCTACTACCGCCCACCTCGAGCCACACCCCCAAATCAAAAGAATCAAAAGTGGCCACCGAATCAATCTCAAAGTCAGAATATAATATCGAAGGAGTTTATCCGATCAAAGGAATGACCTCATTAGCCCGTCATTTCTTTTGTTTTAGCCACCTTATGCTAACTCATGGGAGTCGGGTCCATGTTCATACCTCAAAGGAACGCCGCCATCCTACTTCATTCTGGAATCCCACCGCGTACACGGTTGTTAAAGTGGTTTTTGGAGTAGGCAGAGAGTATGACAACTTCCGATCCCAGTCTCTTTAACAACCAAACGTTATTATAACACAGCGGTCATTTCAAAATAATCATACTTCAAAATCAGAATATAATATCCATTCAAAATCATATAAATACGATATAATTTCCACTTCAAAAACCAAATCAATATGATATCATTTTTATTAAAGCCCAAATCAATATAATATCATTTTATTTCAAATATCCCTTTTCCAAAATCATAACACTTTCAAATTTATACACTTCGAAACCAACATTTGAAATTATAACACTTTTAAAACATAATACTTAGAAATTCATAACCTTGAAACACTTCAATTTCGATAAAACGTTTCAATCTCGATATATTTCAAGGCTTTAAATATTCCAAAATTTCGAAACTAAATTTGATAATTTCGATTCAATAATTAAATTTTCTATTATTTAGTTTTGAAATATTTTACATAATAAATCCATTATCATTTATACAAAACTCAAATTTCAAATAACTAAATATTTCCTTCAATTCATTTCCACTTGAAATACTCATTTAATTCACCTTGACCCCAAAATCAAGTTATAATAATTATATCCTTTAAAATTTCCAATTTAATAAATTTCACATCAACTTTTGAGTTTAATTCTTAAATAAATTTAGTTTCAAATAAATCTCCAGTTTATCTCCCATCTAAATTTATTTAAATCATTATACACTCTATATTAAAATAAAATTTAAATACTTACTCACATTTTATTTTAATAAAAATCATACTCTATTATTAAACTTAATTTTATTTAACAACTTATACATAGCTTAAATTCAAACATTTAACTATATATAAAAATAATGTTTATATAATATCAGAAATCAATATTCATTAAACCATATATTTCTTTTCGAAACCACAGAAATCATTTTTAAAATATTTTAGATATAGACCACGGTGTCTGCATATAATTTTCTACCCTATGGTCAAGTGATACGGATATTTATCATTTCAATCCGTAATTTAAAATAAAAATGCGGTTATATATCATTTCAAACTGCAATCCCGAATGAAATAAAAATGCATAACAACTTATAGTTTATAACAATATAAAATACAACATCCATTCATCCAATATCAATCATCAACCATTTAACACAATCATCATCCAATTCAAACAATAACATCAATATAGAACAAATAATAAATAACAGGTATTTACTGGCAGTTTATATTCAATAATATATTAAATAACAATTTAACTGACAGTTTATATGCAATAATAAATTAAATAATAATTTAATTCAATAAATCAATTTAACTAAATGATGATAAAAACATAACAAATAGCCATAAATAAATTTTTATCACATCAGAAATTAATCTAACACATATAAGAAATTCTAGAAGTTGTGAGTGGGTTAAAACACTCACCTTTTGAATTTAAATTGAATTTAAATCCAATTTAAACCCAAAATTGAATAGTCTCAGAATTCGTCCAAACCAGCACCAGAATGTTCGAAATTTTGGTACGATTCTAATACTAGAAACCGCGCGTGGATTGGACCTCGTATGTGAAAATTATGACGATTAGAAGAATTGAAAACCAAATTTAAATAAATAGAAATAATATAAAACGAACCAATAGATGCAGGCCACGTCATCGCCTCAGAACGTGCATAACCCTAATTCGCACGCTTACAGTGCTTCGTGTTCAAGCACTCACAGTCGCCACGCCCCACGTTCGTCCTTGATAAACTCTCGCCGCAGTCCACTTTGGAGGTCGCCACCACGGCCTACACCTAGCGTCGCATCCCCTGGCCAGGCGCGCATGACCCCGGCCCCCCATAGTTGATGCGCCATCGCTGCCCTACTCACACCGATCGAGGAAATTCTGGTCGTTTATGACCCAAGTCGAACCCATGGATCTGCTCTACAGGTCACCACTACCATCCTAAACCTCCTGGTCATCATAAAATCGACGATCCACCGTCGAAGTCTCACATCCTAGCAACGATTGGCTGAACTAAATCGCCCAATTCCAACCACCTAAAAACCCAAATTGAAAAACGATTCATATATTTACTTGCACTCGTCGAGAGCTTCAAATCCATATATAATTTGATATAGTTTGAAGAGATTTAATTTTTGGCTTCGAATTTTATTTGTAACGACCCGTAAATTTTAGCTGTTTTAGTAACGTATTTAATTGAATTTTGGAGAAATTTTAAATGATAAAATTTGAAATTAAAACTTTATGTTTGGAATATGTATACTTAAATATAGAAGATGGTAAATTTTCATCCGAAAATATGAAAGTTTATTTCGTGTGTAATTTTATTTTAATTTAATCAGTTAGTAATTGATGAAAATAAATTATTTTCAAAAGCTGAATATTTTTATATAGAAACATTGTAAATCATCTTCTAAGCAAGACGTTATGTTTCGTTTTTCCAAATGTGGTCTTCTTTAACTCCGTCGATCTTATTTTTCTGCGTTTTTGCTACATTTTCCGCTAGTAGAAAATTCGAATTTTTATAATTCAATCGTACCATTGATATCTGTATACCATTTTGATCGTCTCGTCATGCTGATCTCTACGGTATATTCAATTCTATGTTTTGAAAGCCGATTCGCAGCGAAATCCACGAAAACGGTTACCGTATCGGTATCGGTTTTGTGACGTTTGGTTTTATGACCGTTTGAATTGCGGGTCCATTCAACTTTTCATCGTATAACTCAACAGCCAATTTTGATATTCAACTGATATGGCTGCCACTCTTCCCAATCCCAAACTTTCGGCTTTCCGGTTTCCCAAAGACAAATATTTTTTCTGTTGGTTCACATATTACTTTGGTCTCATTTTCATTGGAAATGAAATGAAAGAAAATGTTGCCAGCACATACTCATCTCCGCCACCAAAGAACCAATCTGAGCCCCTGACCTCTGACACCAAGCAGAAAGCGTAGATCCCCTCACCACGCAACCGCCCTCCGCCGTTAAGCACCTCGCCCCGCCCTTGCTTGTGTGGCTGAAAAACCATCACTGCCTCTCTTGTTTTCTGGTCTTGGAAACCTTTTTCGTTCATCCCCTCACCATCGTGGATGCCGATTCCATAGCTTTGGCCTTGTTCGCTTCGATCCTCATCTCAGAACGCGGCCGAGATCCTCCATCGCTGGCTTGTCATCATAGCCACTTTGTCTTCGCATCTTGTTTATATAGGTATGGTGTGTTATAGACTTGCCTGTAGGTTGATTGTTATTTTGTACAATGTTTTATGTTAAGGATTTGTTTTTTTTTTGTATCAACTTATATATGGGTATAGATCTATATAGGTCAGTTTATATATGGTTATATTATGCTGCTATTTGTAAGTTTTGTTTGTTTATAAATTTTAGTGAAAAAGAAGTAGCATATCTATTATTGTATATATTATTATATGTTTTCAATATAGGTATTTATAATATGAACGTGAATGCATATATATTAGCTTATATAGGTGATGTTACTGTTATATATAAATGTATGTATATTTTAGAAGTTGTTCTGGTTATCATTTATAAGTTGTTTTGCACCCAGTATATATAAGCTAAGTATTAATTATAGTTTGTTATGTTGTTGCATCTATACATATAGTTTTATACAAGAGATATATGTTGTTGTTTATATAAATGTATATGGTCTGTATATAATTGATTAATATATTTAAGTTGATAGGTATTTTCATGTATTTAAGTTTATGGGTACGTATCTGAAAATATGTACCTGTATATATTTGATTATACTATATATTCATCAGCACTCATGCTGTTTTGATCTGCATTTTTGTAACAGGAAATTATTGTTAAGGACAAAATTTCACAGCTTTTATGTCTCAAGGACAGACCTTCAATATTTTATCCTGAAGGACAACTTTCTGTAGGTATCAGTTTTTCAGTTATTGATAGCAGTTTTTAGGTATCAGTTTGTAGTTATCGGTAGCAGATTTTAGGTATCTAGCAATTTTGTTGTCCTTATGAATAATTTTGAAAAATGTTTGTCCTTACGAATAATTTTTAAAAGAATGTTTATCCTTGTGGTAAAAATATTGAGGTCGTGTCCTTGAGGCAAAAAATATACAAATCTTTGTCCTTTAAATTAATTCCCCCTATTTAGATATATTTTGCCATAATTTTATTTATATTTTTTTCTTAGATGGAGGCCATTAAAATGTGAAGGAAGCTTTAGAAAAATGAAGAAGAAGATGTATAAATGAAGTGAAGAAGCGAAGTGGTATTTATAGGCAAATGGAAGTGTGTAATCATCTCCTCCTTACATCACCACACATCACCACGGCACCTCCTTCTGCCATCACCAGGCATGGCCACCTCCCCTCTAGGTACGACTGTGGTCACATCATGGAGGGGCAAGGCCATATGCCTCTTTAATTTGATATTTGATGGTGACAATATGTGATAATTAGTTTACATTCTTACTCCACCATCACATGCTCCACCTCTTTCCATCATTACCCTAAGCATGGCTACCTCTTTCCACCACCACCTTATCTCGACCGTGTCACATCAAGGCATATGCTCGCATAGTTGTGATGTTTGATGGTAAGGGTTGGTTGCTTAAGTGAGAAGGAGTAGTTTATATCTTATATGTTTATATATTTAGTATATATGTATATATGTGTGTATATGTAAGTATTCATGTACATATGCACATGTTTTCTTAGATGGGTATATGTATGTGTTCATTTGGATGTCATATAGAATTCACAAGATTCGGCAACTTCTGTACGTTGAATCGTTATGAATTTCGATTTCGATTTTCGATCATATTTTCACTTCTTATTTAATATACATATATTTGTAAATAAAATTTGAAAATAATATTCCTATTATTATTTATAAATAAAAAGAGCATAATTTAATCTAAAAATAATTATTTTAATCATTTAAACTAAATTTTTAAATTCGATCATATTTTTATAAGTGCTGAATTTACGGGTCGTTATAATTGTAGTAGGAATGTGGGTTCATTATCACAAATAGAGTTTCAAAAGTTCTAGAATGTGAAGGAACTCCCATTTGCATTAAGAGCTTGATTTATCCTATGAGAGTAGACCCTTTTTTATTAAACCCAAAAATAGGTTCAAAGCTTGGTTCTAATTCCTAATTTGAAATTCTCATTTCATCGAAGGCATGCCTGAAGATGACGTTCACTATGCTTCCAGTATGCACTAAGATCATTGTTACTATAAGTAATGAACCGTTTTCCCGTACCCTTTGAATCGACAACCACACATGTCTAACTCAAATTGCATGAAAAGGCGGATCATTAAGGGTAGAAAGAAAATAAAAACAGAACAGAATCTCACACGAATGGAATAACATATTTTGTTGCAATATAATATTTACAGTGGAAAATTTTGAAATACAATATCAGAGTCTATCCTAGATTTAGCTTGGACAGTTATAACACCTGCCCTTACAAATGCTAACAAATAACAAACAAAAACAAATGCAATAGATGCCGCAGATAATAGAATACGTCCACACGATCATGAAGATCTCCAGCTCTTCTCTGGAAACTCCAACCATCTTCAACTCAACTTGAAACTACTCGGAGTTGACCTGAGTATTAACGATACTCGGAACAGGCTTGATAAACCAGCATGAAATACTCGAAATTTAAAATGTATAAATCATGACAATGTTATCAAAACCTTTGAAAAGAAGGGTATCTCATAAGACCACGCTCACGCATAATCACGGTCGGGTTTTTACCTTATGATAACCAAAACACTTCATACAAAAATACACTTGATATTATTTTTAATGACATTCTTTTGAAAATAATTTTCAAACAAACTTATTCAAATAAGGTGTCAATATTTGGACTAATTCTAAGGTAATATATCCAAACTAGATCGACGAAATATGCCAAACAGAATATATGATACCACAAAGGTGGTGGATGAAATGTTTGCAAGTCATTACAGCTATTTTGGGAATACAATCAAAACCATAAATCTCGTATTGGGGTTGGATTTCCAACATGATAGGGCACCAGCGGCCTTTTCTCCGATCCATGCATAACAAACATAGTTCCCATGTTGTCTTAATCTCTTTTCTCAAACTAATCACTTGGAACTATACTTGCTACACTACAACTTATGGCCAGTAGTTTCATGATTTTCTCAAGCTAACCACTTTATCCACATGGGGCAATTAATGCCTTGAGGGATGTATCCCCCAAAGAAACAAACGTATTTGACACCACCATACATACTCACTTATTCCGAATTTGCGTCTGTTAGACCATATAGTATACCATCATAATCAGGATGTGAGGCTCGCGAACCTACGATCAACTTCTTCAAAGCCACGTTTTTCATACAAAATCATGCTTTTATCATAACAGGTTCCACATTGAATGCCACATTACCATTCCTTTGATCACATTTGACTCCCATAAGAATACAACCTCTGAGTTCGTATGTCTCAAAGAAAGGTGTTAAGCTAAGAGAAGTTGCCTTCTCTACAACCAAGTAGATGTACGTTTGTAAATGTCAAATGTCGTGTCTTAGAAATGCAATGTCGGATATTCGTCCATACAAGTTTTTCGTGCTGGGACTAAAGGAAACTGAAGGCACTCTCCTGCTACCACTAGTAGCGAGTAGTCCTCGCAATTCGAAAAATCTCCACAACGGGGAGACAACTGCTATAAATAACACCATAATGGGAGCGACCTAGAGCATGTTCAAAAAGAAGTCCTCAAGCTTTGAAGATCCACAGTCTTCAATAATCATCATCTTTAACATATCTTCACTTTCGAACTTATACATTGGTTCGAAGTGGTTTTTGGACAGAATTCACCCATATCTGATCTCGGTTCCTTCGTGTTAATCGTCGATAAAAAGATATCATGTTCATATCGTGTTCCAAAAATTAGTTCGAAGTGATTTTCGGATAGGAATCGCCCAAATCTGATCCCGGTTCTTCGGATAGGAATCACCTAAATTTGATCCCGGTTCCTTCGTACCAATCATCAGATAAAAGATGTTAGGTGGTTAATTAACATTCAAATAATTTATTTCTTTTCTCTTATCTTGGAAAAACTTAAATATGATCTTTTAGAGCATTCGGGCTTTGCTTGCGATCTATTCCACCCCTCTCCTAAAAAGGGAAAACATAGGCCAAATAAGTTCAGGATACTGGTTGCTCCATCCCTAACCTTAGTTAAACACCTTGTTTTATCTTCCCAAATCTCACAGATGGGACAAATGTCCTAGTCATTTCCGCATACCCAGTTGTTAATCTTCATTTTGGAAATGATTTATTAAACTTCTAAATGATCATTCAAAACACTTAATTATTCTTTTAAAAATTCATAATTAATTCAAGGAAAAGCCGTTAAGTTTAAACCTTCTTTTAAAAATTGTAGCAACGGCAGCAGAAAAGTGCTACGGCAAGTGCTTTATAACTTATTTGATTTAAACAACTTTTTAATATTTTAAAATTCATATTTTCCATTCCAAATCTCTTTTAAACCATTTTAATAGATTTATCAAATTTATTTCATATTTTTAGTCATTTAAAAATATCATTTATGAAGAAATCCCGTTTTGGATTCCGAATTGCAAAACCGCGATGTTTTTAGAAAATTGTTTTGGAGATATTTCAAAATTTACTTAAAAAAATCTTGATTTTCTTCCTTACTTTGAAAACTATTATCATTTTGTACCAAAAAATTTTTACTTGGAAGAAATCCAACTTATAAATCATTCTCTACATAATTTGAAGTTGTGGGTCGAAATTTACGAATAGCCGCTACGCAACAAGCTCGATTTTGACCAATTTTGTGAATTGCTTCGGAAAATGTCTGAAACCCTTCAAATTTGTTTTAAACCATATTTAAACTATTTTAACTTATTTAAAACAATATTTTCATCATTTCAAACTTATTTTCCATTTCATTTTATGTTATAATATCATATTATTATAATATCATTTCTAACTTTTTTTTGATTATTTAAATTCATTAAAAGGCTAAATAATTTCCACACACATTTGTATGGATGTAATTCTCATTTAATTAACTATAGTTAATTACTAATCATTTATCTTATCATATATCAAACAAGTTATCAACCAAATAAACTATCACATAATCAACCAATTTTGCAACCAAGTTATCAAACATTTAATCATTCAACATATTTAAACTTTAAATCATTATACTTGAAATAAGTTATGGATTAATTAGTAAATATGATTACTCACCTTTTAACTTAACCAATTTTTCCTACCAACATTCATATGCAACATAACTTCACTTAAACTTCAACTAATCAACTTTTACTCCATTTCTTTTGCTTAATGCTATCGACCTCTACTTCCAAACTCCTAAAAATTCGGATGAGCTTCCGCAGCACCTTGAATTTTCTCCTAGGTCCTTGGAATGAAATCGGCGGCACTTCCTTCTCTTTTTCTTGCTCTGGAGCTTTACGACTTGCTCCATTTTCTTGCATATGTTCAGCCACACCCTATTCTCCTCTTCCTCTATCATTTCTTCACTTATTAGATGCTAAAGCATGTTTTAATGGTATCATAAGGTCTTTGGTAAAGTTTGGTGGTGTTTGGAGTTGATTTGATGTGATTTTGAAAAGGTTAGTAAGGAAATAGAAGAGAAGAAGAAGCCATTAAAGAGAGCTTCAAGAAGGAAAACAAAGAAGGTGGAAATAGTGTGAAAAAATGAGAAAGTGGTCGGTATTTATAGAAAAAGAAATGAAAGGGTAAATTACCAAAGTATCTCTTTACCAAATTACTAAAATAATATTACTTACTTCTTAAGTAACCTTACTTTTTTCAGCCTTAACATCACATTTCAAATCATTACTTTATGTCATTTTCACTTAGGTATTAAATAAAGAAAGTAATAATTATGTTTCTTTGATTTGATGTTTACTTTATGCTTTGAAATGATGTTTTTGTCTTTTTATGCTTACTTTTTCTTAATTATATTCTACAATTTTGTAAAATATGTTTAGTAAAAGTAAACTTAATAAAGAATATAAATACTTATACCATTTAAATATATGTTCCCATATAAGAAAATAAAAGTGCGACGACGTTGCGACAACTTTTAATTGAAAAAACATCGTTTTTCGACAAAATGTTTTACGGTTACATTTTGACGTTTTAGTTAAACTATTTATTTATGTAAACCAAATTTAAAAATAAATTTGTATGATACCATTTAAAAATTTAAACACTCATAAATAATTAAAATAACTTATTTAACCACTGAAACATATTTTTTTGAAATCAGCGTTTTGTCACTTTTGTTGTTATAGGCAAATGCTATATTCTTGTGTATAATTCTCTTTCCAAATCCTATCTAATATTATTTGAATCATATTACCTTACATGTTTCATATTTAATATCCTTTAAATAGTATATTTTTAAGTGGTCAAATTCTGGGTCGTTACATTCTCTCCTACTTAAAAGAATTTCGTCCTCGAAATTACCAAAAACAAAAGTTTGCCCAAAACATTTATCTTCAAACTTAATCCTATGTTATGTACACAGATCATCTGTATGAAATGTCTTATTCGATCTCTTATTCGAACACACAACTTTATTTTTGAACTAGTGTCGATCTACCGATCCTCTAGTGCGGACTTTAATCGGGCTTTGCTAAAAAACCTTTCCTTTCCTTGCATAGTGCTCAACTATGATAGAAAACTCAAGTACCAAACCAAAAATCCCCATAAATGTTCATCGCCAAGATTCGAGTGATAAATCCTTTTTTAAACCAGTGTAAACACCTTGAAGTTCCGTGCTCAGATATTAGATCAAAATTTGTGTGATAAAATGATCTACATATAACATATGTATTTATTAACCCTCAAAACTTTCATAAACTTTTATCTTTAGTTCAAATATTTTATAAATGTGTTTCTTTATATAATCCCTTTAATTATTTATTTTCAAATATTTTTATTAAGGAAAATATTCTAAGGAAACCATATTTTACTCAAAAGATTATTTATCTTAAAAAAGTTTTCCCACAATCTTTTAACTCGGTATGTTTCCTTTAACACTAATATTATTTATGAATCATTTCGTAAAACTATCACTTAAGTTTATTACATCTTATTACTTATGCAAATCAATCGCATTTTAAAGACCTAAGTCCAAATTCTTAACTAATGCTAGAATTCATTAATAAAATATTTTCCAAGTTATAATTACCTTTTTCAGGAGTCATTATTTTACCTAATAGTTCATGACTTAAATATATATTTGTATGATATACCTTTACATCCTAAGAGTATATACAAATCCCAAATTCAAATTAGTATTACTTAAATCCGTTTGTCTAACAAATTTAGAATTTGTTGTAATTTTCTATTATCTCAAATTCATAAGTTATAAAACTTATTTCTTATTTAATATTATTATTAAATTTGTAGCTTTAAAATAAAAACAAATTTTAAAAACCACTCGTATTTAAATCCTCATACTCTTAACTCTTAAATCTTTTTTCTTTATAAATCAGATTCATAAATTATCCTTATCTTATTTTATTTACTCAACATATTTCACAATCCTTTTATCAAAAGTTTTCACAAATTTCTTAGCTTTGAGTTAGGTATGATTCGGAAATTTTCGACTGTCCAAAAAATCGAGAATTCCTCTTTATCTTATCAATTAGCGATTCTAATTTATCTTTAGTTTAAACACTTGTATAAAGATTACTAATCAATTTATCAGTTAATGATTCACATCATCTCTTTAACTCAAGAAAACTATATAGATCGAGTAACTCCAAAATAATGCCAAGGAACTAGGTACTACCAATAGTATCATATATCCTCTTAATAAGAAGAGCAATACTTAAGAGAAGTGTTTAACATCCGAACACATCCCCTGCCCATTTTTAGTTTATTTTCAAGCCAATCAAATTAGTTATCATAAAATATCTCCTTCTGTTTGAAATAATACCATTTTCAAAATCCTTTAGATATTAACTTATAAACCCTATTTTATAAATTCATTTTATCTTATATTAATTAACTTCATTTAAATTCCCACAACTATTTAAATTACTCAAATTTAAATTCTCATTCCTTTTATATTTATTGTTTTACACAATCATTTAAATACATTTTTATCTTATGTCTTCATTTCTTAAATAAATATTATTATCAAATACCCTATAGTTAAATCGTGAAACTTAATTCACAAGGTATTTGTACTTAAACTTTTAAATCAAACAATTTATCAATTATAGTAGTAACTTAACATTATCATTTCTTAATTTATTATTTTGGAATAAGTATAAATATCTTAATTACCTTATCAGATTTCTTACTTATCGATAATCTTTATGAAGCATCTTATAGTCAAACCGTGAAATTCTAATCACAAGACATTCATATTTAAATTTTACTAATCTTGATTTCTAACTATACAATTTTCAAAATAGATACTTTATATTAAAAATATAATTCTAGGTAAAATTATTTCATTTACCAATTGTTTCAAAATTAGTGTGTCTATATGCCTTGTTAAGAGTTTAAAAATACCTATCGATATAGTTGTACTTCCTATACCGACCAGAATTTATAAACCACTCAACCGATAAATCAACACAAAACAATTTATTACTTACTAACAAATATGCACTCATATATAATACTCAAACTCGTCCTAGGGTGTAACTAACCCTATCACTAATGAGTTACTCATCCTATGGTATTACTAATCCTATCTTTGATGAGTCTTTACCCAATCAAAGCCAAGGTTCTCGCTTAACCATAAGCTTTAATTCCAAATGTAATGAACCATTTTTCCGTACCCTTTGAATGACTACCACACATGTCTAACTCAAATTGAATGAAAAGACGGAACATTAAGGGTAGAAAGAAAATAAAGACAGAACAGAATCTCACACGAATGGAATAACATATATTATTGCAAATAATAATCTTTTTAGTGGAAAATTTTAAAATACAATATCAAAGTCTATCCTAGATTCAGCCTGGATAGTTGTAACACCTGCCCTTACAAATGATGACAAACAAAAAACAAAAACAAATGCAATAGATGTAGCAGATAATACAATACGTCCACACGATGATGAAGATCTCCAGCTCTCCTCTAGAAACTCCAACCGTCTTCATACCAAAATACACTTGATATTATTTTTAGTGGCATTCTTTTGAAACACTATCCAAATAAGTATATTCAAATGAGGTATCAATATCTGGACTAAGTCTAAGGTAATGTATCCGCACTAGGTCAATGGAATATACCAAACAGAATATATGATACCAGAAAGGGGGTAGCTGAAATGTTTGCAAGTCATTACAGCTATTTTGGGAATACAATCAAAACCGTAAATCTCATATTGGTGTTGGATTTCCAACATGATAGGGCACTAGTGGCCTTTTCTTCGGTCCATGCATAACAAACATAATTCTCACGGTGCCTTAATCACTTTTCTTAAACTAGTCACTTGGAACTATCCTTGCTACACTACAACTAATAACTGGTAGTTCCCTGCTTTTCTCAAGCTAACCACTTTATCCACGTGGGGCAATAAATTCCATGATGGACGTATCCCCCAAAAGGGACAAACGTATCTAACACCACCATACATACTCACTTATTCTGAATTTGCATCTGTTAGACCCATAGTATCCCATCATAACCGGGGTGTGAGCTCGCAAAGCTACGGTCAATTTCTTTAAAGCCACGTTTTTCATACAATACCACGTTTTGATCATAAAAAGTTCCACTTTGAATGCCACACTACCATTCCTTTGATCACTATTTGACTCCCACAAGCATACGGCCTCTAAGCTCGTATGTCTCAGAGAAGGGTGTTAAGCTAAGAGAAGTTGCCTTTTCCGCTACCAAGGAGATATACATTTGTAAAAGTCAAACATTGTGTCTCAGAAATGCAATGTCATACATTCGTCCATACAAGTTCGTTCTGGGACTGAACGAAACCGAAGGCACTCTCCTACTACCACTAGAAGCGATTAGTCCTTGCAATCTGAAAAATATCCACAACGGGGAGACCACTACTATAAATAACTCCATAATTGGAGCGACACAGAGCATGTTCAACAAGCAGTCCTCATGCTATGAAGAACCACGGTCTTCAATAATCATCATCTTCAACATATCTTCACATTCGAACGTATACATTGGTTCGAAGTGTTTTTCGGATAGGAATCACCCAATTCCGATTCCGGGTCCTTCGAAGCCAATCATCGCTTAAAAAGATGTTAAATTCATAAGTGGATATCAATCATCAATCAATTACTTCATCTTTTATTTAAATCAAATATCTTTCTTAGATGTATTCTTTTCATTTTATTCCATTTTATTTTCAAGAGTATATGGAATCATTAAGCCTCATTTATCAAATCGTTTGATTTATTTAAACCTTTCTTAAATCCTATAATAATTCCAAATCATTTTCTCTTTTACTTAGGAAAACCTTTCCAAATCATTCGTTAAATCTTAATCAAAGATTTCTTATATTCAAGTTATAACCTTTAAAGTAGGAAAAATGTTCCCAAATCATTCATTAACCCTTAATCAAAGATTTCTTTCTTAACTTCAAATCATATACTGAAGATTTTCATAAAAGAGCACTACTACCACTTTAAATATGGTAAATTTCACCTTTAGGGACTAGTGACAAGTAATCCTACATCATGAAGATCTTTGTCATCGATGATCTTTGTCTTCAAAACGTTTTATTATGATAATTAGTTTGAAGGGGTTTTTGGATACGAATCACCCAAATCTGATCCCGGTTTTTCAGATAGGAATCACCCAAATCCGATCCCGATTCCCTCGTGCTAAACAACGATAAAAAGATGTTATGTTCGTATGGGGTTTCAAAAATTAGTTCAAAGTGATTTTCGCATAGGAATCACCCAAATCCGATCCCAGTTCTTCGATAGGAATCACCCAAATCCGATCCGGGTTCCTTCGTACCTATCATCGAATAAAAGATGTTAAGTGGTTAGTTAACATTTAAATAATTTATTTCTTTTCTCTTATATTGGAAAAACTTAAATATGATCTTTTAGAGCATCCAGGCTTTCCTTTTGATCTATTCCACCCCTCGCATGAAAAGAGAAAATATAGGTCAAGTAAGTTCAGGGCATTGATTGCTCCATCCCTAACCTTAGTTAAACCCCTTGTTTTATCTTCCAGATCTTACAGGCGGGACAAATGTACTAGTCATTTCCGCATACCCAGTTGTTAATCTTCATTTTAGAAATGATTTATTAAACTTCTAAAGCATCATTTAAAACACTTCGTTATTATTTTAAAAACACTCATAATTGATTCTAGGAAAAATCGTTAAGTTTAAACCTTCTTTTTAAAAGTCGTAGCAACGGCAGTAGAAAAGTGCTACGGAAAGTGCTTTATATGCTTATTTGATTTAAACAACTTTTTATTATTTGAAAATTCGTATCTTCCATATCAAATCTTTTTTAATACATTTTAATAGATTTATAAAATTTATTTCATATTTTTAATCATTTAAAAATATCATTTATGAAGAAATCCCGTTTTGGATTTCGAACTGCAAAACCGCAATATTTTTAGAAAATTGTTTTGGAGATATTTCAAAAACTACTAAATGAAATCTTGATTTTCTTTCTTCCATTGAAAACTATTATCATTTTGGACCAAAGAATTTTTATTTCGAAAAATATGACTTATAAATCATTCTCTATGTTAATTTGAAGTTACGGGTCGAAATTTACGAACCGCCGCTACGCGACAAGCTCGATTTTGACCAATCTTATGAATTGCTTCGGAATTTGTCCAAAACACTTCAAATTTGTTTTAAACAATATTTAAACTATTTTTTCTTATTCAAACAATATTTTCATCGTTTCAAACTTATTTTCCTTTTCATTTCATATTATAATTTCATATTATTATAATATCATTTCTAACTTTTTTGATTATTTAAATTCATTAAGAGACTAAAAAATTTCACACACACATTTGTATAGATTTAATTGTCATTTAATTTAATTAATAATCATTTCTCTTATCATTTATCAAACAAGTTATCAACCAAATAGACAATCACATAATCAACCAATTTTACAACCAATTTATCAAACATTTAATCGTTCAACATATTTAAATTTTCAAATCATTATACTTGAAATAAGTTAAGCATTAATTAGTAAATATGAACCTTTTAACTTAACCAATTCTTCCTACCAACATTCATATGCAACAACACTTCACCTAAACTTCAACTGATAAACTTCTACTCCATTTCTTTTGCTTAATGCTATCGACCTCTTCTTCCAAACTCCCAAAAATCCCGTAGAGCTTTCGTAGCACCTTGAATTTTCTCCTAGCTCCTTGGAATGAAACTGGCGGCACTTCCTTCTCTTTTTCTTGCTCCGGAGCTTCATGACTTGCTCCATTTTCTTGCATAGGTTCGGCCACACCCTATTCTACCTCTTACTCCATCATTTTTTCACTTCTTAGATGCTAAATCATGTTTTAATGGTATCCTAAGGTCTTTGGCAATGTTTGGTGGTGTTTGGAGTTGAATTGATATGATTTTGAAAAAGTTAGTAAGAAAATGGAAGAGAAGAATAAGCCATTAAAGAGAGCTTCAAGGAGGAAGAAGAAGATAGAAATAGTGTGAAAAAAGTGAGACAATGGTTGGTATTTATAAAAAAAGAAATGAAGTGGTAATTTACCAAAATATGCCTTTACCAAATTACTAAAATAACCTTACTTACTTCTTAGGTAACCTTATTTTTTTTCAACACTTAACATCACATTTCAAATCATTACTTTATATCATTTTCACTTAGATATTAAGTAAAGAAAGTAAAATTTATGTTTCTTTGGTTTGGTGTTTACTTTATGCTTTGAAATGACATTTTTGTCTTTTTGTGCTTACTTTTCTTAATTATATTCTAGAATTTTCTAAGTACGTTTAGTAAAAGTAAACTTGATTAGTGAATTAATTAATACTTATACTATTTGAATATATGTTTCTATATAAGAAAATAAAGGTGCGACGACGTTGCGACAACTTTTAATCGACAAAACATCGTTTTCGACAAAATGTTTTACGGTCGCATTTTGACATTTTAGTTAAACTATTTATATGCAACCAAAATTTAAAAACAAATTTGTATAATGCTATTTAAAAATATAAACACTCATAAATAAATTAAAATAATTTATTTAACCATTGAATCTTTTTTTGAAATCAGTATTTTGTCACTTTTGTCATTATAGGCAAATGTTACTATTTTTGTGTATACTTCTCTTTCCAAATCCTATCTAATATTATTTGAATCATATAACCTTATATATTTTATATTTAAATTCACTTTAAATAATATATTTTAAAGTGGTCAAATTCTGGGTTGTTACATTATAGATAGCCCAATTTGTGAAGTTATCGTTAATGGATCATTATGCGGGTGACGGACCCCTCTCAACTCCTATGGGGTTAATTCTAAGTTGGCATCTGAGCTGATATTTGCAATTTTTGAGCGGTGGCATCTCCTGAATAGAAAAAACTCCTTCTCTTGCCTCCTTTACGTATCTTATCATGGCTCTTTTACTGCTTCCCGTGAGATAAGGACCTCTATGGATTACATTTATGTGGTTGATCGGAGGAATAAAGTCCGGTTGAGAGTCATTTTCTATGAAATTTGCAACGTTTCTTAAGGGCCTACCATTAGTTTTTCTCTGTCATTCATGTTTTTCGGCTTTAGTGCCTCGATATTGAACCTCCACAAACACTCGCCAAGCAGTTCACTTGGTCTTTGCATGACATTTTCCAACACACTAGAGTAAATAATGGGATCTTTGCATATGTAGAATTGTGTTGAAACTCATAAGAAAACTGTTTCCAAGAGTAAATGGTTTTCTCTCCGTAGTGTCTATACCATTTGGTAGCTGCTTCTTCAAAAGTCGTAGGAAAGAGTCTACAATGTACTGCTCTAAAGGCATTGCGCATATTCATTTGGCTCTAAAAAGCTAAAAGATGGTAATGGGGGTCAGTTGCTTCATCATACTTTAATGAGGGGATTTTGATATGTGATGGAATTCTAACATACATTATATCTTCTATGAATGGAGGTTTACAAGGATTATTGTTTACCCTGGGGTCGAGGGTCCTTTTCCTTTAAGTTTAAGCATGTCTTTTACTATTTTATTAGCAACATCTTTCAAGTATGTTTCATAATCATAATAATCCCTTTTGGAGGGTTTGTATTTTTTGGCTGAAGTTGGGTTTGCTGACTGCTTGGAAGATCTTCTTATTCTCCATTCTTGGTCTTCTCTTCGGTCCTGCGAGTTTGGTGAATACACAATCGGTCCTTTATTTTGAGTTTCATTCTTACTTTGCAGACTCATTATACTTTTACCCTTATCTTTTTTGTTGAGCAATGAGGTGCCTAGATTCATCTTTGAAGATTCTACCTCTCCTCCTCCTTCGGTAAACTTTTTAGAAGACTTCTAGAAAATAACTTTTTTCAAGGAGTTCCTACATCATTGGAAGTTGTTGAGTTAGATCAAGAGTCTTAGTGTCGCTATTTGTTGGTTTCACTAGTGTTGAAGGTTGTCCAGGTGCCACATTCTCTGTATCGAAATTTGGTGTGATATTTTTCTCGAAGTTTGTTTATTGCACAACAATCTCTTCATTGGCACATAAACCTTCTTAGTTCTTACCATTTTCCAATAGCAAACTTTACACAATTAGTTTCTAAGTAAGGAAATAATAAGTCATAGTTTGAGGCCCTCCTTCTAGTGCCAAAAATGTTGGACAAAAAAATTGACTCAACACCAAAGACGTTTGCAAAAGATATTATTATTCAAAATGGCCCTACCATTCCCATGGACTTTTACTGTGGTCATGATGTTTTTTAAAAATTCCAACCATAAATCCAAGGGAAAAATAGGTAATCCATCTAAATGTGCAATAGTCTACTAATATATTTGTTTAATGGATTAGATTGGTGAATCACATAAGTTACAATCCATCGGTCATATGCCCAAAAGGCATGGTAGTCATTATGCAAAGCGATCTTTAATTCGAACAAGGGCTTAAATAGCCTTATCTTGTGTATATGTCCAAGTCAAAAATTAGTCATATGCATGTCCATAATTCAATAATGGTCAAATATGCTCAAATCAAGGGAAATAGGCTATGCAAAATTGTTTAAGTCCATTGTTCGCATAAATTTAAAAGATTATCGGTTCTTACTTTTTCCCAAATCAATTTAGAGTTTACAATTCTATCATTTGAGAAAGAAATAATGGAAATTGATCACCCCTTCTTGAGTGGGGATAGGGGCCTATTTATAGAGGCCTTGGCATGTGGCATGCTGCCATGTGCCTGTACTTGCTACCTTTTTGTGCTATCAATTTTTGGTATTCACCTAGCTATGTTGATGTTCGACATCTCCTCCATATTATTGATATTCAGCATCCTACTTCGCATGGCTGCGCTATGAATAATTGTAGATTCTTGATACTCTTCATAGGCCTTGAAGTTCTGCATCATTTATTGCTTGTAAAAGATAGAAACCACTTGTTTTTTGTAAATGCTTTATAACAGTTAGAGTTGTAAAGGCTCACTATTATTTTCTATATCCAAGACTCAATTTTATAGATACTTGACATCCTTCTTTTACAAGTAGATGTTCGATATGCTCTAGTGATGCAGTACCCCTCTTTATTTTATGCTCCACCATGCTTTGGGTTATAATGGTTCAACATTGCCATTGCTTTTTATATGTTTGATACCCTCTGGATTGTAGATATTCGATACTTCATTGTATTGTTGTAGCTTGGCCTCTTTTATACTGTAGTTGCCAGCCATCTTCGCATTGTAAATACTTGATATCTTCATGTTGTAGTCACTCGATGCCTTTATAATGTAAATATTCGATATCCTTCATATTGTTGGTTCATGCCATCTCTTAGATTATAGATATGCGTCATCCTTTCTTAATAGGCTAATACCCTTTAGTGATGCGGCATTTGTCCTTTGTTATATGCTTTACAACATCCTATGTTTTAGAGGCTCAACACCCCTTAGTAACTCGGTATCTCCCTTAAGCTTGTTTCTTTCTTGTACGTTTAACATGTTTCATTGTCGTAGCTTTCTTCCTTTATATTTATGATATCTTTTGTTGTATAAACTCGTCATCCCTATCTTCTCTTGAATCTCGACACCTTTTGGACATTAGGTGCTTGATATGCTTTTTTTATCATTGAGGCGGGACATCACGTCTTACTTACGAATATCTTATAATGCTTATTCTTTGTTTAATGCTTGCTATCCCATATAAATTCGATACCTCTTCATGCTCTGTTTAGATGTTCGATATCCTAGATTATTGTGAATTTCTGGCTTCACCTCTTGGTTTAGGCTCCCAGCAACCTTTATAGATGTCAAAGCTCGATATCTGCCTTGCCTTATGTGCTCGGCATTTCCTATGTCCTCATATCTTCATTCTAGGTTCTTGTTACATTATTAATTGTAGTAACAATGCTTTCCGCTGCTTCCATATCCTCTTGTTCATTCTCGTAACATGATAGTTAGAAAATATATGGATAACATATCCATTGCTAATTTGATAAGCCATTAAAACTCTCTAAAATCTTCATCTCCATTAAAACAGAAACCAACAAAATCCAAAAGAGTTTTTGAGAACCTTTCTTTAATATATCTTTCAAATAACATACGATCAGGATATGAATCACTGTTTCCAGCAAGACTGCTACTAACTGAAGTACTTTGGATACTAGAAGTTGTTGGGATCATAGGTTTTGATTGTTGACATGAAACAACAATTCATGAATCTGCGACTACGATAACATCCGGCCTCAACGACTCAAAGTATGGTTCATATAGTTATATATTTTTTAACAAGAGTCGTCAAATATGTATATAGAGTCTACTTTAGCGCTCTGTTAAAATCTTTCCTCAATAATCATCATTCACATTCAAATAAACTTACATGCATATTTTAATCAAAATTATGTTTTTAAAAAATGCATGGAGCGGGGCTCGAACTCGGGTCACTAGTTTAGAAGGCAAGTTATCTAACCAAATGAGCTATGGTCATTTTTTATTATGCAACATTCCCTAATTTTTGCCAAGTCTAATATGATAATTGAATTGATTTTTGATATTAAAATTGTGAATTAAATAAAGTTTTCTAAAAATAAAAAAACAAAATATTGGTTGTTTATAGATATTAATTTTAAATTTAGTCGAAAATTTTATTTGAAGATTTGAGAATAAAATATAAATTGTGTTTGAATTTTCGAAATTAATAAGATGTATGTTTATTTATTTTTAATATGGAATTTGAGTCAAAAAAATTGTACAAGTATAAAACAAAGTGTGATTTTGAAATTCAATAAATATCTTGAATTTAAAATTTCTATATATTTGAAACTAATAAAATCTTGTTTCTTAATTTTTGTAAATGTGCATTTTGATGTAAAAGAATATAAGTATAAGTAATTGAAATTATCTTTTGAAAATAAATAAGAAAACATACATGTGTAAAATTGGCTTGTAAAATTTTAAATTAAGATCAATTTAAGGGTTTAAACACAATTTAAATCACATTGGACATTTGTAAGAAAAATTTAAAACATGATTTGTAAATTAAAAATAAAATAAGGTTTAAAAACAAAATTTGTAAATTAATTTTGAACAAAAGGATTTAAACATAATTTTGTTTGAGTTTAACAAGTGTTAGATTAGTATAACTTAGTATTAACAAGTGTAAATGATAAGAACAAGTGGCATTTATGTTTTAATTTGAATTAAATAAAACATTTTCTCAAATCTGAAACATTCAAAATAATTCAAAAAGAAAATCTCAAACAAGACTATCTTAAAACCAAAATGTGAAAAGAAGATTAAAAAGAAATCAAAACCAAATTCAAGTGTTCAAAAGTGTAACCTGGAAACTCAAAAACCAGCAAAAACAAAATCACAAAACCTAATCAAAACATGAACAAAACTAAAATCTGAAATGGATTCAAGTAAGCAAGTTAAAATCTGGAGGCTTTAAAACGAAACTAGAAACAAAACAAAATCCAGATTCAACTCAACAATATAGAGCTTCAAGTCAGTTTTAATGTAAAAAAAAAGAATCAACAAGTTCAAAGCAAATAATCAACCTGGAAATGAAGATTTGAATCAGAGTTCAAACTCAATCCCTGATCAGAGCATGTAAATTTCATTCCAGCTTCAAAAGGGATCTCTGCATTTTTAATGTGAGTAAACTTCAAACCATTTAAGTTAAGCTCATCCATATCTATTTTTTTAAATGTGATAAGATATACTCTGCATGAATGTATAGATGTGTTTTGACTGAATTTGTTGTTGAATTATTGAGTGAACATCTGCCTATTTGATGAAATAGTTTACAGGCTCTACTCTTAGTTTACATGTCATCCAAACCTATTCAAAATTCAAAAGATTTTATTAAAATTCTTTTAGGCTTGGTGGTTTAAACAAAACATATTCAAATTAACATGATTTGAATTTTAAAAATGGTGTCAAGTTGAAAAGGTTGATAGCTATTTTGAAATTATGGAGTAACAGTGAAATTTTTTTTAAACAAGAAAAAAACAAATATCTTAAATTCTTGATTTAATTCCATAATATGATTTGAACTTGTGAATGATGAATTTTAATATGAAAATACCAATTTTTAAGTTTATATTCATTGAGAATTATCGAGATGAACGGAAATGGTTTTTTTGTCAAATTGTGTTGATTGGCGCAGAGTTGATCGACGAGATTGCTGTTGAGGGTAGCTTGAGGGCTGAAGATCAGCAGAAAAATAACAGTAACATTTATCAATGATCAGGTAGGTTGTACGGCATGATTCTAGGTTTTTAGACCCAGTTATGTTAATAGGGTTTAATAAGGGAATCTCGTCATCGATAGTGGATTGTAGCCGATCGCATGAGGGGGAAAGGAGAGAGGGGAGTCTGACGTTGCTTTGGCCAGAGTGGCAGGAGTTCAGGAGGTCAGCTCATCGGCGTCGAGGCAAATTCTATGGAGGACATCGGGTTTCAGAACTCGATTGAGTTGCTTGATTTTGGGTTTCGGCAAGAATTTGTGATTCTGGGTGTTTGAGAAGATAGTTGGTGACGTCGGCGACTTGTCTAGGGGATCGACGTTGGTCGGAGGTGGGCCGGTTGATGGTGCATGTGCACAGTGCACTTTGGTGCATCTGGATGATGTTGGGTTGGAGAAGAAAGAAGTTACTCGGGTTCGAACCCGAAGGATTTGGTGAAGGACTCGAAGTCGCTCTCGTGTATGGGTTCGGAGTTTCGATCATTTGGCTCGGGAAGGTTTAGTTTGACCATCGGGTCAGTTTGTCTATAATCAGAAGAAAAAAAACAGCAAACAGAGAAAGAAAAGGAAAAGAAAGGAACGGAGGAGAGTGAACTCGGGGTTTTGCACGGGCAATTCCAGATTTGGCTCGTGTTTCACTCGAGGTTTTCTCGGGTACGTATTTCATTAGTTTTTAAAATATAAATCAATTTTTCTTTTAAGTTTAAAACTATTTTCTCTATATAGTAAATGTTTTTGAAATGTTTTCTTTATTTAACTTAAATTAAACAAGTTAATTTTAAGGTTTATTAAAAATCCAAATTTGGATGATGACAAAACATTTTAAAACATTTGTTAATAACAAACTATTAAATAGGTTTCCAAATATATGTATGGAACAAGTTTTCAAGTAATTTTAAAGGTTGAAATTTTAAAAGTATAAATGCTTAAAATTTGTTTGATTGAAAATAATTTTATAACCCTCAGGTATTTTCAAAATATAATGATGTAATTGAAAATAATAATTAAAAATAAATGGTTTATTGAGATCTTAATTTAATTAAGAGATTATGATTAATAATTTGAGGATAAAATTACTTAATGCGATCAAACGTTGATTAATTCATAAGGGTAATTAATTGCTTAAAGAATGATTACTTAATTAAGGATAAATTATGGTTAATTAATTGTTAGTTAAAGAAAAAATAATTTTTAATTTAAGTAATTAAAGTTTAATTACTCAATGGTTGAAGACTTATTAATTTATGATTGAAGGTAAATTAATAGATGATTAAAAGTTAATTTATTTGTAATTAATTTAAAGGTTAAATTAATGTGATTAATTAAGGTAAGGATAATTAATTAAAGGTCAATTAATTAATGGAATTTATTAGGGATAGCTACTTATTATAATTAATTAAATGGTAATTAATTAATGGTTAATTAATCAATGTAATTAATTAAGATAATTAATTAAAGGTTAATTAATTAATAAAAGTGATTAAGAAGTAATTATTTATTTATTAAGAATTAATTAATTATTGTAATTAATTAAGGATAATTAATCAAAGGGTTCATTATAAATTAAAATTTAATTAATAAATGATCAAAGAGTAGTTAATCAAATTGAGTTGTAATTAATTAATATTAACCAAGATTAAAAATTTATTCATAAGTAATTAATCTGATTTAATTTAAATCAGATAATTTAATTTGTTTTACTTATGGGTGTTTGGATTCTATTGGATGCTATGTGATGGATTGATATATTTGACATGTGATGTGATGCTTTGTAATGCTTTGTGCTGAGCTGTTATATTTGTGATGTATATACTGTTGACCCGAAAAACGACATTTGGAATTCGATGCGACAGGGAGTCGGATTCCAGTTGGTTATCTGAAACCCACATTGAATCGTAATGATGAATCTTTATGATTGATAAATTTACCTTATCTATGAATCTACGATTGAAGATAATCTTATAGGTTATACCGCTTATCGATATTAATATGTTTGATGTTGTGCACTATTGTGTAAAACCCCTAGTCCACACTATACACGCAAATATGGATTTCACGAGGAAATTGGTTAAGTCACAGATTTTTGAAATAATTATAAAAATTTAATTTTTAAATTCAAATGTTTTGGATATGGACTGGGTTTAAAGTGAAAAGCTTTTGGAAAGGAATTTCAAAGATAAAAGTTATTTTTGAATTGCTTGATTTAGTTTTGAAATTTTATTTAAAATTTGAATTCAAAATTTGGAATCGAATTCTATGTTGAGAATTTATGATGTAAAAAAGTTATACAAACTATAAATGTGTTTATATGGGTTTTTAAACCATTTTAAAAAGTATGGTTTTGAGAATTTGAATTTAACCCAAGTTATATTTGAAAGGCCTTAACTTGTGCAAATAAAATTGGGTTTTTCAAAACGGAAACAAGTGGTTTCAAATAAAAATAGCTTTTATATAAGGAAATTTTTTCCAAATTATGATGAAAAGATTTCAAGTTTGAAATAGAATGGCTTTGAAAGTTATGCATGAATCTTTGGAAATGATTTTTTTTAAAGCTATGAATTGAATCTTTGATTTAAAGACCGAATGGGTTAATCCAATATGAAAAGGGAAATCGTTTTGAAAAGCTATGAATGATTCTTTTTTAAAGATTGGTGAAGTTTGTTTTCAAATTGAAAAGGGATCCGAAAAGCCTATCTTTCGTATAAAGGATTTGGATTGGAAAGATATTAATGAATCTTTGTGAAAGATTGGTAAACTTTGTGAACTTTGTGAAGTGAATCTTTTGCTCAAAAAGATTTGTAAACGGTAATTTGTTTAACCATTTGAAAGAAAAGTTTTGGGTAATAAGTTGTGACTTAACTGAGATTCCATATCCATATGTTTTAAATATTACGCTCACTATTTGGTTTTGCCGGGAGAGGACCTTTGTGTCATATAACCCATTCCGAATAGTGATACGACGTTATGGATAGCAATTGAAGACCGGTGGTGAAGACCGGATATTTTCGAAAACGAAAGGATTTCTTTTCGAATGTCTCTGCATCGGTTGATCTCCGATATAGAGATTTAAGCACCCTTTGTGATGGGGAGTCCGGAGGTGATTAGGAATTATCCGAATGCGCAAGGGATTCTTTATGAAGTGCCTTCGGTTTCGTTCGATCCCGGAATGGACTTGTATGGATGTGTGTCTGGCGTTACTCTTTGAGATGTAAAGCTGGTTTCTATCAAATACATTTCTGTTTGGTGGCGGAGATTTATTCTCTTAGCTTAACGCCCTTCTCTGAGGCATACGAGCTCAGAGGTTATGTGGTTGATGGTTACTAGCGATACATTCCCAATTTGGTAATGTGGCATTCGAAGTGCTGTTGATCATTTGTTGATCAAAGCATGGCTTTTGTGAAAAGTGTAGCTTTGTGGACGAGACTTCGTCGAGCCTTACACCCCGGAATGGTCGAAACAGGAAGAATGCAGCAAGGTTATAGGGAGTAGCGCCCCTTAGGGTATGTGCATTTCCTTTTGGATATAAGTGGTATCATGGTATGGAGCCCATATACTTAACTTATATGGATGTAACGACCCTAGAATTTTGTTAATTAAAATTCGTATATTTCATTGATTTTAAATATTAATAAGTGAAATTTATAAGTCGAATAATTTATTTTACAAATAACTGGATTTAATTGGATAATTAAATTGATAATTTAATATTAAAAACACAGAAATAATTGGAAATTGGGTTTAATATGATTAAAATTGATTTGTAAAATTTTATTTAATCATATTGGAGTTAGAATGATGTTATAGACCTTTTAAAATTCAATTTAAAGTTAATTTGTGAAAACTGAATATTTTAATATTTAATTAACGAGTTAAATTAGCCATTTTTCAAAAAGTCTCGGATTTCGACGAAACTAGTTTCATCGGATCTGAAACGTGATATTATTGTAAATTTTCAAATTTCGTGTAAATCGGATTTACGGTTTGTCCGGGGCAAGTCAAAACGCATAGAAATTAGTTTAAATCGATTTAATTTGAATTTGATCGTTTATTTCCGAAACTCGCACAGATGATCGAATTAGCCTCCGAAACACGTTCCATTGTGTTCGGAATGTGGGGTAAACCTTAGAAACGCAAACCGGCATGCTTCGTTTGGAGTTCGAAAAATTCGGGATGGATAATGTCGCGTATTTTTCTATAAAAGGCCCCCTATTGCACAAAATTGAAACAAACCCTAACCTTCAGCCCTAGCCGCCACCATGACTGTCAATGGCCGACAATCCACTTCTTTCTCCTCCAATTTTCTTCCAATCCGTCATCCTATACTAAAAACTTTCAACTACAATATCGTAGAGGACGAAGAGATCTACCTATCCAACGGTGGATTCGAGCAATCATCATCGTTTGGAGGCGAATTTGGGCCGAGAACGTGGTTAGGTCGCGCATGGATTTTGAAGCATGGGGGTGGCCGAGTTTCGAACCCTTTGGACCGAAGGTGGAGTTCATCGAGGGCTTCCATTTGGCGCTAGCTGATCGATTTCTAGTCGAGCGTAGTGGTGGCGATTTCAAACCCTAGGGGGGCGGCCGATGGGTTAACGCGTGCGTGTGGTTACTGAGGAAGAAGCCTTTGCATTCGGCGGCCCTGATGGAAGCAAGCAGATCTAACGGCCTGGATGATTTAGGTTGAGAAATTAAAATATAAATTGTAAAATTTTTATATTTAAAATCGTGTAAACTTTAAACTAGCGTAACTTTTTCATACGAGGTCGGATTTCGACGAAACAAGTTGCATTGGCTTCATTTTGTCGAATACTACGCAATGGAACTGGATTGGAGTCGTTTGGAGCTAGTTTGAATTTCGGGTAAAATTAAACGCGTGTTTCATTTTACTCGAAATAAAACACGAAAACTGAATTGAAAGGAGGTGAGAACTTCTCACTCAATCGAATTGTTTCGATTTAAATTTTAAATAGTTATATTTAAAATTTCTTGATTGATGTTTGAATGATGATTATTATCTATTGATTGTTAAAATAGACATTATACGCCATTATTAAGCGGAGGTTATTTATTAAAAACATATACCGCGATAATTCCAACTTGTATGGAATTGGTATTATATATGTACTTGGAGTTGATTTTCCCGCATTATATAGCGGATGAGACCCTATTGCGCCGCATAATAGCGGATAATATTTTATGAATCCCATATACCGCGATATTCCGTATTGGAACGTAATTGGTATTGTGCTAACATGTTTGGATGCAGGTAAACAGGTTGGAGGGATCCAACTGGATTCCTCAACTGTATTGATTTATTTACAGATATTGTGATATTTGTTGATTGTCATATACTGATATATGATGTCTTTGTTGTCATGATTGACTATTTGGTGCTGTTGCATCATCGGATCCATTTTTGAAGTTTTAAAATAATGATTTTTGATTTTAAAAAGAATTTTAAAGTGATTTTTTGAAAGTATACGTTTTATTAAATTTTGAATTGTTAAAATAAATAAACATTTTAATTTTATTGTTATAAAAGTTATATTTTTGGAAAATAGTACTTAAGTATGATTTTGGAGTTATATAAGTTTATAATAACGTTTTGCAAATTACTAAACGGATTGGTTTATTTAAATTGAGATTTTTGAATTATTATAAACGGTTTATATAAAAGATTTCTAAGATTAATATTTATAAATTAAAAATATAGGAATTATAAAACGAGTTTTTATAAGTGTTAAAATGAAGTATAAATGGATTTCATAAGTGAATGAAATTTATAGATTTATAAATTGTGAAATTTTAAAATAAATAGATTTTCGTAAAATAAAAGATTATAAGTAATTAACTTTTAAATTAGATTTTTGCTATAAAGTTGAGTTATAAATTGAATTGATTTATAAAAGGGATTTTTTAATTGAAGTTTTTATAAATAGAAATGGAATTTATAAACATTGTTTATAAATCCGAAATAAATTGAATTCGATAAATTTAATATAGAAGGTTATTAAAGGAGATATATTCGCAATTTCGGATAGCGAATTATCCTTGAAATAAAATGTGTAAAAAATATTGAATTTGGTTAGTAAAGTATATTGACGATTTTGGACAGTGAATATATTATTAAATAAAATGGATATGTTTTGTGAATATGAATATTATCAAATGAAGTTCATTGCTTTAACGATGTATTAAATTGTGTTAAACATCGAAACCATAGATTTCAACATTCATTGTTGAAATAGACGTTTTCGAGAAATAGAAGGAAATAGTGGACTATAACACTGTTGTTATAGTAAATGATTTCCAAAAGGAAATGTTTTATATAGTATTGGGATTTATATATCTATCTTAATTTTGAATCCCTATACTAGTGATTTTGGGTCGTCGTAACGATGTTTTACGTAACATTCGTTTTGGCTCAAATAAATGTGTTTAAGCGCACGTTTTCTTTAAAGAATGAAATATATACTTAATTACGATTTAAGTATATCGAATATTTTCCAAGTGTTGAAAATAAATGGATTTGTGAATTACTTATTATTAAATAAGTATGGAAATGTTTTCCAATATGAAGTGAATATTTTGAGATTTTATCTTTTTAAGATAAATTGAAAATGAATATTAGAAATCGATTTGGAAATCGTATATTCATAGATATTTTGGAATTGTAAATTCACTATGGAATTTATAAAGGAAAGGGAAATTTGTTTAAAAATAAACGTTGATTTATTTTTGAAGTGTGGAAATAAATTTACGGATTTGGAACGTAAATATAATGTAAATCGGTAAGGATTTATTTAATTGGTTTAAATGAACCATTTTGAAATGAAAATGAATAAGGATTTGTGAATATATGCCGTATAGGGAAACGATTTGAAATTTGTTTTCAAAAGTTGGAAAGGTGAAAAGTGATTTGGAAATTTGTTTTCAAATGGTTGAAGTGTGGAAATTATATATCTTGTAAAGATATTTTTGGAAAATAAATAATTTGAGAAATTATTTGGAATCTGGTGATATTGAGCATGCCTATTGATAGTTAAATAACCGACTATCAATACTTACCTTTAAATAGGTATTTGTTGTGATTGCTTGAATTTTAATGCTACACTTATTTTTGAATAAGCGCTCACTATTCGGGTTAGCCGGGAAAGGACCTTGGGGGCGTATAACCCATTCTGAATATGTGATACGTCGTTATGGATTGCATTTGATGACCAGTGTTGAAGACCGGATATTTGTGAAAACGGAAGGATTACCGTCGAATGACTCTGCATCGGCTGATCTCGGATATAGAGGTTTTATCACCCTTAGTGACAAGAAGTCCGGACGTGATTAGTGAATATTCGGATTGCAAGGGCTTCTTTGGAAGTGCCTTCGGTTCCGTTTGATACCGGAACGGACTTGTATGGATTGTGTGTATGTCATTACAATTTGAGATGTAAAGCTGGTTTCTATCAAATATATTTCTGTTGGTGGTGGAGAATTTATTCTCTTAGCTTAACACCCTTCTCTGAGACATACGAGCTCAGAGGTTTTGTAGTTGATGGTTACTAGTGATACATTCCCAAATTGGCAATGTGGCATACGAAGTGCTGTGGAGCATTTGATGATCAAAGCACAGCTTTTGTATAAAGCATGGCTTTGTGGACGAGACTTCGTCGGACCTCACACCCCGGAAATGGTCAAAACAGGAAGGATGCAGCAAGGTTATTAGGGGGTAGCGCCCCTTTAGTGTATGTCATTCCTTCTGGATAGAGGTGGTATCATGGTATGGAGCCCAGATACTTAACCTATGTTGTTGTTGCAAATTTATTGCTTTGTGGTTGTTGGAATCGAGGATCCTCAGATATAGATCGGTTACGATTGGGGAATGACATATTCGTGTTAGTAGTTACCCAGTTAGGGGTAACCCGGCCTTGTGTTGGCAGAGATCCGGTTAGGTTCTCGGGTCGTCTTTCCATAGGAGTACCCATGTGGCAATGGGAAGTTCCTTGGCCTGACCATTTTTTGGAAATCCAAAGAAACAATACGATCTTGTCCGGTTTTAGTTGTATAACCTGCCATGGAATGTGACGGTAACCTGCTATTGAACATGGTAGCTATAGTAGGCATAAGTGCGAAATGCCTATGCTGGCTAAGATTTATATCTTTACTTTCGAAATGATTTTTCCTACACTATGCACTAGTAATAATATCAAATGTTTCTTTTTAATGCGTATCAAGCATCTTTGACTATCATAAGAAGAAATCTCCTCTGATTCTGCGTTTGCATTGTGTGTGTGTGCGGGAGGCCTTATGGTAGTTTCATTTTTAAAAAGCATTGCGAATCTATTTTAAAATTATCCTGTTCTTTTTTTAAACATAAATAACTATTTTAAGTTCTCACACCAGTCCCATGACTGACTCGGAGTTTATTGTTTTCCTCCTAAACTCTGGGTGCCCACCAATTTCCACACGGACAGTCTAGAGTTAGGTTATCAGGATATTGTGGAATTCAGGAGTTGCTGGAGGCAAGCTGGATAGCATGGCGTATTCGCTAGTATATAGTATTTCTTTTCCCCCGTTTGTTGTTGTTTGTTGTTGTACACTCTGATGATGTAATGTAATGTAATATGATGTAATGTAATAACTGATATAGTTCTTTGTTTAAAGATTATTCATTTATCTATTATATGTTGTTCCGCTGCGATTGTGAGATTCTGATATTGTTTTCTGTTTCTTCTTCTTTCTTCTTCTTCTTCTATCTTTTTCTTCTTTTTTAACCATAACAGTACGGTTTTCGAGCGTCGAAAAGTCGCATTCGTTACAGTGGATATCGCAAATATATATATTACTTCGTGATTGTTGTTGTTGGGGACCTCGGATAAAGGTTGTTTACAACCGAGGGATGGCATAGTCGTGTCAGTAGTTACCTATTTTTGTAGAGGTAACCCGGCCTTGTGTTAGCAAAGATCCGGTTAGGTTCTCGGGGCGTCCCTCTAGAGGCGTACCCATGTGGCCTAGGAAGTTCTTTAGCCTGACCATTTGTTGGAAATCCAATCATCCAACACGCGTTTGTACGGTTTTAATTGTAGAACCTGCTATCTAATATGGTAGTTATAGTAGGCATACTATAATGGTAAGTATGCTGGCTAAGATTAATATTATACTTTCGAAATATTTTCCACTATGCACTAATAATAATATCAAATGGTTTTTGCGTAGTAAGCATATTTGACTATCATAAGGAGAAATCTCCCCATGTGTGCGATTGTATTGTGTGTGTGCCGGGAGGCCTTATGGTAGTTTCATTTTCCAAAAAGCATTGCGGATTTCAATTTAAATTCTTTTATTGTTTCTTAAAAGATAAAATATTTTTTGTTTTCTCATACCAGTCCCATGACTGACCCGGAGTTTATTGTTCCCTTCCTAAACTCTGTGTGCCCACAATTTTCCACACGGGCAGTCTAGAGTTTGGTTTTTCAGATAATCAGATATAAATACCGATTTGCTAGCTTTCGGATTTCTTTTTGGTATTATTTGAAGATTTTGGATATTGAAGTATCTGGTTAGGACAACGGACCGGACTTGCTTATCTAGGTGAAACATGATGGTGGTTCGAGCTAGTGGTTTGGAGTTTTGGCTTTGAGCATTGGATTGGAGTTGCAGTTTGATCATTGGAGTTATCTCTTTTGCTATTCGTTTTTCGTTGTTGTTTATTGTCTCTGATATTCTTGTATCTCTGATATTCATATCATTGTTGTATATTTGGATATTTTATCATTGGAGTTGTATATGATATTCATTTATTTTCTTCCGCTCTGTTGTTATACATGGTGTGTTATAAGCTCCGGCAAACCAGATTCGTCGCTTGGATTTGCGGCATTTGAATATGAGTGTCGTATTCGGTGCCGATTTTCGAAGGTCGAGTCAGGGTCATTTCAGATTATCAATAGAATTCAGTCGACTGAACAAGTCATTCAGTCGACTGATATAAACAACCTAGTAAACTTGTGCAAATTGCACAGAAATTACCGGGTCAGTCGACTGACCTGACAATTTTTGTGCAACATGCACAGGTGCACAAATATTCAAATATTTATTTAAAATTCATTGGAATATTCAGTCGACTGACCCAGAGGTTCAGTCGACTGAATTTCTATAACTGCTATATTTTTTTGAAAAGACACGACCATTTGTGAAGAGTTACGAACCTCTACAAAGATATTTGGACACAACACTTCAACCCGAACTCTTCGCCAATGGTCGCTACTATTTAACATCTATAAATACATATTCTAACTTGATTTCAATACACAGAATTTGATTTTCTCTCTTATCTAACTTTCTTATTCTTCCATACTTATTGCTTAAATCGGATTTATGTATTCTAAGAAATACTATTCCTTTCTAATCTTCATAAACTTCAAATATACACATCATACTTGAGGAAAAGATTATAGGAAGGGTGTACTACAAGTGACAAATACATGTTATCAGAACACACAAAAAGTCAAACAATCTTTTGTGCTTATTGAAGTCCTGTTCTGCTGCTCAGACGTGTGAAGTCCTCTTCGGCTGCTGAGGCGAAATCCTATTCCGCTGCTCTGGTGCCTGTTCGGCTGCTCAGGGGTTGTATAGAACTGTTCCTCCAAGTTAAGTGAGGGTTGTTGTCTTAGTGAAATTCCAGAAGGAGTCTGGGACTGGACGTAGGACGGTGCTCTGAACCAGTATAAAAATCTCTGGTGTCATTTTACTATACTGCTTTTTTATTCTGCACTATTTACAGTATTATCATCATCATTATACTCTGTATTATCATATATCAATATTATACGATCCATAGCAAACTTTCAGAAGTGCCTAAAATATAGACACCAACATCCAAATCAAATGCTCAAACCTTTGACTTAACGGTAATTAAAATATTGGCTCTTTTTATATGACAAAATGCATACAATGCTTAGCAAATCAGAATCAATATCAAGAATAATATTATTATTTTCAAACACAATACCCTCAATATGTTCAAAAATAACTTACAAGATATTTGGCTGAACAATGGGGCCACCATTACTATAAAACAAGAAGAATAAAAATTAGTGAAACAAAATAAAAACAAATAAATACATAAAATAAATAGAATATATAAAACAACTTAGCAATGCATAATGTTAGATGAATATAACATTTCATGTGTAAAATTCACTACAATGAATTAATAATAAAAGATGATATTTTAATATAGCATTACGTATAAAAGAAAACCAGGAAATATCTCTGCTATTGTGTGAACTAAATCAGCCATCAATAAATCAGAAATAACCCGGCAAAGAAATATCAATGGAACAAAATTTAATAAAATAAAACAAATGTAACAATGAACATATATCAAAAGAAAAATGAAAATACCTAAAATAAAGTCGAAGGCATTAAGATGGTTGAGTTGATGCAAAATAGAAATCGATCGATTGAATTGAATCGTTCAAGTAAAACAAAGATCCTGGACAGAAAAAGGCTGTTGCAGCTAGTTGAAATCGTTGAAGTCGTTAATTTAGATACAAAAGTTTCGATGTTAAGAAATAAGATAAGGTTCGAAATTGAGAAGGAGGAATTGACGGTGTTAAAATGGAAGAGTAGGAAGTTTAAATTTTTTGGTAAATTTTTCCTTCAAGCCAAATAAAATCCTGCGTCCTTACAATAAAAAAGCGAAATCCAAGTCCATCGGCTTAAAAATGTTAATAGGTTTTGCTCTCAACCTATTTTCTAGAATCAAAGATACTTTTCTATAATTATAAAATGCTTCATCTTAAATTAATTTCCACCTAAGAATTTGTCTAAAAATTCTCATTTTATAATAATTTAAACACTTTCAAAATTTTGGAATTCCTTCTTCTAAATTTCAAAATACTTTAACTAAAACCACTCTTCCCAAAATAATTTTCTCTAAAATTCTCACTTCTCAATTTAATATAAATACCTTTCAAAATATTCTTCTTAAATTTACTAATATTAGTTGACAATACTACTCTTTCGAAAACTAGTCTACACAAATACTTCCATATATTTATTAATCAAACACCCTTCCAATTAACTTACTTAAACTTCAAGACGCCTAAATATTAACTTCTTGTCAAAAAAATTCAAAATATAATTATGTCATAAAAGACTTTAAACGACTTTATATAATTTTAACACTTCAAAACTATAAACTATATTTCTTATTAAAAAATTCTGTAATAAATATTTCCATCATATATTATAAACTTCACAATCTTCAAAATATTTTATTGCAAATTTTTTTTCCGTTCAAATCAAAATTAATAAAATCCAAACACTATTCAACTTTTTATTTCCTTCCAAATTAAGTTTCACTTCAAAATCAAAAACAAACAAATTTCATCCTCTAATAATATGTAATGTACATAAACAAAAGAATTTTTTTTCCTTAAAATACTTAATGATGACAACTTTAATTTAAATACATTTCCAAAGTTTCTTCTCATATTGACCTTGCAAATCCGTTTTAATATAAACATTTTAATATAGTCCTTGCTAACACTTATAATAATACACACTTTCTACATAAAAACTTTTCTTAATCCTGAAATGTTAAATTTAGAAAATATACTTTTTTGGAATATCCCACTATAACAAAATCAAAGTATCTGAAGCTATATAATTGCTATTCCAAATATAAAGCAAATATATTTCATGTATTCTAAACTTCTTTCAATTAGAAATTCATATACATAAATTTTATTCCTTACTACACACTATTATATTCATATATCAACATCCATAGAAATTAATTCAAGTCACAAACAACAACCAAAAATTTCACATAAAATTTATTTCAATATACACAATAAATATATATTAAATGTAGAAATACTATAAAATATAACATCATCACCTCACCCTTTATTTGGTGACAACATCAATTGGCTGCGATGTTGACCCTATGATTAATATTGTCTCGTCAGCAACCTTAACTGTCAACTAATATTCAATAGATGCAATTGACACTTAAAATATTTATATTTATAAAGTATCCTTATCAAACAACTCCTTTCTATATAAAAATAATTAATAGCTTCACACCTCAAAACATTTTGCAAATAATGCTTTTCTTTTGGACATAATATATACATTTTTCAAACTACTTGGTGCAATTTGCCAAAACACTATATATTTTTTTAAGAATGCAACATAGTATTTCCTTTAAAATCCTACTTTATCTACAAAACATTTTTCCAAACTTTATCACTTGTAATTTCAAAACATTATATTATTACTTATATCTTACTACAAAGCACCAATTTCTTTTCAAAATATAGTTTAACACACCCTCCAAAACATTTTACTCCATCCAAAATATTGCTTTTAATATTATACAAAATACTTAGTCCTTACAAGACATTCTAATTATTTCTAAATATTGAAATCTTCACAAAGCATTGTGTTTATATGTTTTGTTCTAGCATTTAGGAATATCTATCGATAACATTGGCTTGACGCATGGACTAGAATTCTTAAATCAGTTGGCGAAAAAATTAACACAAACTTTTCCTTTGAAATTCCTTCCAATATATATATATATATATATATATATATATATATAATTTTTCAATAACCTCACTTTTGTAGAAGTAATTATTTACTTCTAACTTAAAACATAATCAAATACTATACTATATGCATATATTTCATCAAAAATATTTCTAATTTAAACATTTATTTAAATTGATATAAAAAAAATATATTCTAATACATAAACATAAGTTAAAAGATTTTTTCCAATACTTTATCTAAAACATATGCTTGCGTACCTTGAAATATTTACCAATGCTTTCGAATTATACATATCAAAACAATCGATCACTTTTGATAATTCAAACAACACACATCAGGAAGCAAACATCATACTCCTTCATTCATAACAACAAGTAATCATCAAAATAAAATTCATTTCACAATTTCAGTTGATGTATAGGAATAATTATCAACCTAACAAACATGTATAAGAAACAACATTCAATGCGTTATCGAGAAACTATTCATCACCTTTCACTATTTACTCTAATTAATAATAGATCTAAATATATTAATTTAATTCTCAGCCACTATAGGTCTAATAATCAACACAAACACCTACACTACTGATTTGGCTAACTCTTCCATATCTACTAATTATTTCAAAAAAGTTAAAAGCAAGAAAAGATTATATACAAAAATAGCAACTACATCCCCTAATAATTACCCCATTAATCATCATATACACCACTATTTCTTATTATATGGTAACTATCCAATACACTAAAGGAAACAAGGCCTCTAAGTTTCATCAATGGCCATAACTCATGTCTTATTTATGTAATGCATTATTCCAAATGTGATCTGATACCAAAATGAAATGCCCCACCTCTATGCCCATGCTATCCAAGAGTATTACTAAGTAATACTATCAAATAGTACAGAGAATAATGCAATATGTGCTACATGTGAATGTTCCCTTAGGCCAACATTTATAGATATTTCAAAATTGAATAAACATCTCACCTTTGCATATACAGTATCGACACAAAGTAATAAATACTTGTGACTTTAAGATAGAACAATGCACAATATTCAGTAATGATAGGGAAACAGAGCCATTATCGCTGCATTAATATATAAAGGGAAATATATAAGAGACAATGTGAATACAAAACATCTCAAATGTCCACTATCTCAAATATATTCAAATATACAAAATACATCACAATGTCACACATATAATGAAACTATGTAAAGTCAAATGATACACAATAGTACTATGTAACTAGTCTCCACTATGCATGGATAACACAAGCTAGTCACATAGTCATTGAACTTGAAAAGTCTTAGAATGACCCAAGAATTATGTAAATAATATACAGGTCATACTATATCAAATGTAGGTGTCAACATACATACATACATACATACATACATACATACATACATACATACATACATATATATATACATATGTATATATATATATATCTTCGTATAGTTATGGTTAATAATATGATAAAGGTATCAAAATAACTCAAGATAAAAGCCATCATGAAACCATGCATAAGGACGTCATCATCCATATAAAATCGTATCAAATAAGGAATCACATCAAATATAAATCCATCAAAAAATATATCAAATGGGTGAATCATCCATATTGAAATCATCGTCAAAGTCCATAAACATTAGTACTTGAGATATCATCAAGTATAGTGAGGCTAGTACACAACAATTCCAAAGTATATCTCTTAACCTCTAATAATAAAATACCATCATCAATCAACATAAAATATGCCATCTATCTGTAAAGTCGTATACAATAAAAAAATGCAAGGGCCAACTATACTTTGGATACCGATCACAGGTATAATCACATCTTCTCATATAGAAATAACATATAACAATAAATGGTAATGAGAATTGGCCGTACGATAGACATAAGGTCCCAAATAGAGTCATATCTTAACAAGTGGGTCGTCTACCCATATCTATTCTTGGGTGGGGTATATAAATAGTATATGCTTATCTATCACTCAGAATCGAAATAGACAGGAGATTGATGGTCGTATGCCTGCTCTATAATCACACACATGGGCCAACTAACCCGGCTCTATAGTCTTGGTTACCTCGATAGTCATCATGGCACATATCCATCAGTATGCCTGTTAACACGAGGACTTGGTTACGACTATGTTTTTCCCCTATAGGTAAGAGACTGATAGCCTTAAGTGACACAGGGGTTAAAGGGAACCTACCCTATCGGTCACCTAACCCAATATACTTACTCAAGGTGTCATGGATTAAGAGCGTAAGCTCGAGATCAGGTCGCTAAGATGAATGCTAGCCATCTTCGTCTCTCCAACACTAATAATTGGAGCACATCATGATAAACAACATGTAGTATCTAAAAATATAGGCACCAACCATGCTCTAACCTATGAGCATCATCTCATGTAAGTATTATTTCAAGATAAATATTCCCACCACATGAGTGTCATCTACTTATAATGAATAACTGAATAAATATCATAACAATATCCCATACCACCATGTGATACTCAATCGTTGATTCAATGCTCATAAACTGCGCTTAATCTTTATAATATTCTATAACGAGTCCAAAGAATAACTGGAGTTATATCACTAAAAGTTCCATACCATAAAGTAGTATAACTTTATTTATTTAGGTTCCTCGTTGCATAGAAATGAAATCATCAATAACATTTAAATAATTCCATAATTAAATATCTATTTTAAAATAATTTTATAAACTTCCAAATAATTTCTCTTCGTTTTAAACCATAAAATATATCATAAAACCTATACGTTGTATACAAGATTATTAAATATACATAATAAAATTTCTTAATAATACTCTATAGAATCATCCCTTAAAATTCTAGAATTAAATAGGATATTTAAATAAACTTCAAATCATTAAATACATAGTTTCTTTAATCAAGTATGGATAACATACTTTTATAATTCTTAATTAAGCGTATTAGTTATAAAATATAATGTAACATACTTAGAATATTAATTAGAAAACACTTCCTAATATCAAACATCATATAAAACTTCTAAATTATTATTTAAAACCAAAATGGATTTACTTTCAATAAATTAATAACTTTAAATATCGTTAAATGCTAAATTTTAATAAAAACTTTTCTTTATGAAATTATATATTTACAATATACAAATTCTTATTTTTATTTTAAATATAGTTATTTATATTTTATTTTTAAAGTACACATACACACAGACCAATGTGCACTACAGGTCGACCCGTATACACCATCGGTATACCCTAATTCAATCTTTTGGATTTGGATACTTCTCCTCCTTCTCCTTGTTATTCTCTCAACTAATTTGATACATGCACAAGTGCACAATATAATATAAGGCAGACATTTCCATAAACATTAATTCACCAGTATAATAAAACTCAAAAAAAGGAAAAGATATTTACTATAAATGAGTTATTTTGATTGTAGAAATATATGATCATTATTCCATACAACTTATCATCAAACATAGACATAGATTGTGAGCAAGGATATTCACCTTGAGTAGCCAAGCTTTAAACTCCTCGTAACTCCTCTTTTCACTTTACTAGAAATTTTCTAATACTCTAAATCTTGATTAAACATAAAACTTCTTCATAGCTTGTGGTGTGGTGTTGAGATGAACATTCTTTAATTTGAGAATATATAAAATTTCCTTTGATTTTTTTTTGATTTAGAAAGAAGAAGGTAGGGTTTTTCATTACTTTAGAGGAAGAAGGAGCATACATGAATGAAAAGTATGAAGGAGAGGATTCTTCTAAACATGGAGATGTCTTGATATTATAAAGGTTTGGGTGTAGATGTTTGGACACGGGGTTCATGTAAGCCTCGAACCAAACATTTTTTTCGTTTTTTCTTTCCTTTTACAAACCAATTTCTATACAATTCAAATAATTAACAAGTTCCAAATAAAAATCATATTCTTCTATTTAATTATTTATTCCAAAATTATCGTAATTAGCCCATTTAAAATAAAATCTATTTGTTAGCCCAAATTAACAAAAATTCCAACTATAAATCATTTCTTACTCAAATCAATATTATCCATTCAATATATAATTTAATAAAATATTATTTCCATATTTTAATTTAGTTTAATTTTAATTATTCTTTAATCAATTTTACATCCATTTATTAAACAAATTCCAAAACTTGTTATTTAAATAAAAATAATATTCCTTATTCTTTTGAAATCTATCTCTAATATAATTTACTATTTATATTAAATTTTATAAAACTATTCAATAACTTAATATCATTTAAATTTTGAAACATTAATATTACTCGGAAATAATTTAATTCATCATTAATTAATAAATCAAAATTTTAAAACATTTAAATTTTATAAATAATTTATACCATAGTTACTTTAGATAATTTTTCCTTTAAATAATTATATTTCATAAATAAATATTTTATCACCAAATTCTAATATTCTAAATAATTCCAAAATTATGGTTATTTAATATTTTAAAAATCCATTTCGGCTAATTAAACCACCTTTAATAATTTTAATTAGTTCCTTCCCAACACTAAGTTATTACTACATATGTATGTACAAATTTAAAACTGGACTAGGGGTGATCCCAAATGTTGAGAATCTCATAACATTGTTTATGATAACAAGGCGTTGACCCAGATCGTAAAAGAACCTAGGGCTCATAAGAAGTCAAGAAATCATAGTACGAAAGTTTCACATGGTAGAGGCAGTTTATCAATGATAGAGAGGTGTTGATTGACAAAGTAGATAATAAAACAATATAATATCTATTTACAAAGGTTCTTGCTCAATCGTTTCTACGTAGACCGATTGAAAAAATGGGATTGAGAATACATAATTTTCCCCAAGTGTAAGTGGGATATTGAGAGAATTAAATGTATGCCGTGGAGGTAATTATATAATATGTTACATATATCTAACTTTATAATCAATCTTATTCGTGGTAAAGGTGTTTGTATTCTTTTATATACTTTGTTATGTTGTAATATAATTAATTAAGTATTAATTTAAAGTATATAATTAAGAAAATCCTGAAATAAAATGTTATATGATTATATGTGAAAATAGTTGCAATCATATTAATTAATTATAATATAAAATAACATTTAGTATTAAATATTACTGGTTAAGATTTTTTGAGAAAGGACATCGATACATCTGTTGAGACCAGTGTATGTAACGCTCTCCAAACGTTAGGAAGTGTATTACTTGTGGCTGCTAGGGGACACCAACTGGTCACATATTTATATTATTGGATGATTATGATATGATTCATCTGAGAGTTTCCTGCTGTTTTATAATAACTAGGCTAAATAGGGAATCTCAATGTGAAGATGTTACATAGCTCTTTTGACTTGAGAATACTGTAGAACTTTGATGTGAATACTCAACATTAATTATAGATAAATCATTGCATAATGTCCATCAAACGACTGTAGTTGGTTCAGAGTTAAACATTGTAAATGAAGAGCTATTCAATAGAGCATTTTTCTTCTCAATTGTATAAGATTAGTATTGTAGCCAAATGTAGTCAACTCAAAGTTAAAATCTCTGCCCAGATTTGAAATTTTCACTAACTTGTCATTTACTATTTACAGATAATACAATTATTTAAGCACGCTCAAGGTTGTAGAAACATGATAAACGGATCTTAACATTCACTTTAAAAATTTACTAAATTTCCACACATCATTTAAGGTTTTTAAGAGATGTAAAATCCAGTGGGAGTCTAATTAAAAATAAACCATCCAGTATGTATAAGAATATATATAATATTACAATAATTTACCTTGATAAATTTGTACAGTTAAAATAATTGATAACATATTTTTTTATCTATTAATGCATACTAAAAACGAACTAAATCAAAGATTTATAATAGAAATACTTACTAATAAAGTGATCCTTTGGCTTGTTATATCTTCAATACCCATGCAAGGTCTAAATAATATAACCATTAAAATGTCCGAGTCTTAGTAATCAAGTGTGATTTTTCGTAAACCTTGTATTGTCGTTTATGTGTTTTGAACTCTAAAACAATACAAAAGTATCGATATTCGATTCATGTTTGAACGTATACTAAAGTTGTATGGTGAACATTTACACATCGTAATATACAAAATTTTCTATGGAATTTTTAATGAAAAATGAGCAAGTAAATCATAGTTCGAGATCATGTGTTCAATGTAATTGAAGAATAAGGAACTTGATGTGTCGAAAACAACGCTGGACCAAAGGCTATAGAAAATTTAAGAATTCAATCAATGAAATGTTAGTTTGATATGTTTACTTAAATGCAATGTATCAGAGCTTCTCAATGTGTTAAGGATGACTAAATGCATCGTTATTAAGAAATTCTATTTAATCTTATGGTAATAGGTTTCTCTTTTGAATGGTTTGACCATACAAAAGAGAAAACAAAAGCCTGAGAGCGGATATAGTATAGGAATGATTGGATGAAGAGATAGTGAAGGGTCACCTCTGGTTTATGAATAGACATCTGAAATAGAATCATGTAAAAAATTGGTAGATGCTTAAAGGGGACAAGAAATAAAATCCCTATTCTAATTATGTATTTCTTATAGATAATCATTTTCTATTAAATTTATTTATTTGAGTCTAAGATATTTAATCCAAAACTCTCGACTATAAATTATTTAAAGTAGAAGAAATAAATAATTCGTATAAGTGATTGAATGAAGCTTCATATTTTGAACATTATTATTAAAACAGATGAAATAGTGGGAGCATACCATACAATAGTTACTTATGGATACATCAAGTTTTTAAAAACTACTTTTGTGTATACTAAATATTATTTATGAAATAATAAATGTTTACAATTTTAACTGAACAACGATGCAACTTTTTTTTACTAAACATTCCTTATAAAATAAATTTGTTTTTGGTATTTCGATAACGATATTTGTTTGCATGATAATAGTGATGTGTTAGCTATAAAAAATACAAAAACATCTAAAGTAATTATTATTATTTTTGAAATCATTGACTAAGCTAAATATTTGAGGAGTTTTTCTTTAATCATATACTTATAAGTCATGGTACATGAACTCTATTTTAAATGATTGATGACAAGCACCCACTTACTTTGTTAAATTCATTAATGAATTTTTTCGGATTTGAACAGTCGATACACAAGTTAGATGTCTATATAAAGTTCATATAATATAAAGTAGAAATAGAAAATATAACATACAAAGTAGTTAAAATAATTCAATTTGATCGAATATGTGAGTATCCCAGATAAGAGTTTCAAGAGTACCTAAAAGTGAATATGATTCACACTTAAAATCCCTCCTCATTATGCTACGTAATGCTTTATTGATTAGGATTGATCGAACTCTATTGGATAAGGTACAATTGACAATTACTTCTTTCTATGAGAATATGTATTTAAGAGTAAGTACATATGTTACATTTGGTCTCATCTAAAGCTGAAAGTATGATTCTATATGAAATATGAATCGTGTAACAACCCAAAATTTTGGTCAATCAATTTTAAATATTTAATTAATTTTAATATTATGATAATTGGATTTCAAAATTTAATATCCTTATTTAACTCCTTTTAATTAATAAATAATATTTGCGAACTCTTTTTGTAAATTTATTTACCATAATAAGTTGATCGGATAAATATCGATAATGTGATGGAAATTACAAAACGATATTTTAACGTGTGAAATTATCATTCCAGGGCACTGTCTTGGATTCTGACGAAATTAGTGCCTTTGGACCGAAATGATAAGGCGATATATGCCAACGCGTTTAGTGGCAATCAAATGTACCGTGTGATCGTGTGAGCTTGAAACCCGTAGGTGTTAATTTTAGAGTATTAAAATAATATAATTGGATTATGAAAGCTAACTTTTGTATACTTTGAAATCAGGTCCCAAAATAGTTCCATTGAATTCGGAATATGGGTATTTAGCTAGGAATGCCAATAAACACGCATCGATTGGAGTTCGTGAATTTTGGGCGTGAATAGTGTCAGTTTAGTTATCTATATAAGGACCCTTCTCTCCTCATTCTCTAATCTTAAATAGAAGCCTTAAATTAGCCACATCCAATGACCATAGATGATTGGTGCTATTAAGGGTTGAATTAGGCACAAATCCCAACATAAAAAATGTTCGTGAGGGTGAGCTTAGTGCTTTGACTGGTTGGATCACTGTAGATTATGGCGAGGTGGTGTAGATCTGGGATGGATGGTGGCAATTTGAGTTCGAGTTTGTTTGACTCGTACGTGGTAATGGCGGCGAGTTAAGTGTTGAGGCTAGTGGCGTTAGGTCAGTGTTGGGGAGGGTTTTCATCTACAGGCGAAACAACGGCGACCAATGGCCTATGGCATTGCCATGGAGGAGATAAACAAAGGAATTTTCAAGGATCTCTTGTTGAACTACAAGTGATGGCAGGCGGCGAGGCTAGCGTCCATGGGTTCGTCATGGTCAAGGCTATCATTGGAGGAATGCGGTGACAGTTGAAGTGGCGTGACGGCAGCGTCGGTTTAATGAAGATAGCAGCTGGGTTTTTGATGATGTGTGATTAGGGTTAATCTTATAACTAACATTAATTAAGCAATTAAATTAGTTAATTAATTCGTTGAATGTTTATTAATCCATAACTATTTCGTACGAGGTTGGATTCAGACATGGTTAATCGCGTTTGACTCGCAGGAATGTCATTTTCGTAGTAGAATTAGATTTTTTGAAATTGGAGCTGGATGAATTTTGGGCCACCATACTAGAACACGAAAGTGTCCACTATAATTTCGGTGAGTTAACTCACCTTTAAATAAACAATAAGATTTTTATGTTGTTATTAAATGTTGTTGAATGGTAATTAATAGTTTTAACAAAAGATAGATTAGTGATAAAATTATCCTAATTTAATTTAATTTCGCTTAACGTAAATACATTTATTATACCTCATTTGGTATATCTATTTAGTAGAATAAAACCCTTTTCTGGTATAATATAATTTAGTAGATTATTCGGACATCTATCGAATAGAATAGGTCACCGTTCTATGCTTGCAAAATTAAAATATCATTATTATTTGGTTATTTGTTCTAGTCTTGAATTCGCACTTGATGGTGCATGACATATATATCTATTTTGTTTTAGGGGATAAAAAAGAGAAGTCGGAGTATTTTCGTAGCAAATAAGACGATATGAAACACTTCAAAAAATATACATACATGTATGTGTTATATAGGGGACTTTTGTAAAGAGACCCAATGGGGATTTTCGCCCTCATTTATTTATTTACTATTATCTACATTTTATTTATATTCTTTTATTTCTTATATTAATGTTTAGTTCATGATATTTGTGACATTTATTTGAATTATGTGAGTGTCGTTATAGCAGTTTTTGCTATACCATCAATTATAAATGATCATCTCCTTAAACCCTTATGTATGTTGAACTTGTGCTAGTATTTTTACAAAACAAATGTTTGGTCATGTTTTCACACTTCGGAAGTTCTTTAAACTATCTTTTCACATATTTTTGGAATTTTAAAAATAAATGATAAGTGTTGATTAAAAATTATAAAAAGAATTATAATTTGATAGATCATTTTAATAATGATGTTTAAAATTAATTAAACATTAATAAATAATGTTTAAAGTAATTAATTGGTTTAGATAAAGGTGTTTAAAGTTAATTATCTAATTTAATAAAGATATTTAAAGATATTTGATTTGATTTATTTAAAGAGTTATAAAGTTAATCAATTCTCTTTCGGGATAATTAATGTGGTTTTGGTTTAATAAAATTATTTTACTTTACTGTCTTCTGGGATAATAAACGTTGTTTGAAAATTTATAAACAATTTTTTATAAAGAGAATATTTAGAAAGGAATTTTTATTAAAGATAAAAGCTAAGTGTAAATTATTTTGGGGTTTAGAGTAAACAATGTTTTATGACAATTGAATTTGGCCCTTCTTTTTGTTTCACTAAGAAATATAATTTGTCCTTTAAAGGAATATTTTAAAGAGTGTTTTAAAAAAAAGTGATTTACCAATATTCGTGATGTGAAAATCATGCACATGTAAGATCGAACGTTTTGAATCTTGATTCGTTTAATGATGACGAGTGTATGCGATCTAATTCTCTTGTACAATCATTCATTTACTTTCGATAATTAGTTGATCAACTATCAATTATGATATCATTTGTTGTGCTTCATTAAGCTAAGACGATTTGTCATTCGTTTTTAGCATTGGCATCCAACAACATGGAAACTAAAACCAAAGCACTAGTGGGAGCTAAACCATGTAAGCGTAACCATTAAGGTGTATTCACCTCTATCTAGTGGTGTCAATAGTATGCATGGTTTTATGTGAGTATATTCGAATGCTTGTGTGAGGCGGGGTCTAGCTTGGAAGTTCCTAAGATTGTTACGTGTTTGGCGTGGACTCTCAAGTATATTTTATCTAGATGTATACTTTCGGTGAAGGGGGGAGCAAACTCCTAGTTATGTTGGATAAATTCATTTTCCTTATTTCTATCTCGAATCTTAGAATTGATCTTTTCATTTTTTGTTTTTCATTAATCCAAGATGATTTATTGCTCATTTGAGCATTGATATCCTAGTCATTTGTTGGAAAATTCCCCTTTCCTTATTTGATTCAAATCTTTGAATTGTTTTTCTTTTTTCATCGAGAAGTGTCTGAAGCTCTTCCTGATGTTTATTTATTTTTTCCATTCTTTGAGTCAGGATTTTGATCTTGTATTTGCGCATATCCTTTCTTATTTGGATTATTTTCGACCGTTTCTCATTTCTTCATATGTGGAAGTTGTTCTTATGAGGTAAAAACCCGTTCCGCATTTACCGTCGTGGTCTCAAAGAAATATTAAATGTTTACCTTATTATTAGAGTTATCTCACACTGGTTTTCCAGACTAATCTGGGTGTTATTTTATTATAATGCTTGGGTCAAACCTCGTACTTTTCAAAGTTGTCATTGGTTGGACATGGAGCTCATGGAGTAGAGCTGGATGTTCATGTGTCGTAATATTTCAATTTTTTACTGGATTATTTATACTTATCAATAATTATAAGGTCAGAAATTTATAAATGTCAAGCTGATAAGGTTTTTTTTTGACTGTGATGTACCTTGTATCTCAAAGTGACAGTTTATATTGTCTTTATTATATTATATATTGTCGTTTCCACTGTGAGAATCTATTTTCTCATGTTCTTTTCTATGTTGTTCTTTTATTATACCTTAACAATCTTCCTTTCAAGCGATTGGATCCTCGGTATTTTAATACCGTGGATGTATTTGATGACGACTTTCGATGGTTGAAATGTGGTTCGTTACATTTGGTATCAGAGCTTAAGGTTAAGTGAGAACCTTGGCTTATGTAGGGTAGGCTCATGTTAGATAGGGTAAGTGACACCATAGTATAGGTCTGAAAGCATTATACATACAAGAGAATATTTGTTATTGTTATAAAATCGTATTGTGTTGATTAGTCTATTGAGGTGTTTATGAGTTCTGGTCGAGACGTGGGACGCCACAATGTCGATAGAGATTTCTAAACACTTGAACAAGGTAAAAGGACATGGTTTTGATTTTTGAAAAGTTGGTAAATGAATTTTTTTATCTAGGATTATATTATATATATATATATATATATATAAAGGAATAATTTTCTAAACTTATATAGTTACTTATGGTGATTGTTTAAAAATGATAATACTTATTTGTTATCATTGTTTTGTATTTGTTATGCTCATATGGTTTAAACTACCGACTATTGTTTATTGGTTGTTAAATTGTGCTCAGCTTATTTAGGAGCATTTATCACTTTAATTCAAAAACAAACCTCTTGTGAATAGAATTTCACATTTTGACTATAAGGTGTTTGGTGAAATATTAAGTTGAAGGTCATCTTTTAATGATGCTGAGGTAAAAGTAAACTTTTAATAAACGTTGTTTAATATAACCTTAATGGGAAGATAAGACATTTAGAGGAGAATTGTTTGAGGAAAATATATTATAATAAAGGAGGATTGTTATAATATTACATGATTTTTATATAAATTTGTTTATAAAATGCGTTTTGAAAAGAGTTTACTATAATTGGGGAAAGGTACATTTTATATGAATACATTATATATGTAAAATGGTTGATATATTTATAAAGGGTATTTTATAAGTAAAAAGAGTTTTTGAAAATTTGAATCCCTGTATTGTTTGAAATGATTTAAAAAGTTTTAGAAAAGTGATGGTGGTATAACTTGGAAATATTTGTAAGTATAAATAATATAAAGAGACTTTTTAATAAAAATACACTTTCTTCGAATACTTCGGGGAGAGCATCTCGATTAGTTTTGTGGTAATCCAAATAATTTTCTAAGTGACGATCGAATATTTTCTTAGGTGAACATTCTAGTGTACTTAGAAAATTATTCCCTTTACCACTGTAGGATCGGAATGAGTTCAAATCTGAATAAACCAAAGCGAGTGTTGGTGAATAATTGTTAAAATTATTTTATATGTAGAAATATATGTAGCACGATTTCTAAAAGGGGTTTCGAAAATAAAAACCGGGTCTTTGAATCTTAAGAATCTTTAAAGGAAGTTGATTAAAAATAAAAAGGTATATTGATAAACAATTTGATAAATGAAAATTTTCTACCTCTTGAATAGAAAAGAATTAATTTAACTCAAGTTTTAATGGGTTAAATTGGATAGAAACGTTTTGGTAAATTTATTTTACTAAAACGATAAGTTTTGTCAATCATATAAGTTGTGTAAACTATTTCATGCCATTAGGCCAACCTATAAACATCTTTCCTTATCACTCTAAGGTAAAAGGGGTCGAAGGGTTGACTCAGTTCTAAAGACCCATATTTTGTTTAGGCCTCCTTTTGAATTTGAAGAAAAATATAACAAAAGGTAATTAACAAATAAATAAAATAAAATTGATATTTGTATACACTCTTAGGGTGTAGTATTATACAAGTAAATAAGAGAAGAATAAGTTTTAATCTAATGTTTTATTAAGTTGTGTCTTTATAAAATGTTTATAAACCTAAGTGAAATATTATGAAAAAATTCATAAATATTTTAGAATTGAATGAAATACTATTATTGAGAATGAAAGGGATTTAGGAAGAGACTGGTATAATTAAGAAACAAATCAAACTAAGTATGTAAGTTATACATAGATTATTTTATTCATCGGTTCTGTCTAGGCTTTGAATACATAGCTTCAGGAAGATTCACACCAGTCCGAAAAAGCATTTCTCACTTGATTCTTGTCAGTGAACACTTGATTCAGATTCTCGATATAATATTAATGTTTTCTATCATAGTATATGATTATATTAGGAGAATGGAGATTTCTAATCAAGGAACATGATCGGAGTACGCACTGTGGAAGTTGAGTGAGCGATACTAGTTCAGGAGTAAAAGTCTGTGTATCCGAGCAAATGATCAGATCAAATATAGCGTACAGATGATTTATGTATATCATACAGGTTAATCATATTTGTATGCTTAATGTGTGACTTAAGAAAGCATGAGTCTAGGCAAAATTCTAAATCTTGTTTGTTAGTCATTTGACATTTCAAACAATATTAAGTATTAGTTTATTCCATTATGGAATTTGATTAATTGAGTGATTTTATAAGCTACGGTTTATAAAATTATCGTTGTTAGGACTTAAATACTAGCATATTGAAAAAGTGATTTCGAAAAGAATTTGTGAAAAGAAATAATAAGAAAATTATTTTGAAGCTTTGGTAAAATATTATTATTTAATGATATTTGAAAAAGAGTTTTGTGTAGTGATTTTTTTAAATGTTTAGTTATGACCAAAGTTAGGCAAATTGGTGGTTTTCTGATTTGGAAGACTGGTCGGGTATATTTTTTCTTCTAGTTGTTGATTTTGAAGGAACTGGAATACCACTGGATGCTCCATGTTGTTTTGATTCTAGAGTTATACCATGCTTTGGTAGGAGGATCCCCTCCTTGTCATAATTGTTTTTTGTTTTTGATTTATTTATCTTCAAAGAAAATTTGAAAATATATTTTGAATATAAAACCCACGCACTTAGTTCTAAAATTTATCATTTGAATTGATTGAATGCATAATATTTTAGTATAGGATAATTTATTTACTTTTAGGTTGCATAAGCTTATTGTATTGCTTTTCGTTGCATGTGGCTCTATATCATATGGGAGTTGCATGTAGATCTATATCAGGCTTGTTTTTGCATGTAGGGTTGCATCATTATTATTTGTTGCATCATATTGCCTTGTTGCATATGGTTTTTACATTGTTTGTGTTGCTTGAGCTCATGATATAGATAACTGATGTATTTCTCTTTTGCCGGCCTGATTCTCTTTTGGATTATGTAAGTACAAGGAAGAAAGAGATTGTTATTTGTGGTGCACCTACATTAATGTCGAGATAATAATTAGCTTGCAAAAATAAAATCAAGCGCAAAACGGTATGTAATAGATTTAGAAATTGAAATTTTCTGATGATTTTCTACCACATATATGGAGGCCACTTGGCTTTTTTTTTCTTTGGTTGGTTTAGGGCCCTTAGTGGTGATTTGTAGTTTTTTCGATCTAGCCATGCAAATGATTGCCTTGTTGCATATGATTGTTACATTGTTTATGTTGTTTGAGCTTATGATAAAGATAGCTAGTGCATTTCTCTTTTGTCGGTCGATTCTCTTTTAGATTATGTAAGTACAAGGAAGCAAGGCATTATTATTTGTGGTGCATCTGCATTAGTCTCGAGGTAATAAGTAGCTTGCAAAAATATAAATCAAACGTGAAACAGTACGTAGTAGATTTAGAAATTGAAATTGGTCGATGATTTTATGCCCCATATATGGGAGGCCACTTGGCTTTTGTTTTCTTTGGTTGGATGTGCTGCCAAATTTTTTCATAATATTTGGGAATTTTCTAAATAATAAGTTTAATAACCCACTTTAATTAATAAGTTTTTGAACCTTATGGATTTGGAGGCATTTTCCTTACTTTAGGAATTTTGGGGACGAAATTCTTTTAAGGGGAGAGAATGTAACAACCCAAAATTTTGGTCAATTGATTTTAAGTATTTAAATAATTTGATTTTGGAATTTAATAATCTTATTTAACTTGTTTTAATTAATAAATAGTATTGGTGAGCTCTTCTATTAAACTTATTTACAATAATAAATAAATAGGATAAATATCGATAATGTGATCGAAAATATAAAACGATATTTAAATGTGTAAAATATCATTCCAGGGAACTGTCTCAAATTCTAATAAAACTAATGCCATTGGGATCAGAATGACAAGGTGATATATGCCAATGAGTTTTGTGGCGATCAAACGTACCGTGTGATCATGCGAGCTCGAAAAGCATAACGGTTAATTTTAGAGAATTAAAATAATATAACTGGATTATAAAGGCTAACTCTTGTATACTTCGAAATTAGGTCTCGAAAATAGTTCCATTGGGTTAGAAATAGGGGTATTTAGCTAGGAACACCAGTGAGCACGTCTCGATTAGAGTTCATGAATTTTGGATGTTAATAGTGTCATTTATTTTATTTATATAAGGAACCTTCTCTCCTCATTCTCTAAGCTTAGAAACCTTAAATCAGCCTCATCCAATGGCCACAGATGATTGGCGCCACTAGGGGCTGAATTAGACTTAAGTCCGAACATGAAAAATGTTTGTGTGGGTGAGCTCAGGGTTTGACCGGTTGGATCATCGCGGATCTTGGTGAGGCAACATAGATCTCGGATGGATGGTGGCAGTTTGATTTCAAGTTTATTTGGCGTATGTGGCAATGGCGGCGAGTTAAGGGTCGAGGCTGGTGGTGTATGGTCGACATTGGAGAGGGCTGTCATCTGGAGGCAAAGAGGGGACAAAACGTGAACTATGGCGGCACCATGGAGGAGATAAACGGAGGCGTTTTCAAGGATCTCATTCTCGAGCTACAGGTGATGGCAGGTGGCAAGGCTGGTGTCGATGGTTTCATCATGGTCAGGGCTATTACCTGGAGGAATGCGGCGGTGGTTGGAGAGGCGGGGAGGTAGGGTCGGGTTAGTGAAGATGGTGGTTGGGGTTTTGATGATTCGAGATTAGTGTTGATCTTGTATTTGACATTAATTAAGTAATTAAATTAGTTAATTAATTCATTGAATGTTTATTAATCCATAACTATTTCATACGGGGTCGGATCCAAATACTGTTAGTCGTGTTGGACTCGCAGGACTGTCGTCTTTGTATTATAATTGGATTGGTTGAAACGAGAGCTAGATGAATTTTTGGCTAAAATCGAACGTCATTCGATTTGAGACCAAACTAAAATGCCAAAGTGTCGACTGGAATTTCATTGAGTTAACTCATCTTTAAAAAAATAGCTTGATTGTTGTTGAATGCTTGAATGGTAATTGATAGTTTTAACAAAAGATAGATTAGTAACAAAATTATCCTAATTTAATTCCAATTTCGCTTAAAGTAGTTAAATTTATTATGCCTCGTTTGGGACATCTATTTAGCAGAATAAACTCCTGTTCTTTTATAATAAAATTTGATAGATTATTCGAACATCTATCGAATATAATATATCATTATTCTGTGCTTGCAAAATAAAAATATCATCATCATCATCATTATTATTGTTTGAGTATTTTTTTGGTTTTGAATTTCAACTTGATAGCGGATGATATAAATGACCATTTTGTTGGAGGGGACAAAAAGAAGAAGTCAGAATGTTTTTATAGCGAATAAGTCGCTACCGAACACTTCAAAAAATTATATATACATATGAGTATTATATAGGGGACTTTCGTAGGGGGACCCTAAAGGTTTTTCGCCATTCTTTATTTATTTACTATTATATGCATCTTATTTATATTTAATGTTTGGTTAAAAATATTTGTGACATGCTATTTGAATATGTAAATGTTGTTATAGCAATTTTTGCTATACCATCATTTATAAAATATCATCTAGGTAAACCCTTGTGCGTGTTGAACTTATGCTAGTATTTTTACAAAACAAATGTTTGGTCGCATTTTTACACTTTGGAAGTTATTTAAACTATATTTTCAAATGTTTTGAGAATTTTGAAAATAAAGGATAAGTGTTGATTAAAGTGTATAAAAAGATTTACAAAATTTAATAAATCATTTTAATAATGATGTTTAAAATTAATTACTCATTTTAATAGGCGATGTTTAAAGTAATTAATTGCTTTAAATAAAGGTGTTTAAAATTAATTATCTAATTCAGTAAAGGTCTTTAAAGATGATTGATTTGATTTATTCAAAGAATTATAAAGTTGATTGATTCACTTTCAGGATAATTAATGTGGTTTTTATTTTATAAAGTATTTTAATTTATTATCTTTACGGATAATAAAAATTGTTTGAAAATTTATAAATGATTGTTTATAAATGAGAAAATCTTTAAAAAGGAATTATTATTAAGAATAAAAGCTAAGTGTAAATTGTTTGGGGTTTAGAGTAAGCAGTGTTTTATGACAATTGAATTTGACCCTTCTTTTTAATACACTTAGAAATATAATTTGTCTTTTAAAAGAATATTTTAAGGAGTTTTTTTTTAAAAGTGATTTACCAACATTTGTGATGTGAAAATCAAGCATTAGCAAGAATCGAATGTTTTGAATCTTTACTTGTTTACTCATGACAAGTGCATGCGATCTAATTCCCATATACAATCATTCGTTTACTTTCGATAGTTGATTTCTCAACTATCGATTTTGATATCGTTTGTTATGCTTCATCGATCTAAGAAGATCTATTGCTCATTTTGAGCATTGGCATCTAACGCTACGGAAACTAAAACCAATGTGCAAGTGGGAGCCAAGCCATATAGGTTGCAACCATTAAGGTGTATTTGCATTTATCAATTGGTGTCAATAGAATGCATCCATTAATGTGAGTATATTCGGATGCCCTTGTGAGGCGGGGTCCAGCTTGGAAGTTCCCGAGAGTGTTGCAAGTTTGGCGTTGACTCTCAAGTATATTCTATATGAGGGAATACTTTCAGTGTAGGGGGAGCACCCTCCTAGTTATATTGGATAAATTCATTTTCATTGTTTCTATCTCGAACCTTGGAATTGAACTTTTCATTCTTTTACTTTGTCAATCCAAGACGATTTGTTGCTCATTTGAGCATTGCTATCCTAGACATTTGTTGGGAAATTCCCCTTTCCTTATTTGATTCAAATCTTTGAATTGATTTTCTTAATTTGCATCAAGAAGTGTCTGAATCTCTTTCCAATATTTAATTATTATTTTTCCAATCTTTAAGTTAGAATTTTGATCTTTTCTGTGTACATCCTTTCTTGTTTGGATTGTTATTCTGATTGTTTCCCATTTCTTCATATCTGAAAGTTGTTCTTGTGAGGTAAAAACTTGTTCCGCATTTAACATCATAGTCTCATTGAACTATTGAATGATGACCTTATTACTTGAGTTATCACATGCTAGTTTTGCAGGCTAATCCGGGTGTTTTTTAGTATAATGCTTGGGTCAGACTGAATATTTTTCTCGGTTGTCGTTGGTGGGACATGGAGTAGAGCCAAATGTTCACCTATCGTAATATTTTAATTTTATGTTATATTAGTTATGCTTATCAACAATTGTAAGGTCATAAATTTATAACTGTTTGGCTAATAAGGTTTTTTTAACTCTAATCTACCTTGTATATTGGAGTAACGGTTTATACTATCTTATTATATTCTATTTTGTCGTTTTCGTTGTGAGATCCTATTTTCCCCTATTCTTTTCTGTGTTGTTCTTTTATTTAACCCTAACAATCTGCCTTTCAGAAGATTGGATGTTTGGCATTTGAATACTGTGGATGTATTTGGTGATGACTTTCGATGGTCGAAAAGGTGGGTCGTTACAAATTAGATAGAAACCCCATCTTAAATAGTTTAAGATATGTGGTGGTTAGATCTACATTGTGAACATAAGTTCCATGAAATCAAATTTAAATTTATTTCATGTTGGTCTATAGGCAGTTCATAAATGTTTCAAATATCTATTCCACTGCATTGAGGAACAAATTATTTTTTCAAGACGCTTCGTCTTCTTGCCAAAGAAATTTCTTTATAGAGAAATTAGTGGTTGTATGACGGACTTAGATACGATCCAAGATTCTAACTTTAAAGCTTACCATGTAGATGATATAAATTTAGTTAAGCCCAAAAGAACACAGCTCATTATAATGTTTAATAGGAAATCTTGCACACAAATGATAAACTATGAGTTTCTTATCGATATCAAGAAATTGAGTAGCTATTAAGACTAATCTTCATGGTTGTTGACAAGAAATGGTGATTATGGCCAAAAAGGATTTGATTCGTTAACCACAAGTGAGTCTTTGAGAAAAATATTAATGCAATTGGAATTGTATAAATCAAAGTTGATAGGAAATGACCTCCTCAAATGTAAATTTTTTACTTGTAAATGTTAAAGTCCGATGGATTCTACATGAAAATTATTGAATAATATACTACAAGTTTTGACATATTGACATTGAAACAATATATCTAAATAATGATTTACAGAAGACTGCTTACACACCTTAGCCAAAATGTCTCAAAATCAACGGGAATAATAAAAAAAAACTTTTTGTTAATTGCGGATCTATGATATTCTCATTTTGTATCTGCTTTTTGATTATACTTCTCCATTACTTATAAACTCTTTTATCACATGTTAATTACAAAAACCAAATCTTGACCTCTTATCAAGCTATCAGTTCCCATTACAATCTATACTGCACCATTGTTATCGCCATAAGTTGTTGCACTCTCAATGGTGAAAATCGACGTTGGCTTTGTTATAAATCAGCTCACATATACAAATTTCATTGTAGCACTACTCAAGCTAATGTACTTAGCCTTTATAGTTGACTCTGACATTGCCGCTCGTTTGGTGCATTTCCTTTGTAAAGCTCCTTCAAGAGTGAACATGAATTTAAAATTGACTTACTATCTTCGATGTCACTTATGAAGTTCGAGTCTGGACACTTCTTCATAAGAAGTTTATGTTGGATTAGGTGCATCAGCAAAGGGTTTAAAAGAGCAATTCAAAAATATTTCCTTTTATTATATTGCACAACATCTTATTTTCTATTTATGTGGACAAAATTTATTTATACTATATTAAATTTAGCATCTAATTAATAGAAATGGCTAGTTAAGATTTTTGATTTATTTAATTTATTAAAAAAATGTTTGCTATTAAGGTCTAAAATAATGTTTATTAATAGTTTAATTTAAAATTGATTTAGTAATTTATTTTATGTTCAAATTTTAGTATTTTATGATATTCATATTCACAATATGAACATTGCAATAGTAAAAATTATAAACTATCCTAGGGGTATAATGGAAAAATTGATGGTTGTGTCCTATGATCAATAAAATCTCAATGTGGTAAAATAATGTCATAAATGTGATAAAGGGAATCATAATATATTTATGATCAAACTAATATAAAGTAATTTTTTACCAACTAAAAGTATTATGTAAATATTAACTATATTTAATACACACACATAGAAAATTATGACTTAATATATGTGTGTGTGTTTGTGTGTCTAACATTTTATTTTATCCAATACCGCATTAAAATATCATTAGATGTCCTTCAAACTAAAATTTAAAACTTGTGTCTTTCGAACTTAAATCCGTCTCGGGTATTTCCTTTAAACCAATTCCCTATATGTGTGTCTATATATATTATAAATTATAATTTATTTTGCTATAAAATATTTATATTGAATTATATATATGTGTCTCTATATAAATATATATAGTTTGTTTTCAGCCTTAAATATAAAAAAATCGAATTTAAAATATTTAACCATTTCAAAAATAATCTCTGTAATAAACAAATTCTGGATTTTTACAACCACTAGCCAGCATGATAAATTTTGTTAAATTATATGCAATTCGGTCGAATATAAATATCATTTGAAAAATTCAAAGAATTTAATTTAAATTAATTTGATGTTGAATAAATAAAAAATATGTTTTTAACTAGGATTCAGAGAAAGGAATAAATATTTTTATTTAAATATTCATAAGGATATTTTACTATGTGTGCATATATGCACATATACATAAATGTATACATATAATGAAATGGTAAGAACTAGGAAAAAATTAATTCATTGAAAAAACAAGATTTTATGGAGATGATATTATTTAAATATTTATACATATATCATATATATATTAAAAAAATCGAATCTAAAAATATATTTTTTGTAAAATTTTCAATTTTTTTAGCAAATATATATATATATATATATATATATATATATATATATGAGGTAATAGAAAATTAATTACTAAATATATTTATAAACAATTTTTTTTATAAATAAAATTATGGCAGAATATGTATATACATGAATAATGATATTGCATGAACGTTCAGATATATGTATGTATGTATGTATGTATGTATGTATGTATGTATGTATGTATGTATGTACATAGACACTAATTTGTAATTATACCATTCACTGTTTATTTCTTGTTGAGAGGCTAACGTGTTTTTTGTTAAGTCTTCCTCCTAGGGATTTCGATCTCCTCCTCGTCTTCAATTAGCAAGGCCCAAAGAAAGGCTTAACCATTAGTAGAAATGGAGGAAAGATAGTTAACAAAAATATATGGAAAATGGTGTAGAGGCTAAACTATTTGTAACTAGATATTTGCACCCTTTCTCCCCTTTTTCCTAGTCCTTGAAGACTAAGAGTGGTCACTTATTTGAACATTCATGGTCTACCATAGGTTTGACTAAGAAAGGTCAAAGATGTAATTGATTCCTATATATATATGAGGTAATAGAAAATTAATTATTAAATATATTTATAAACAATTTTTTATAAATAAAATTATAGCAGAATATGTATATACATGAACATGGTGATATTGCATGAAGGTTCAGATATATGTATGTATGGATATGCATGTATGTATGTGTGTATGTATATGTGTGTATGTATATATGTATATATATTAACAGACAACTAATTTGAAATTATACCATTCGTTGTTTATGTCTTGTTGAGAGCCTAACATGTTTTTTGTTAAGTCTTCCTCTTGGGGTTCACAATCTCCATCTTGTCTTTAATTAGTGAGGCCGAAAGAAAGGCTTGACCATTGGTATACATGGAGGCAAGAGAGTTTAAAAAATATTTGGAAAATGGTGTGGAGGCTGGACTATTTACAGCTAGAGATTTGCACCCTTTTCTCCCCCTTTTCCCACCCCTTGAAAACTAAGAGTAGCCAGTTATTTGAACATTTCATGGTCTACCGTAGGTTTGACTAAGAAAGGTCTAAAATGTTGTTAAATCCTGTTTGAATCATTGTTTAATTATTTCATTTCCAACTCCTTAACTGACCAAACCAACATACATTTGTACTTCATTCTACTTAATTTTATGCTTTAAATAAATAATTAAGAAAGCCATAAATATTAATACAATGTTTGCGTGTATTTATTATTAATTTATAACAATTATAGGTTAATCTTCCTACTGGTCGAATTAGTAAATCATAACAATGTGTTGACTGTCTGGTGTGAAATCGGTCCTTAGCTAATATTTAAATAATTTAAATACGGAAGCCTGTACAAACTTTGTTGATGCATAGTATCAGGTCATTTTCACTCTTATAGACCAATTAGGCGGAACCTAATTTCTGATCTAAATTGTGCTCACATAGTCACGACATTTTATACTCATATTCTTTTCCATATCATGGTATCACTTAGATATTTACAATTTATCCTAAGGTCAAAAAATTTATTAATATCCATATTTAATTGCGTAGACCAATTTAATGTCCTTGGTTCAATCGGACAACATTTGTCAATTAACTGTTTTACTTTGGCTAGGTATTTTGATTTTAAGTTGGTTAGCAATCAAGTGATACTCACCTTCTATAACGAAGGAGACAATCCTCTATTGGGTAGTCTTTTCACTTCAAATTGTTTAATATATACCCAACTATAGTCGTCATAAGGTCTCCATGTTAAGAATTTGACCATAATCAAGTATAGCCTAGCTACACAAGAACAAATAGTACCCTTGAGTCTGAAAACTACTATACTTCATTAACCTGAGATCTTCTATTTTTACTTAGTGATATTAACTTATTGAACTCTTATTGAGTCATTCCATGATTGTTTCAAACAACCACAAATATGCATACCAATTATGCCCCCCAACGGTCATAAATAAATCACCGTCCATTTTATGAAGAGCGTTACATACACTAGTCTCAATAGACATATCAATATCATTTTCTCAATACATCTTGACGAAGAACATTTAAGGAGTTAATGTTTATATATGTATGTATGTATGTACATATGTATGTATGTATATATATATATATATTGATTTAATACTCATTGTTACGAGCTCATTCATAATTGCAATTGATAAAACATTTCTCTTTAGGATTTTCTACTTGTATATGTTTAATGCATCAAATTTTGTTATTAACGATGTATATAAAAGAAAATAAAACAAGATGCTTGCGGCATTTCGAACAAGAATGTAACGACCCGTAAATTTAACCGGTTTTAATAACGTATTAGTTGAAATTTTTGTGGGAACTTAAACGATAAAATTTTGAAATAAAATTTTTATATTTGAAATGCGTCTAGTTAAACATAGTCACTTGTAAATTTTCGTCCGAAATTATGGAAGTTTATTTCGCGCGTAAATTTACTTCAATTTAATCAGTTAAAAAGCGATGAAAATAAAATGTTTTTAAAACCAAAATATTTTTATATAGAAAAATTCTAAAGCATCTTTTGAGCAAGTTGTCAGTTTGTCGTTTTTTCAAATTCGGACATTTTTGGCTCCGTCGATCTTATTTTTCTGTGATTTTTATGCATTTTCCGCTAGTAGGAAATTTCGAAACTTTATAATTCAATCGTACCATTGATATCTATATGTCGTTTTGATCGTTTCATCGTGCTGATCTCAACGGTATATTCATTTCTGAATTTTGGAATCCTGTACACGTCGAAAACCGTAAAACGGTAAACCGTAACGGTCAGTCTCTTGTTTCCTTGTGACCATTTATTTTCCACCATTCAGAAACCAATGGCCATCAGCTTTTATTACTCCTTGTAATTCACGTAGCTGACTATTGATTATTTTCACTTTTTATTTATGTGCTTGCTCATTTTTCTGCCCATCTTTTTCCTTTCCATTTTCCCAACGTCTTCTCTCTACTTCTCCTGTTTCTCTTCTCTCTATTGTTACTCTTCAGAGAAAATTTATATTAGGAAAAGCTTTTGAAACTTCCTCTACTGTTAATAGTTTAGTAAACAAAGGCCTCCACCATCTTTCTCATGCAACGCACGTCTTCCTCCACCCACCAACCACCGGTCGGACATCCCCTCCTCACCTCGCCTTCTTCATCCACACGCGCAGCCTTCCTCACCACCAGCCGAAGGCCGTGGTTAACAAAACCCGACCCAAGCATCGTCAGCCAACGCCAACCAATCCACCAACGCCATAGCTGCCTTCCTCGCATTCACCAACCACCATTATCCGCCCAGACAACCACGTGTGGTCATACTGCTTCCCTGCCTCACCACCAATCGGCCTCTGATCTTCCTTCAACAGCCGAGCATCACCTCCCAAACCTTTCACCCATATCCGCTTTCCTTTTGATGGTATGTATGCTTACATATAGTACTATACTTTATTACTAGGACATATATCTTCTATTATAAAAGGTAGTCTGTTGATATATACAAGTACGAAAGGTTTTGATTTATAAAGCATGCCAAGTACAAGTCTTGTCTGCATATATTTTGTATAGGTATAGGTGGGTTTTAATTAAAACATGTCTACATGCTTTCTATATAACTTATATTGGTATTACATCATATCTCATATGGTTGTATGAATTTTAAATTTGAGATGTATGCAAGCTATATATGTACATTTTTCTAGAAGGAATAGTATGTATATACTATTTAAGTACTTTCCATTATTATATATATACGTGTTCTGTGTTATGACAGTTTCTCATGGAAATGTGTTAAACTGATTTAAAATTCAATTAGCACATGAGTTATATATATATCAGTGTATTAGTATATCTATACTTAGGTTAGAAAAATCTGTGGTGGATATATATATACTATTTTATAAGTTGAGTACAAATTTTGTTGGTAATTATATTTAAGCTTATATAGGAATTTTATAGTATGCTGTCGAACCATTTGTATCAATACATAAAGTTTGTGTAACTTGATTTTGTATAGGGTCGGTGTTTTGTACAAGTGATTTTAAAAAAATTAATATTTTTATGTATGTTTGGATTGATATTGGTTTGAAATTTATGTACAAAGGTTTTGTTATATTGGGGTTAAAGTTAAATTGTGATCTAGTATATTTTTCTTATTTAAATACATGTCTTAAATTAAAACAATGATTTTTGGAACCGCATGTATATATTTAATGTAATGTGTGTTTAAAAAAATTGAATGTTACTTTTATACATACATATGTTGATTATATACTAGATCACAATTTTCTCTTCTGCTGTTTCTTCTTCGCTGCTTTTTGGAAATGCAACTTTTGTTTTATATATTACAGTAGATAGTATACTATATTTTAAAGTTAGACTTCATGTTCACGATATCATATCTCACTCATGTTTTATTGGAATGGGTTGATTCTATTTTTAAAAAGAGTCGAAGTTACCTAGTTTATGCATGTCAAATTTCAGCAAAATCCGACTTCGTTTGATTAGTGGTCGAGGATCTAGAAGTTTGACCCAGACAGCTGTTCTTTTGTACTTGGAATTATTTTACACTGCTGCAAACACGACCTGTGTTCATGTTTGACGCATCGTATCTCTTCCGTCTTACGTCGGAATACGGTGATTCCCTTTTTGTTTAAAAGATAAAGTTTTCTACTTTCTGTATATAAAATTTTAGCTTCATACGAGGTGGTTCAGTCCTCTGTTTCTTACCTGGAAGTCAGACCTAGAGAGGTTTCCAGACCTGAACATTTGACAGTCGCAACATGGCCTGAGTCTATGTTCGTGACATCGTAACTTTTCTCGTCTCTTGTCCAAATCAAATGATTCTTTTGCAGTTTGAAATACAAGTTTTGATCTTTATTCATACCAAATTTTAGACCATTTCGATCTCGGTAGCACATAGAATTATATTGTTGAACTTTGACGCAGGACATGTTTTGTAATTATTGCTATGTTGAATGTTTTGATTTGATTTCTTTTAAATGTTGTATTTAAGAAAGATGATTTTGGATATTGTTGTTAATAAAATAATAATAACAATAAATAAATGATAATATGCTTGAATTTAAATATATGTGATTTAATTGTAAGATGGCGTTAGAAATGCATAACTATGGAGTTTTATCTGTGTTAAATTAAATATCGATTTGAAAATATATGTTTAAAATTGATTTTTTTTTATTTTTTTTATATATTTTATGTGTTTAATTTTAGAATATAGTTATGTATATATGTTCACTGATACCATTACTTTCATCGCCCCTATTCTGATTTGATTTCGACGATTCATATTTAACAGCTTTGCTAGTCGATTCGTGCCAATCTAGTTATTCCGAAAGTCGTGCTTACGATCCGTGACTCAACTTCGTTGTCTATTCATCTCTCTAGCCTCGAAAGGTGAGCAATCACTCACGATTAATGTTCTTTTATTTATTAATTTTGATTTCAAGTGAAACGACAATTGAAATATGTTGCTGTTAGTTATTTACACTGTTATATATGCTATTACCTGCATTTGTTCACCTATGACATCTGACACCATTATCTGTTAATTATTTATGCGATGATAATCCATTTTAGTTGATAATTGATTGATTGATTGTTGTTTATATTGGATGTAAATTGTAATGTATAAAGTGATAAATATTATGCAATTGAATTTGACGTAGGATAGTTTAAAAATGTGAATCGACATATATGTTGAATTTGATTAGTTAATTTGAATAATCTGACCCCCTTTAATTGTTAAGTTAATCGACATGTGGAATTTGATAAATCACACTTTGAACCTTGAACGTATATTGGATAAATTGTTGTAGAATTGAAATTGAACGACAAGGGAAAAACTGTAATGTAGTAATCTTTAATCTACATGAAATGATAGTGTAGATTCTAGAAATAATTATATTAATTCGCACAAACAAAAAATGTGAATTAATACGATTGTTTCGGGATTATTTGAATTGATTATTGGATTGTGTTTGATTGTTGTTATTGCTTGTTTATTTACTTTGACACTATCCCAGTTATCACACTGCAAGTTCCCTTTATTATGCTTGATCTTGAATTGAATTTGGAATCGGGTTGAAATGATATATACCCAAATGAATTTGACCTAGGATAGAGAATTAAATAAAATCCGATTGGTCAATAATTTGATTTTAAAATAAGATAATGATTTTTTTCGAGCAAAGAATAAGTTTTGAAATGAAGTTGGAATTTGAATTCTTGAAAGGAAAATGTAAAGATTGAAATCTGAAATAAATATTAACGTAGTAAGCGATGAAAGAACGTTTTTTGAAATTTAATTATTTAATAATTAAATTTGGAATTATTAATAAATAATTTGGAATTATTAATAATTGAGTTTTGAAATTATTAAGTTTGAAATCATTTAATAATTGAATCTGAAATTATAATTAAGTTGGAATTATAATTAAGTTTGAAATTACCAAGTTGAATTTATAATTGAGTTGGAATGATTTGATAGTTAAGTTTGAATTCATAATTAAGTGGAAATGGTTTAATAATTAAGTTTGAAATTATAATCAAGTTTGTAATTATTAAGTTTTGAAATTATTAATAATTAAGATTGAAATTATTTAATAATTGGATGAGATTTAATTATTTGATAATTGAATAAAAATTGAATTCTTTGATAAGAGAAATTGAGCTTTTAAATACGTGGATTTGAACTTCGATAATAAATGAAATTGAGTTTCTTATTTATTAATTAAGCTTTGGGAAAATTTAAGTAAGTTAATAAGTGAAATTAAACTTCTCGAATATATGAAATTTAGTTCTTTATTAATTGAGTTTGAAATTCGTAACGAAGTCAATAAATAAGTGAAAAATTAATTTCTTTAACAAGAAATAAAATGTGATTTATTGAAATGAATGAGATTTATTGAAATAATGTAAGACTTGTAATTTTAAAAAAATTGATTTGACGTATTTCATTTATTTTAGTTGAAGTTTTGATATAATGAAGATGAACGTAAGTAATTGATTTAAATGAATTGGAATTTAAATAGAAGTTGTTTTGAAGGATAAATTTACTTAGCGAATATTGAATGAAATCGATAAATGAATTTAAATTGACTTGAATGAAAATTAAACCATTTTAAATGATTTCGGAATGAAACTTATATATGAACTTGAATCAATATTTAAATTGTTAAAATAAAAGTTGAAATCGAATTATAAGATTTTGAAATGGTGATTTGGTAGTTTTGAACGTAAATTTTGGAAATTGGTTTAGAAAGAAAAACGAAATGATGGTTTGCGAATTGAAATTGAAATTGAATTGATTTGGTTTTTGAAATTTATTAAACGACCAATCGGTGTAATAATTACGAAATTTATTAAAGAAACCGGAATCGGTTATGGATATACTCTCTATCTAAACCGAAAACCACTTTAATAACTATACGCGGAGTGATGATCCAGAATGAAGTGGTCGGAATGATGTACGTGATGACTGAAGAAAGGGAACAATAATGGATAGCCTTGAAACTTGTGTCAAATTGGAAATGACTAAAACAGGAGTCGTGCCGGGCCAAATGGTGTTAGCCACCTCGAGCGAGCACATTTCTTCGTAACTTCTACTCATTACTTGTGATTGATTGGTGCACCCTCGGAATTTCAGGAGTGTTGTTTCGCGGTGTTGCGATCGCTGCGGCGATGCGTTCTCACCAGTCCGGATCAGGCAAACGGTAGTTTCACTACCTTGGGTATTGCCTCATGTGCCTTGTCATACTTGTATCCCTATATACGCGACCACTACGAATTTGTTTTGTGTTATACCTATGGAGTACTCCCTGATATCCCACCAGTTTACGGTGGAGTTTACAGTGCTGTATAGACTATAACGCTTATATAAAATGTGTTAAGGGGAATAATGGTAACGCCTTAACACTATTTTGATACTTTATATTACTGATAGACATTATCTATTTAGCGTACACTACTACATAGTAGATAGTTTAACGGATCCTTAGAGGATGGTGATTCCAACATCCTTTGAGTTACTTGTATTTCGATTGCTATTTCACTTGAGTTGGATTTATTGATATGAGAATAATAATCCTAACTCGAGTGTTTTGTGTTTTGCTTTACGCTCGGGTCAGACTGAGTGTACCAGTATTCAAGACTCACCTTTGGAGTTGGAGCTTTGCTTGAAGACCCAGCCATCTATTCTGCTTTCAGTATTCGAGGATTCCAGTGATGTATTTTGATTTGTATTTGATGTATCGTGTTACTCTTCTGCTATAAACTCTGATGTATCTTATATATTTATATAGTAGCTTCATGAACTACTATCTCTTTTACTTCCGCTGCATATTATTACTCTGTGTCTGTGTTTCTGTGATTATTTATTTACTATATATCCGAGTTTTGCCAAAAATTTAAATTAACAATTCGGTATTTTGAATTATTCAAGTCCGACATGTGCGGATGCGAATAGTCCAAAATAGCGGGTCGTTACAAAGAATCTCTTATAGGGGTTAAATCACGTATAATCACATAATTGATCCTAAGGCACATGCTAAACTCTCTCAATCTCCCACTTGAATTTAGACCAATTTTGGTGCCTCGTGACCATACCTTCGAGTAGATTACCTAAACTAGAATGAGAAGGGGCCTTAGAGAATGGATCTAAGATATTATTGTTTTTCTTATGCTTTTTGCTCATCACTAATAAAATCTTTTATAACATGTTAATTACGGGGAACATATCTCAATTTTTATCAAGTAATTGATTCCCAATACGATCTATATTACATTAGTGTAATCACAGTATGTAATCAGATTTCAACAGTGGAAACACTCCCAGCTCTCTTATAAATTAGCGTAAATATACCACTTGCATTCCATCACTACTCAAGCGATGTACTAAGCCTCTATAGTTGGGTCTATCACAAATTCTCATTTGGAACAATTTGAACTTAAAGCTCTTTGATTAATGTTGAATATGAATATAAGATTGATACTATATTCAATGGCACTTATGAAGTTTGAGTCAGAGCACTCCTTCATAAGGAGTTCATTGTTTCAATAAATTATTACCCAGTATTTTGTAAGTACCCAAGAACCCTCTTAACTACTATTTAGTGATTTTACCTCAGATTTGATATTTGCTTAATACACCTAATGTGTAAACAAGACCTAATATAACACATGACAGAACATATGTAATGATCCACATCACCGATGCATAAGGAATCTACAACATATGTTCCCTATCAAACATTTTAATATGGATTTTATGCATAATATTGGGACAATCCCAACCTCCTCATATATAGATATAAGAGATGTCTCTTTCAAATCCTTCATCGAGAATTAAACAACTACACCAAACTGTAAAGACCCTACTTTTTGACCCTGAAAAATCGACACTAATACATCCATGGTATTCATGTACCGAGCATTCAAGCACCAAAAAGATAGATAATTGGGCGAAAAAGGAAAGAAAAGGTAGATTATAATATCACATCGTAATGATTATTATATAATATACAACGAATATTTACAAAAGAGAACTGTAAGATACATAAATCGAATCAGAGTAAACTAATCTATCATCGGCCTGGACAGTTGTAACCACTTGTCATCACAAATGCTGATAAATATAAAACAAGCGTTAGCTAAAATCAAATATATGTGAATACGTCTTGGAGGTATCCACCTCATCTCCTGAAGCTCCAATGCATCTATAATTAGATTTGAAATATGCTTGGTCTGACAAGACCATTATAAGAAAATAAAGCCCGAATCGGTTGGGTAAACCAGCATGAGAAACACACATCATATGGATTTTAATTTTATAAAACCTTTAAGAAATAAAGTGTCTCGTAGGACCACACCGCATATAAAAACTAACAGGATTTTACCTTACAGTAACAAAACCATTTATTAGAAATCTTTTGATATTATCGTAATGTCTAGTGTTTAAAATAAATATGGAATCATAGCTGAAATTGTAACAACAATTAAATTCCAACATAATGGGTATATAACTAAGTTTGAAAGGAACTTGTTAGAGACTGGATTCCATACAATGACAAGGGTACTGGGGTACCGCCTGCTATAGTACACCTCTAGATAAAATCTACCGAGGGCCTCACATAGACCCTCTACGAATCAGGACCAGCCCACCTCTTAATGGATAGTACAGAAAATGTCACCAACCTAGTTGCCAGGCAACAACCATCCCAAGTCGCTACCATACATAATCCATCAATAAATATCGATTAAGATCGGGCGATGACCAACACGCTATTAGGTGCGACCTACATAGCTCTAAAGCATATCCCATGTTTTAGTCATTCCGAGATTTGAGACTTGGGGCTACGTTTTACCTTTTTAGCACATCCCATTTGGAATGCTAACACTGCTCTCTATGTGATAATGCAATGCCAGCATTCGTCCATACAAGTTGTTTAGGATGTGAACAAATCATAAGTACTACTTCTACTACATCCATTTTGGAATCACCCTCAAAATTAGTAGCAATAGCCCTTGCACTTTAAAGAACTCCGTCTTCAAGTTCATCAACTCCAAGATGTCTTTAATTCGACGCTTTTTCCAGTTCAAAGTGGTTTTCAAATAATCTATATAATCATGGTCTCACCAAACCGACAACGATAGTTTTCAAAACTGGCAAGGTTTGATAGCCGGTTATTTAACTACCAAATAAACAAACAATTCAACCAGAGGTTTAACCGGGCATGGTTAAGCACATCATCAACTGCTAAGCCTCTTTAATTAAACCTTTTATTATTTAAAACCACTATATAAATTCTTGTATTGAAATACTTTTACAAAGATATATTCACAATCCCCCTCTACTCTTTCCAATACTTTAAACATACTAATATACTTACCTTAACCGTATAACTATACTCACATAAACATTTCACTTTCAAAACATAGAAACTTCCCATATACTTATATCAACAATATAAGTATATTCACAAAATACTATATTTCATATTCGTAGAAACTGTATCCATATAGTTATCTCAAGGGTATAAGTACATCCATAAATCTTAAGAAAGATTTCATTTCTAAAACCATACTTATTTGGGTTAAAAAAATGTAACTTAAACATTGATAAATAAACGCAAAACATTTTTGGTGTGAGTAAACTAGTCTTACGAAAATTTAATAAATATACTTAACACTACTTTCCAATTTCAAACAGTATTGTATCTTAATTAACAATGAAATCAAACAAGTTAGAAATCTATCCTTACCTCGATACACATTCTCAATTCTCAAGATAGGGATGAGTTTCCATACCTTGGCATTTGGTGTTAAGTATAAAAAGAATATTTTCGATACCTCTATAATTAAAACAATTATTTATGGAAATCAAACCTTGTTCCTTTTTATAAACCTCTTTTATGCTTACAAACTCCACCTATAAATCTTTTTATAAAACTTCATTTATAGAATATCATTTATAAATCTTCTTTTCTAAATCTCAAAGTATAATTATAAAACTCCTTTTGTAAATCTCCAAATATAACTATAAAACTCTAAATTCATTTTTAAAATTCCTTTTATAAAGCACATTTCTATTTATAACTCTTTTATAAATCTCCTTTTATAATTATAAAAATCCTTTTAGAATACTTATTTTCTATTTATAAAATCCTTTTATGAATTCATTCTATTTATAAAATACCATTTATAAATCTCCAAATTCATCACAAACTTTCAGTTTCCAAAGTAGAACCAAATATTTTCCATAAAACGATCATTTCGTCTATTACTATAAATCTACAAATGTGATTTATTGTACCAAATTGTAAAAATGATATCATAAAATAATATTTATAAAACTATTCTTTTTATCTACAAAGTATCATTTTTAAAATTAGAAAACAACATTATAAATTTATCCTTTTTATACAACATCTTATACAAAACGTTTCACAAATATTTATTCCAAAATATTTCTAACTTATTTTAAAAACAAAGTCACTTTAAAATAAAAGATAAACCTCTTTTTATTTTTTTAAAAATAAACATTCATTATTATAATAACCTTTCTATAAAAATAAACCTCCCAAAAGGAATTTAAATATTTACCTATATACATATATTACAAAATAAAAATAAAAAGGATGAAGTAAAATACGAAAGTGCAAAAACAATTTTTACATAAAATATCATAGAAAATCCAATACAGTTAGATTAAATATCATTTTCCAAATCGAACCCATTTCCAAATCAAAACAGCAATTAGTGGTATTTTGAAAATACTATAACGAGGCTAATAGCTACTATATCACTTAAGAAGTGCTATTACTGCATTTTCTACTAAAAAGGTTCAACTTTTAACATATGTCAATGCAGCATTCAATATGGTCAAACTATCAATTTTGACATTTAACAATCTATATAATAGGTATATAACTAAAATTAAAATCAACAAGTATATAACTAGAATTAAAAATCATGACGAGAAATCTGGATTTCACAATAAAGTTCTATGTATTTCATTTTAAATGTCATTCGCTTCTCAAAAAGCTAATATTTAACCAAACTTAGCCAATAATTCATCCAAACATGTAATAATAATTTTTACCTACTATGTATCCTATTGATTATCCAAAAAGGTAAGTTTAGCTCATCGAAATTCCAACAGATGCTTAGGCGTTCCACTTTGAACTAAAATTGAAAGACGTTCAATTTTAGCCCACAATTTCACATGCTGCAAATCTGATGAAACCAGTTCCATCACGTAGATAACATTCCTACGAATGCAATGCAAAAGGCCGTGTCTCGATTGTACCTTGTATTAGAGAATAAATTTTATAAGATTTGAGAATTAATTAATTTATTAATTTAACTAGTTGCAAATTTTAAATTTGGTTACCACCTAAAAACCTCTTCCCCAATCTATCAGCGTGCACAAATATGCATCAAAACCCATCACTACCGACTTCCTTCCTCCTATCACCCTCTCCGATCAATGAATCGATGCACCATCGAATCCCACACGCTCCCCTTCATGAGATCAACCTCCTTCACCCAAAAGCCTTCAAGCTCTTTCGAGCCTCCAAGTGTGCGACACGAAACCTCCTCTCGCCTAAAGTCAAAGTCATGTTTTAATATCCCTGGTCACACATTCCAAGCTTCGTCCTTTAGGTGCTATTCGACATGAGATAGGCGATGGCATGCTCCGTTTCACCAACCAATAACTACAACTCCGTCTAACCAAAATCATAGTTGCCTCCTTGCTACGTCTCTACTATTAATGTGACACCCCACCTCTACACTCACACTAGCCAAGAACATTACGGGGTGATGCTGTCAACTAGCACGAATAATAAGTTTGTGGAGGAGCGACAATCTGTATAATTGCTTTGTGTGAGTACTGATATGTTAGATAGTATTATATGCATTTCGTTTCAAGAGGAAATCTGACACATCAATTACAAACTCAAAGCTGCTAAAGAGTGGCTGTGTAATCTTCGAAAAAATATATAAAACAAGCATAACATAAATCAATCGTAGATATTCATATTACTAAGGTGAAAACGGATATGAATATAACATATAAAAGTGTACGTCAAAGTAGTGGTCATACAAGATCCACTACACCACAAAAGAATAGTTAGAAGAGCTAGACAAAAGAATATATATACATCAAGGAGTCTGTATCTCGAATGTATAAAAGAAAAAACTACTAAGCTAAATAGTTAGCTAAAAGTCAGATGACGAACTCTGATAAGAAGTCAAGAAGAAGCCCCTGAAATACCTCGGTCTGACCCGAGTATTATTTAAGAAGAAAAAAAATATATCATATAAAATGAGATCAGATAAGAGAGATGACAAAAACGTATGATAACAATAATGCCATACTGTGACAAGTATGCATTAAATAACAACAAAAATCATACAATATCTCAAATATTCTCAAATACCAAAAAAAGAATTCATATTCTTGATTTTACTCACCAAACCACAAATATTGATAAAGCTTATCAATATAAATCACAAAAATTAGTGGACACAAATTCTAGAAGTCATCGATTAGAAATCCAAAAATCACAAAGGGGGAGGCCTATGAAAAACGGAAGCATGAAAACTCACCAACACGTGTATCACAAACAGGACGCCCCATGATCGCCAACCATAGAGCTGGTGCAACGACGTTGTACAATGGTACGTCCGAGGAACCTAAAACTCAAATAATTCGAAACAACAACGTAGTACAACGGTACGCCCGATGAACCTGACAAGACGGAACAACAACGTAGTACAATGGTATGCCCGATGAACCAAACTCCATAAAAGAACATGGGTCGATAGCCCACAAAAATCAGTCAAAACTCCAAAGAACCCATAGGTCCTTGGCCTATAAAAGAAATGAGACAAAGCTTAATAAAATGAGGTACAGTCCCCCACGTGGACACAGAGACATCTCATATCGCAAGTCTAAATCACTACATGATCATTATAGATCAATAAAAAGTGTGAATTACACTAAGCTAGTAAATAAATGAGTTTAGCTTCATGTTCCATAACCACTGGCTTAACTTAAATATTTACGAACAAATTGTAGATTTCCACTCGAAAATTGTCACAAGGTTTTAATCGAACGAGTCCAAGAATTAACCGACAAAGAAAACACAAGCATTGCATACCACTTGTTCTGCTAAGTCGTTTAATAGATTTCTCATACGAATGAGACAAAGGTTTGTATATACTAATAGATTGGAAAATGGTTTTAAAAACGAGCTTTGCATTACAAGTAATTGTTGAAACCATGTTTGCAAAAGAGTGAGTATTTACTAATAGTATAAAAACCTTTGTATTTTAAAGTGACAAATCACAGAAATGATTGTAGAAACAATCTATCACCAAAAGTTCACATTCGACGGAGTGAATCAAAACCATAAAAATTGATATCAAATCCATCAAATGGATATTCCCAAATATCCATAAAAGAAGTCATCAAAGTCGATAATGAATGAAAACAACTATCGGAAACAACAAAAATCGATAAAAATTTGAAATCCACTTAAGAACAGCCAAAATAGGCAAAATTAAACGGTTCCAGACATCTGGTAGGTTTAGCTAAACGTCTGGCCCTAGGTCCTGGAAATATACATTTTTTTTCTCCTTTCTCTTTTTAATTCCAGAACCCTTCCAAACGTTTGGATTTTTCAACCAGACGTCTGGATTTCGGCTCTGTCATTTTTTTTGCGTGTGTTATTTTTTTGTCTTTTCCAGGGACCTCTACTAAACGTCTGGATTTTTCAATCAGGCGTCTGGATTTTTCTACCAACCAAAAATCAGCCTAGCCCAAAGAGGGCAAAAATCCAAACCGAAAGCGAACGAACGAGCGATGCATGCTAGGGATTTATGCCAATCGAAAACCCATCCATATAGGCTCTTTGATACATTTCGAACAACATGTCTAAACATCCACATAAGGATTTTCATAGATTTTGACTTCAAAATACCCAAAATTGGAAAATTTATCAAACCAATTCAATTCTAAAGCAAATGGACATGAAATAGATGTTAGAAATTCGTACCTAACAGCTATGAGGCTATAGACGTAGATTGAGTTCAAGAACTCACTTTTAAACCCAAGAACAACGAAGAGAAGCTCTAAAACAAAGCAAGGCTGATTCCTCTTCAACAAGACCTCAAGAATCCTTAATCTATTATCAAATGAAATGAATTTGCTAAGTTAGGGTTTAGGAATTTCTGAAAATTGAAGAGAGATTAAGATGGAGAAGATGAAGAGGATGCTTACCTAAGCTTCTCCTTATTTTGGAGCTTGAATCTTGAATTTCCTAGTAATCTAAGGTTTAGGAATTTTAATTTTCTCTTCTTTCCTCCATTTTCCTTTAGCTTGAGAGTGTTAGGAGAAATAGAATGAATGAATGAAGAGGGGGTGAAGTTAGGGTATTTTGTTTGGTTAGTGGGCTGAAACGCGAAACCAAAACTCAATAGGAAAATAATAAAATTTGACTCAACTCCAAACATATCGATGTTTATAATCAAAAACGTCGCAAATGCCATTTTGGACTCAATGGAAGTAGTCTCGAGTTTTAATTCGACTGTTTACAAAAAGTAGCATTCCATACTCTAATCCGCCTAACGATGCTATATTTAAATAAAACATTTAAATATATAATCGTAAAATATGCGGGTTGTTACAATTAATCTCAAAACAATGCCGAGCTTCAACAAATACCCTTAGAAATGTTGATCTAGCCTCAACAAACCCGAAGATCCTTGTTTTGAATTTTTGTTGTTGAGTAAAAATTGAGATCTTGATTTTTGAAGTTGCTTTCGATTTATTTCTTTTATTGGAAGCTTGAAAATGAGGAAGAATGAATGAAAGAATGAGTCGGAGTATATTGACTTGTTTAAGTGTAGGGTTAGGTTTATGTTGAAATTTCCAATACATCATCATACAGAATTTCATTCGCATACGGACAACGAACAACAAAACAAAAATATGACCATGCAAAAAAGGATACAGTCCTGAAATAATAATAAAATACACTGGTCATCGTATTTTGTGAAATCCAATAAATACCATTGTTTGCCGAAAAATCAAAAAACAATAATTTAATTACTTTCCAAATTAAAAATTATGGAAAAATTAAATTAAAAATATTACAATAAAAATCAAATTGTTATATTAAAAATTATTGTCTTGTTATTTATTAAATTTGAATCAAATCTTAATATTTAAATAGACTAAATATTCCCATTCAAAATGTTAAAATTTTTGGGTCATTATAGAAAATTTTAAATTTCTCTCTTAAAGACTCATGCTTCCTCTGCATTCTGACTAAAAATCAAATTATTTGATGTCCATGTTAAAATAATCCCTTAACTTGAATGCATGTTGGATGCCATTGTTGTACCAGCTCTTGGATCATAACTATAAAACAACAAACCATGTTGGCCAGCAAAATTAAAAATCAAATTATGCAATAATTTCATGTAGAATCCGAATTGACTTAAGCATGTTAACCGGAAAAATTACTTTACTAATTTCAACATTTAAAATTAATGAAGTTATTTCTTTTCAACAATGCTTTGTAAAATTTCAATTGCATTGATCTTCTTCTCGAAGATCCAACTATGGCCGATGGATCATATCTTTCCTCACATAACTGCCAAAATCATATTTTATAAATTTATTTGGAATCTACTTTGGATTTATAGCATCATGCCATATGGTGGTGTCTATACTCTCCATGGACTATTGACAATTATGGAGATTGATATTTTTAACAAGTCACATTCTCGATGTTAATAAGATTCTCTTCAATGTGTGAGAATTCTTACTAGACATTCCAATGTACATGTGTTTGTTTTAGGCATAATAAAATTCATTTCATTTATATAATCAATTATTACATAAGAATCTTATATCATATCCGAGTCCGTTGCACTACCACTAACTTCTTTAGAAAGAATTTTTTTTGGCTACAAGGTGATGTATCTTAAAGTAATAATTTGTTTCTCGGTGGGCTGCAATTGGTATTCAAAATATTTTATGAATTTCTTATTGACTTACATAAAATATATTTAGTTTTAGGTTTGTGAAACATATGTTCATAATGTAAATTGGACAACTCCATGTCTCAAACTATTTAAGGTCAAGAGTTCCTTCCTAATTTATATCTTATATAAAGACATAAACTATAATTTTAGATGAAATTATATTTAACATATGTACTTACACTTAAGTATATACATCCTTCTAGAAAGAAGTAACTCAACATCACCTATCATAATTGTACTTTGTCCAACAAAGTCTGATTACTCCTTATCAGTGCATCATTATGTATCATAGGAAGGAGATACTTTTGAGATTGAATCTTATTCATTCTTAGATACCATTTGAACTCTTATCCAAGACACTCACCTATTCGATCAAATCGAATTATTTAATTCTTTTGTACGTTCTTGTTTTTCTACTTTTGTTTTATATTCTATAAACTTACCATAGTATCTAACTTGTGTATCAACTACATATGTCTATTTATAATATAATTCATTGACGAATTTAACAAAGTAAATGCATCTGATTTAGGCATAATTAGACTTTGTACTATACATCTATATGTATCAATCCGAAGAGTTCGCTAACACATTTTTTCACACCCATCAAATGGGTGTATTTCCCTTAAAGATACAATTCACAATTGTCATATGATTCACCATCATATGGTTAAAGAATTATTTCTCAAAGATAGGCATAGTATATAATTCCTAAATTAATTATTAAATAATTTAGATGCTTCTATTTTTTCTAAAACTAACACACTACTATTGTTATGAAAATGAATACCATCTGTTAAAGAATTTCTTTACTAACACCCAAAAGTTGCAAGGGAAGAGGAATTTGGTTGAGTGAAGGCTCGATTCATCCTTATGGACTTCAACAGGTGTTGGAAAAAGCGACACTTGGTTGAGAAACAGCTTAGGTAAATGGGCTTAGTATATTACAGTCCATGACACAAATTATTCATGCCAAAACTATGCTCGAATTTATATTAAAACTATATCACCAATATGGAACAATGTTATACCAATAGAAATCGACAATATAAGTGTTTAAGAACTCGAAGCAAGTTATGACTAAAAATCACAAGTGCTTTGAAATTCTGAACAAGCCAAAGTGATGAAATCTTTATTCATATGTTATGAAAAAGTTGAATGTAAATGGCCTTGTATGCAAATGTCACAAGAACACAAATATTACTACAAATCCCTAAATTGATTTAGGGTTATACATGTAAGAAATGGGAAAAGAATCATTTGCCCCTTCCTCCATGCCCCTAGGTCCATAATTATAAGGGTAGAAGTGCAGCATGGCTGCTATGAATTAATCTCGGCGTGGATAGCTTATGATATCATCGATCATTTCAATGGTGCAAGGCTTTATGCTTCATTTTTTATTACTTTCGATATTCTTTTGCATATTGATTGTAGTGACTTGCTATTTCGAACAATTCGCATCCATAACAATTTTCCTCTATTCAATAATATCATTGTGGTATGTATCCTTTCAACCCATAGTGAATTTCTAAATTAACAGGGAACTTGCAGAGTGAGAACAAATATGATAATAATATAACATATCAACAACAAGCATATATCATCAATAACAATTAAATAAAATATATACAATAGGATATGGTATCATATATCATAGGTGAACGATTGCAGATAATGGCATATCATATCTAACAACTAAATAACTAGCAATTCAAATTTAACAGCATATTTCAATTATGGTTTCATGTGAATTAAATTTATTAAATATAAGAATGTTAGTCGTGAGTGATTGCTCACCTTTCGAGGCTAGAAAAATTGGATAGTGAATTGAGCTGCTAATCCAAGCAAAATTTCCAAAGTAAAGTGCAATAAACCCGAATTTGACGATCGAAGCAAAGCTGGAAGTTTGGGATAGATGAAAACCAAATCTGGCTTGATATAAACAGACCCGAATATATGTTACATATATATAATATTATATTGTAGTTTGAAGTTTAATATATATATATATATATATATATATATATCTACATCTATTGCCTTTCAAAGTCACTTATAGCTTAAAATTAAATTAAATGCATATTTAATTTAAAACCATTATCAAAATACAACTATATATGTATATCTTCAAACATGTATTTCCGAAAAATGAAAACAACTGCACAGATGAATAAAATGAAAACAACTGCATAGATGAAACAAACTCATATAAACTTATATATAACCTAGCAGATCCGATATATAAACTAATATCACATATTCATTTTAAACAAATTTATATATGTATAAATATATAATTTAAAAAACAATATTTATAAAACTCATATATATATATATATATATATAAATTGATAGATAAACTAATATATAAACTAAACTCACATATCAAATCATTTCGGTATTAAACATATATGTTTCCAGAACGACAATACTTTATATTATACAAACAAAAACCCTTTATATTATATAATTTAGAAATGTATGTTATTAAAACATATCTATACTATAATATTATATTATACTGTAACAGCATATTATATATGCAAACTAATATAAATTCATACAATAAAACCCAACAGATCGTACATATATATATATAAACTAATATACATATACAAACATTTTATATTATAACACTTTTAAACACTTTTAAACATGTTATAAATATACTTCACACATATACAAGCCAAATAAAAGGTTAGAATGTAGCAAATGTACACAAGCAATATATAACAAATATATGTAAGCTTTGAACATAAAATTCCCTTATGACAGAGAAGCAAAGTATCACAGAAGCAGGGAGTTCGACCAAAAAAAGACATGTGTATTTGGGTAGATGGTTCAGGTGGAAGGCCAGAGGCGTTCGAAAAGGGTTCAAGATGCTGGATCGGTCAAGATGTAGGTGGAGGAAGGTAAAGGACAGGATGAGTTTCGGCTACTGGGTGGTGAACTGTTATAGGGAAAAATGGTGGCTGAAGAGAGAGATCAGGTGGGTGGTTCATGGAGTTGCATAGAGGTGTGATCTGAGGTAGAAGGCACGACATAGGGGTTTGCAGTGGTAGATGGGTTCAAGGTGTGGGCTAGGGAAGTTGTCAGGTGGCTCGACTTTTAGTGGGGAGGTGGTTGATGTGTGCGTGCATGGCTACATCAAATGCAGATCTTGGTGATGGGTTTCTGCTTGGAGCGGTGGTTTGTCATGGAAAAAGGTGGAGCAAGGCTAGGCGATGAGCATGGGAAAGATAGTGCGAACACGGCAAGACGAAGAATTAGGCGAGACAGTAGGTTGTCTCGATCTAGAGAATGAATGCAAATATTATTTTTTTCAGAAATAAAGATTAAAACAAGTAGAAACAAATGAAGAAGTTAAATGAACCGGTATATAAAATAAAGTGAAGCAGTGAAACGGTAGAAAATGAAAGGTTAGGAAATAGTAAAAGTCAGAGGTTGGTTTCTAGAAATAATAATGACCGATGGCTCTTCGTGTATACATTTAAACGAATGAATAGGAACAGAAACAAATGTATCAAAACCGAGTACCGATATGGCTAACCGTTTCCCAGATTTTGCCACGTACCAGGTACCAAAGCATAGAAATAAATATAGTACGGAGATCAGCATGACGAAATGAACAGAATGATACCTAGATATCAGTGACATGACCGTCCTATCAAAAGTCGATATTTCGCTACCAAACTGCTATAAATTCGTCGAAAATAAGATCAATGGGGCTGGAGAAGTCCAAATTTGACAAAACGAAATATGAAGTCTTACTCAGAAAATAGTTTACTTTTTCATTATAAAAAAATATTCAGATTTCGAAAACATTTTATTATCATCTAATTTCAACTGATTTAAATTGAAATTGAAATTACACAACAAAACTAACTTCCATATTATCTGATGAAAATCTGACATTTGCTACATTTAAAGAGACGCGTACCAAATATCAAATTTTTATTTTCAAATTCAATTATTTAAAATTTCACAAAATACAGTTAATTACGTCATTAAACCATTAAAATTTCAGGTTGTTAAATTGATGGATTACGACATCATATAGTAACACTTAACATCTAATCCTCCTTAACAACTTTCATGAATATTGATAACATCTAGCATCAATGTCGCATTGAGGATCTAAGGGTATCCTTTAATAGTTGATGAAGTGCACCATTCCTAAGGTGCAGTATTGACAATTAGAAACTTTGAAAAGACACAGGTATTGCTTGAGATCCGATATCAATAAGAGGTGGCATTGATATGAGACAAATTATTAAGAGGTGGTATTAATGGACGCATTGATAAAAGTCACCATCATTAGAGAAACGTGGCATTAATCTAAAGCGACGTGGATTCTTCTGGGTTTATGGAGGAAATGCTATATTAACAGAACACGGCATCAATGAGGGGCGACATGGACGATAAACCATGTCACTATAACATTGATGGCTTTCAATATAGTGTTCTTCGACGCCGCTTCCTTGATTAGATATGACATTGGTTCCATTCGACATTGTTTAGTGATATAAGAGGTTCAACATCATTCATTTAGCTCTATAGGTGGTATATAGCGTCGATGGCATTCAATATCCTTAGCTTCATCGAAGACCTACGATCCTGTTTATTAGCCCTTGTTGATGAGGGGCGACATTATATGCTTTTGGCATTGGCTTATCTCTGCACTTTAAACATTACTTGTTGATGTAAGATCATGGTTATGCCGATATGCCACTACCTTCGGGATCAACAATCATAGCAGTAACATTTTCCCTAGAGTGTAATGTAAGCATTGACTTTTCAAATCAATAATCTCGAAAATAGTGCTTGTCGGCCATTGGTATTCTATGCAATCCAACTGTCCATTTAGAATCAATCAATGGCGACCGCACTTCTTCCTTTCCACTATATATAATCAAGCCTTTTCATCTTCTTCCCTTTAACTTGCATTTTAAAATCAAGAGAAAATTTTTGAAATCAACAAAAATTCAAAGCTTCAAATCTCAGGCATCCGAATTAATACTAAGGTACGTTCTGATTCTAATTGCATCGATTAACTCGAATTAAGAAGCTCTATACCAAAATCATTACTAGGGTTTTGTTTGGGTTTTATCGATTTTGGATTGACATTAGAATTTAATTACATGATTTTGATGTTAATATTCATGTTATCGTTTAGAATAATGATCGATTGTGCTTATTGATTGAACTAGCAATGAATTTCTATGTTGCTTGGATGATTTTAAGATTAATTAATAGTTAGGTAACATTGATTTGGAAGCCTAGACATTTTTAGTTTAATGATGAAATGAACAGTCTATCAAACCAGAAACCTAACATCGCCTTGCTCTATATTGACACTGGTGTTTTATGACATTACTAGGATGTTCAATATTGGTTACTTTACCTTGTTTTATTTTGAGATGGTATTTTATGACATCACTTTGATGTTCGATATCAATTAAGTTTTCTCCTTATGTATTATTCTGATAATCAATTTCGAAGTTTAGAAAATTTAGTATAAAACCCTTATGTCGTCAGTAACCGAAAAGAGGTGTGACAACCTATTTAGAAACATAAGAGTTATTATCATGAGAGTTTATGTCGATCACTAACTACTAATATGACATACATGAATTCGACATCAACTAAAGGAATTATCGTTTAAATTAGATATTGATTTATGGGTTTATGATACGGCATCGATATCCTTATTATAAGTTATTATCTTTCTTCGGTAATCATTTCCAATATCCTTATGAAATTTTTATCTTGTGACATAGTTATCGTAGTAATTTTATAGTCTACTTATACATTAGCATTTTTAAACTATGTTGACATTACTCATTGATATTGGTTATTTTGTCATTTTGACATTAACCATGGTTGCGGTATTACATTATAACAATCAACATTAATTCACTCATTTAACGTGGATTTATTGATGCACGTAATACTTAGGATATTCTTATGATAATTCTTACTTTAAGTTTCTTGTATACACTTATAGACTTACATTCTTACCATAATCTAACATTTATTTGTATACTCTTAATCGACCTAAAAGTTTAAGTTTTCTATGAATACGATAGTGACTATTCAATGGTCATTGACTGATTGTAAATATTATGTAGGACTATAGACTTTTAACATTTTGATTTCATAATCTAGGAAATCAATTAGCTATTCCTTATTTTAGAATATAATATCCCATTTCGTATTATGAGCATTCTAATTAGCACCTTGCTAATTTGGAATAATATCACTTGGCAGGTAAATGGAAGGCATGAAAGCAGTCTAGAAAGGAATCAAGAATATCAATAAAGGTCCTAAATCTTCTCCATCTACTAAGAAAAGGGATCATCTTCTTAAACCATTATATATTACCAATCAAGAATAAGTGGACATCATTCTCAAGCAATTTAGTATCACAAGTATAGAAGCCAAGCATGTCTGTCCTTCTGGTAGGATAGATAATCCTCTAGAAGGGTTCTTCGTTGTCACACCAATTCATATATGGCACTCTGGATATCTTCCTTTTTCCTAATTTTCCTCTGTGATTCCTAGAGCACCTAAACATCACTCCGATTCAACAAACTCTAAACACGTACACCTATTTGACTTGTTTAGAAATTCTTGCTAGAGCAGCCAAACTTTCTTCTCTAAGTGCTAAAATCCTCTATACTATAGCTATCCCTGCAAGAATAGGTGAGCAGCAAGACAATCCATTATATCGCATTTGTCCCCTTCCAAAAAGTTTAATCTTCCACCAGTCATTAAGACAAAGAAATTGGAAAACTAATTTTTCTATATCAGATGCTACTCAAAGAATAGGGGAACATTCTCCATAATCTGTAAGTTTTTATTTTCTATCATTTATGTTATATCTGCCATTTTCTTATGGTGAATGTTTTCCTTTAGATCCTACCTCTAAGAAATTAAGCTCCTCCAATAATGACACCATCCAATCCCTAATTCAAGCTTCCCAAAGCATGGGCGATTGGCTTACCCTTTTGATGGAAGTAAATCTTCATCAATACTACCTGATATTTAGATAATCACATAATACTTGGGGAGCCTTCGATGATAAAAGGAAATGTCTAAGGGAAACGATCTCTAGTTATCAGTAATCAAAATACTTTCTCTACTCTTTCTCCAATCCAACTTTAATCCTCTGGTAAGATTTCATTACAACTTCTATAAGTCCTCTTTTGATATTCTCTCATAAGCTTTTTTCTTTGACTTAGGATCTTCTACTCTCATTATCTCTTCTAAAGAGAAAAAGCCTAAAAAGGTGCTCCTTACTTAACCAAATCTAGAGAATCTGCTCCCATTGAGAATTCTATTGATAAGGAAATAAAAGTGCTTAATAGAAAAGTGAGTGGTAATGCTCTTGTTGATATTCCACCTCCTTCCTTGAGTAAAAAGCCTACTCACGTGGGTGATTATACTCCTATTATTGTGGATGAAGTGGCACGTGTGAATATTGGCTTATGCCTTGATGTTGCTAATTTGGAATCTCTTATGCATAAAGTTTAAGAATCAACTTAGGCAGCTCACTTTCCGGATCCCCTGCTTAAGATTTCTCTTCTTACTTCTCCGATAGCTCTTAACCACTTATATGCTAATCTTGGTCTGTGTCCTTCTCGAAAAGATCCTCTTCCTTCAAAGGCCTAGATCTAGTATCCTATGGCAAGTTTTGATGATCTTGTTCGATTGGCTTGATAACAACACAATCGATATCATGATAACTAGAGATGAAGCTATTAATAAAAAAGAGAAACTCGTCTCCTCACTTAATAAGGAGAAAAATGCTAGGCAATTTCTATAGAAGGAGGTAGAGGTATTAAAATCAGACCTTGAGAAGGTCAATAAAGAGAAACTCGATCTAGTTGAGTAGAAAGTAATAATACTAAAAGTGGATCTTGAGTTGGCCAATAAAGAGTAGGTCAAACTGGCTAACGAGAATATATCTCTAAAAGACAAGATAAAAGGAAAAAGGAGCTCCGAACCTACTTAGATAACATTATCAAGGACGCAAAGGAGACGGTTCTCTTTTTTTCTCAGTAAAGCTCTGATTAAGATTACTGAGAAGTGTTTCGAAAAGGCTTGCCCGTGGTATATGGCAACAACATCCAAAAGCATCTAGATTTATACCTTCTTATTCTTCCAGACTAGAATGAGAAATTCAATAGGAAGTTTAGCCTCGTATTGGGGAGAGCTCATGGGTCTCTTCAAGAAGAGTTTCCCTTTCAGGAGAAGATTGACGCTAAAATGTTACCAACTTTTGATGACCCCATACACAAAGAGGAGATATATTTTGAGGTGGGAGAGGATAATGATGATGATAGTGATGATAATGATGATGATGATCATGGTGGTGGAGACGATGGTAATGGAAAGGATCCTTTAAATCCAAAAGATAAGGGAAATGGATGAAGTGATCCTAACTTAGACTCATCTGCCCATGATGAGGGCTTTACCGAATTCCCCGATCCTCAAGACACCATAAAGAAGGACTGTAGTCCAAAAGATAGCACTCTTCACAGCTACAACCAAAAAGGAAAGATTCAAGCTCCCGCTTTTCAAATCCTAATTTCTAAGGTATGGAACTCGTTATTTAAATGATTAAGATTATCTTCTTAGCCTCTAATTAATAAGCTTACTATTTTAGTTAAGGAAAAAGGACAAGTATTATTATGAGGTTCTTTATGAAAAGAGTGTGAATAACGAGCATCAATTGAATAGAGAACTCAAAAAGCTAGTTAAGAATATAATGACTTGTCTAACAAATGTAAGTGCCTTTTTGATGATGCCATGTGATTACGGTTTTGTTAAAAGGAAAAACAAGTTGCCCCTTGCTTAAAAAGAGCTTGCCTACATCGAGATAAGATTATGAAAGAGAATGCAGAATTGATGGCTCTCTTTTGGATGTTAATGGATGATAGAAATGCTTTGGTAGAGTTTCTTTATAAAGTTTATTCCAGAGGCAAATTTGTTGATTTTTCTTACTTAGTCAAGAATAGTAGGGGTTTGACTAGGCATCTTCATAAAAGATATTTGGATGCACATGGGTTTCATCCACATCGTAGCCATTGCGTGAGCCTTTCCAGGGTAGCGACCATTCCACTTTCTCCTTACTTTCTTCCTCCTGATAGGATTAAGTATAAAAAGGGGAGATTTATCATCGAATTTTATAAGGTGTCAATATTGTATGAACCCAAACAATTTTATAATTGTAATCCCCCTGTTTCATTTACTTTTTGTTATTTCTATTATATTTTCTCTGTTCGAACAGGGCTAGTGCTTTCGCATTATACTCCAGGGTATCGATCCATTTTTTGGGTTACATTTTTGTGCTTTTACTAAGTACCAATGAACCCAGGCTTAGATCTATCTCTCAACTTTGGATTGGATATGTTCATAAGTTAGATCCACAAACCCTACTTTGGAAAAAACCGAAATCCTCTTTTTGAAGACTAATGGCCGTTGAAAAGAAAAGTGCCTCTGGAAGATCAACAGGAGCAACGGTTGGCGGTAATGAAGCAAACCCCCAACATGTTGAAGTAAACAATACTAGTAATGCAGCTCTAGGATCCTCTAATCAACAAGAGGTGGTGACTAAAGGAGAACTTAATCGGATGGTCAATGGGCTCATTCAGAAGATGTCTGATAGCCAAAATGATCTTATAGATAAGATAGATGCTTTGCTAGCACTACAACCACCGACTGCTTCAAGAACTAGGCCATAAATTGTCGTTGCTGAGGAGTAGGGGAATTCCTCCATCTCAGGCTTGCATAGGAGGCATGGCAAGCAAAAGAAAATGGATATGGTTGGTGGAGCTACTGGAATTGTTATTGAAGGAAATGGAAGTACTCCACCTACTAGAGCACAACCCGCTGTGAGCCCAAATTTTGGAGCAAACACTCCATAAGCGAATATTGTAATGCTTCTTTCTGATTCTGAAGATGACATGCAACTTGACAACAAAGGATTGGAATTGAATGCCAACGTAGGTAGGCAAAACACTGGAAAGGAATTTCAAACTTCCGCTATAAGGCCAACCATGCACCAACGGAATTCTGCAGGAGCGATTCTCCCAGAGAATGGAGAGCCTAGGCTTCGGTAAGCAAACTAAGGCTATTTGTAGAGTCAAACGCTTGACATAGCTCCTGACAGTCGACATGTGGACTACCGGACTAGTGAGGCATTCATTATGGACATGGTCAATGCTTGATGGGAGAAAGTAAAGGTAGGAAAGACGACAATTGGGGTTCTACACCAAGTCGAACTTCATTGACTAAGAACAATCTAAGGGAAGAGTATTCAAGAAGTTTAATGTGCCCACTATGCCATCTTACAATGGAACAACAGACCCCAAACAACACTTATACAATTATAGTTGGCAGATGTATGAAGCTAGGGCCATGGATGCTGTCCGCTGTAGATGTAACCGTATCTTCATAGAAGGTGTTGCTTCTATATAGTTTACTAGACTCCTACCAAGATACACCTTAACCTTTGACGAACTAGCAATGAGATTTCAAGAATAGTGTAGAGTTTGTACTGCACGACCAAAGGATGTGATGTCTCCATCTAGCCTATCACAAAGACCTAAAGAATCACCGAAGCACTTCTTATGCTGATGGAAACACGCTTTTGTAAGAAAACTCTCGTGCTCATCCATAAGTCGTGCCTCGCTTCTTGAACCAATGGAACTACATTCATGTAAGCAACCCAACGAGTCGATGGGATCAAATCGGCTCAAGCCACCGGATCGATGGGAAAATCGATTCGTACTCCCTGAGAACTGACGTTGCCCCCCGCAGCGTCAGGAAGGCCCAAGTTCTCGCATGCATCCTAAGCCGCGCATCAGACCTTGGATCGATGGAGTCAATTCCAAATAAGCATCCATTCTTTTTCCACTTGAACTGATGTAACTGCATTCAAATGCGCTCCATTTCCTCGCTTCTTGGACCAATGGAATCACATTTAAGTAAGCATCCATTCTTTTGCCACTTGAATAGATGGAACTGTGTTCAAGTACACTCTGTTTCCTCGCTTCTTGGGGCAATGGAACCACGTCCAAGTAAGTATCCATTCTTTTACCACTTGAACTGGTAATACTGTATTCAAGTGCATTCTATTTCCTTGCTTCTTGGACCGATGGAACCGCATCCAAGTAAGCATCCATTCTTTCACCACTTGAACCGATAGAACTACGTTCGAGTGTGCTCCATTTCTTTGCTTCTTGGACCGATAGAGCCACGTCTAACCAAATAAACATCCATTCTTTCACCACTTGAGCTGATGGAACTGCGTTCAAGTGCACTCCATTCCTTCACTTCTTAGACCAATGAAACCGTGTCTAATTAAGCATCCATTCTATCATGACTTGAACCAATGAAACTGCATTCAAGTGCGCTCCATTCCTTCGCTTCTTGGACCAATGGAACTGAATCAAAGTAAGCACCATTTCTTTTAGCACTTGAACTGATGGAACTTCGTTCAGGTGCACTCCACTCCATAGTTTCTTGGACCGATGGAACCACATCTAAAGTAAGCACCTATTCCTTCGCTGCTTGAACCAATGGACCTGCGTTCAAGTACGTTCCAAATCATCGATGTTACCTCGGTAACATTCAGCAGTTTGTCAAAATATCCTAGGTACCAACATTGCTTCAGCAACATCGGAAAATTTATCAATTGTAGGATTGACCACCTTCCAAAACTCAACATCACCTTGATATCGGCAATGTGGAAAGAAAATCCAAGGGATTGAGTTGTCCATAGGTCTCTAGAGGCAAAAACTAACATATGGATAGAACCTCAATACCAAGCTTGGAAGTAATCAATCATACTCAAAATAGGATACTCAGAATTGAACATCAGAATCACATGTTCCCGAAGATTGTGGCCCACCATGCAACCCATACTGGGGCCAACCGAACGGGTTGCCCAAAACAACCAATCTCTAATTTCCTATTTTTGCAAATAAGTCATCCAGGGACATTGTAGGCAACCGAGCGAAATGCCCAAAGTACTTAATTCTGTGTAAAGAGCTTTAATCCGGTTAAATTTAGTGTTCAGAGTAAGCATGCCTAAAATGTAGGGGCACATATACTAGCACTCGCTTAGAATGAGCTCTACCGAGCTCGGACAGAAAACAACCATAGAGTTGGCTAAATTGAGATACATCACAGTTTTTATGCCCGAGTGGAGTATTGATAATCATAACAAAGCAATAAAATGCATTACGTCGAATAATTACGAAATTAGGAGGGAAATTGGTCCGGCCTCCAAGGCACCAACGTTGCCTCAGTAACATTAAGAAACCAAGTCCATCATATCAATAATAGAATCAAACTCCTTGGGATTCGGCATCGCCTAGAAATAGGTGATAACAGGAAGAAATTATCATCGCCCAGAGATAGGCGATGATGGAAGGCATTTCCAAAATACAATCTTCAATGCATCAGTTTCCACAGACAAAAGCAAGTTCTTGATTATGTTTTCAAACCCCAACGTGCAAGAATCCAACATAGCCCAAATACTGCCAATATCTGGAGAAAATAACTTATCTTTCAGGAATCTCACATCGCCCGGACTAGTGATGTCCAGAAGGATAACACCAAACTGTTATAGGTTCATCACCACCTAGATTCTAGCTATGCTTGGAGTAATAAGCCATGTGGAGATCAATCAAGTGCCTAGACTCTAACCTGTAGAAAACTAGCTGTTGTTCGTAGATAGACAATGGTAAGGAGAAAAAGCTTGGAATCAAGTACCTAAACCATGAATTCATGAAGATTGGAACCAACAAATAAGAAGGATATCCACAACAGATTCAAGACAAGGACCACCAAACTCTGCTGATCCATGGTCAGGATAGGAGGAGCACGGTCATACTAGGGGAAATGTAATGGCTCGTCCCACAATTCTATTTTTCTAAAAGTGCCTAGAGTTTAGCACTTAGGAATAATGGGTTTCATAAGTGGAAGTCAGATTATGATAAAAATCAATCAGTTGAAATTCGACCTTACACAAACAAGAATAACCACGTAATTGGTTAAGCGATGGCCCTGTACCGCCAAAGGGAGCACTTGACAGTTATAAACAAAGCTAAGTGATGGAAACACTGAGACACTCGGTGATTTCCTAAGTCCGATATTGCCCCGGTAATGCCGGGGAACATTCTATTTTCTAAGTACCGATATTTCCCTAGCAATGCCAAGAAACTTTCTATTTTTTGAGTACTGGTGATGTCCAGGCAATGCTGGGAAAACTTCAGACTATAGGGTCGACGAGAAACACCCATGACAATAAACCATCAATGCACTAGCTTGTAGAGATAGAAGTTGGTGCTCAACTGAGTTTATAACCATGTCTTCAATAAATTACTATTGCCCGAAGATAGGGGACAATGGGAAGGCATAAACATTTAATGACCAATTGAATGGTTTGGCTCTTCAATATAGGAGTTTGTTGCTGCCCCGATTTAAGGCGGCGCCAAAGAAAAATCCCAAAGATTGAGGCGCTCATGTGCTAGTTTCCAGAGATCCAACCTAGTACACAACCGAACTTCCAGTATTCAACCTAGAAATTTTTTTGATGCAGCCCAGGTATAGGAAGCTTTGAGATAAGGTTGTTTGGAATCAAGCAGCTAAAATTCCAAATCTTGGAGATCGAAACTAACATATGAACAAGACTTCCATGATGATGTTAGTAATCAAGCAAGGCACACACGGATAAGGACGAGCGATGAAAATTATGGGAATTCAAAAATTAAATCATCGGACTTCCTTAACTCCATAGTAGGATTAAGAGCCAAATAGGGGGTAATTGAATCATTTTCCTACATCTTTCTATCTCTCACAAGCACCCGAATACAGGCATTTAAAATAGATAGTCTATCTCCAGTGAATATGGACATGCATACAAATACTTGGTCAAAGGGAACCTTACCAACTCCAAACACGAATAACCATGGAGTTATTTAGATAATAGTTCTATTTTTGCAAAACAGAGCATTTTTGCAAAAATTGCCACCGAAGGAAATAAAGGTCTTAGCATTAAGGAATTTGTCATTATCCAAAGATTCACAACATCAATGATAAATCCACAGAGTTAAGTCATTCATGCGGAAGTTTCCAGAGATAGAAACTGATGCATGATCAGAATCTCAACACTGGACTCAAAAGAGTTTACTATGACAAAAATGGTTGTGACGCGTCTTTCTATTATATACATCTAGAATGACATTATTGATGATGTCAACTCAAAAAAATTCGACCGCACTCAAGGAACTAACAGCATTGAAAACTCAAGGTTGGAATTAAATAGCAAAGTCACTAGTTCCTGAAGATATGAACTACCGTGCGAATCAGGCTAAGGGCAATCAAACGTATTGCTCTGGAAACCTAATCCTTGGAAAATGTATGGATTAGTATTTAGAGTGATAAACCTTATGGACTGAAACATACACACTACACTTGGTTGAACTCGACTGAGCCCAAATAGGAACGACCATGGAATTAGCTAAGCCAAGCTACATCACAGTTTTGAATGGAGCTAAATAATAAAATACGTCAAAATGACTGCTGGAGTATTATTTACATGCACAAAGTTGCAAGACAGTGGAGGCCACTCCCATGTAAACACCATTAAAAAAGGAAGACCGCAAAGCCATAAGATTCTAGGAATAAATACTTGCCCCTCCCTCTTCATCCAAGACTCATAAGGCCATGAACTTATCTAAAAGAGGGGAGAACTTAGCGACGGCTCTATAAGAGCAGCTATGCCTTGTAATTCAATTGTATTTAATTTTCCCAAAACGACAGGAATAAAAATTGAAGCCTAAGTTGCGAAGGATCCAGCTTCTGGTGGAGTGGAAGCTCCTTCGCCAAACTAAAGACAAGATAACCAAAAAGTCATTCTAAACAATAAAGCTTGGCGTTCAAGTCAGGTATGTTTTATTTTGAATAATATCCCTGTAAAACCAATGCCTAGGATTTAAGGGAGGTCGACGCACATTGACCAGTTGGTTTCTGATCATTGATTAGGGAAAGTGTAGTGTGTTACCTATGTAAAGTGGGTTTAGTGTCCCAAGCACCATGAATGGACCATCTTGTATAGATAGCTCACTCGTGCTAGAAAAACAAGTCACGTCGTACTTCAAGATTACTTTCTTAGGAGATACCCGTTATCGATGAGAAATCAGTAATGGAGCATTGCCCGAATCGATGCGGGAAGCTTTCCTTTCAAGATCACTTGAAGTAAAAAAATGGGAAAGCGATACGATGGAGTCATGTACTATGTCCAAATTTGGAATAAATCGTCGCACTATAGTTCAAATGGTGATAGGAACTTAGCCAAGTCCTCAAAAAGATATGATTGAAGATGGAGAGAAAGATGTGGCTTCGGAACAGCATACATTTATCCGATGCAAAACTTAGCTTCATTATCAACCGAGCATAATCCAAAATTCGACCATCTCCCTTTGAAATTGCCACCATCCCCGAATCATCACAAGGATTTTCTACACCAACTAAAGCAATATGTAATCTCCAGGGTATAGATAGCATTGTCAATGTAGATAATTGGTATTCTAATTAAAACCAAAACAAAGGATTAATGGATAATCAACCAATTAAAAGCAACATCATGAGACGAAACCAAGCGATCTACTGAAATTCCTAGGATAGTAATTCGAAACTTGTCTTGTACCGAAGCACACTTTGTTTCCAACAAAAGCGTACTCTGGGGGCAAATGTTAACTGGGGTTTTAACCAAACAAAGGTCAATAGGAGTTGGAACATTGTTAAAAAGATGGCATGAATAAAAATTTAGCAAAGATACTTATAAGGACTAGAGAACTGAGCTCAGAAAATTTGGTTGAAATTGGCTAAATCCTTAATTCACCTCCAAATTAAGGACCTGGATTAACCTCGAATTAAGGTCCTACGTCACAACAACTTGAAACCCGACATGTACACTTAGAATAACACAAGGAAGGACATAGAAAAGATTTAGAGTGGTTTGGCTCCACCGATTAGATTCGATGCTGAATTAAGGACCTTAAATCATCCTGAGTTAAGGAGAACATCAAGAGAGAATCAGAATGACTCGAAATTTGGTAAGAGCACTTAGAAAAGTCAAAGAAGGACTTGGGAAGGTTTTACTATGATTGG